>JAQPZY010001039.1:600000-1071790 GCA_029931535.1 Margaritifera margaritifera | reverse complement strand
TATAACAATAACTCCCAACACAGACATATACCTCTAAAAATATTAACAAACATATCAAATAGAACAAAATATATAAGATTTGTACGTATGCTAATATTAAATATTTTCGCCTTATTCTGCTGTAATTATATCTCCTTAAAGGCATGTATTGCTAATCAGTTCATTTACATATGCTAATCCGCAAAAACATGCCAATAAATTAATTGTCTGTAGACATAATGCTTTTGCCTAACCGTTCTAATAAGTGCTTTTCATTGGAATATCTAAGTCGCAAAGAGTTTACTCAATTGAAAATAAAAATGAAAACAAACAGATTAAAAAATTTGCTAACATGTCAGGGTAATTTGAATTGTGCCAGGTCATGTCACAGTGCTTACAAACACGTCTTCCAATTATGATTTGTCTACGCGTTCAATCCATTTTGCGCTGTCATATTAACAAGCTTCCTTCTTAGAAAGGTCGGACGGACCTCTGTCAATATGGATGGACGGTCAAGATCAACTGTAGATCCTAAGGATGCAGAAGCTAATGGAGCTATGACCATCCTATACATCTTAAAACTTACTATTATCGGCCAATTTGTGGTTCCTTGTACGTTATGTGGTTTTTGTGTAACCGCCAGCAGATTCATAATTGTTTGCACGTAAGGTAGCGATATCAAAATTGGATCTTTCCGCAATCAATCTGGGGAACATCGGGACAAGAGTGCGAATGCTCGACATTGGAATTTGAATCATAGCAAGTGAAAAGTGTCGTAAGATTAAGCTAGACTATAGATATAGGAATAATACTTTTAACTGTACCCTTTGTAAACGATACATACAAAACTCAGAGATAAAAGTCAGTTATCACTTATCATTATTAACTCTTATTTTTGTACATAGCAAATTGGCCCCCTTTCGTGCTACTTTACTTGATAAATGACTCTCTTCTAGTAGTTTAAAAAAAACGTTGAGACCTCAAAAGTAAAGTAAAAGAAAACGCAGGTAGTATAGTTAATTTTATTAATCGTCTGGAAGTAAGTAGAGACAGAAGACATCAATATATCAATATGACTGTTATAACAGCTATGAAAATAAATAAATTAATTAATAGATACAAAGTAGAATGAATGTAAGAGTGTAGAAATAGTCAAAACACCTAGCTAAATAGTTTCGCATATTGCAGTGAGTTAGGGGCATTTTACCCACTGTTAGCGTGGGTAGGTCCAATCGGTAATTCTCAGTTTTCGCTGATCCAATTAATTGATCCTAAACCGCCCCCCCCCTCCCCATTTCCCATATTTTTCATGACAAATGGATATTTATGAATTGTATTGGTGGCTGACAGCACATCAGGTACATAGTAAAGGTTATATCGCGTTGCCTGAGGCGACTCCCGCTTAAGAGTAAATAACACTTTGACCAGAGCACACACTACTGTGGCCTGAACCTGGTCTGATCTGTGCAGGAATTGAATCCGCACCGCTTTCTAGTGGAGTATGTGATGCTAACCACTGATACCCGAATCCAATTATAACGTGATTGTATTTTTCTAATGCTTGATTTCATATTGCATAGATAAGTTCTGAATTATGTTGAAGCTCTACAGCTATTCCTATCTGAACCTTACTGGTCATCTTTTTTTACTGTGTCTCCTTTGGCCTTTTATACATCTCTTCCGACAAAAACCTTACCCCAAGTGAGATAATTGTTATAACTACAAGAAACCGCTTGCAGCAAATGAAGCCACATATGATGGCATAATCCTTAGCTTGAAGGGGGAAGGGTTCTGGTAGTTTAGTTCCCTTATACTGGCAACGATCGCCATAAAAGTAATAGTCTTTCCGTAACTTCACAGCTGAAAAAGATTTGTTTGAGATATTATAATCAAGCTAGTCTAAATGGAACTGTTTTTGATTTATTTTCCTACAAGAAAACTCCACAAAAGGATTTACGTTTACGACTTCTTACAATTCATTAATTCAACATCATGCGTATGATTTTGTTTTATATGATGACCATGCAGATAACTTTGTTATTGCTGGTGATAACGTCAACAGTTGTCAGTATACTCATATTGTAAGAAACCTAAGGTAAAGACTCTTTTTATTTTAAATCTCGGTTATAACGTTGTTAGGTTTTTAAGTGTTTATTTTGTTCTTCGTTATGGGGAGTCGGATTGGGAAAATATTTCTCAAAACCGGAGTAATTAGCATATTACTCGCAGCAGACGTCATAATGTACAGTATTTAGGAGACTTTATGGTAGTATGGATTAGTTTTGTAAAATAGACATATGCAATTCTCTGAATACTTATCAAGTGTAAGTGTCTGGTCATTTGGATAGTGGCTAATGATGTGTATTAGGTGTTTTTGAATCATGACTTTTTGTAGTGTTTGGCGTAAAAAAACCGATCTACGGCTTAGAAAAGCGTACTGATAAATCAATAAAAATATGTAGCAAGAAAAAAACATGTAGGTTTGAAATTAGTGTCTCGTGAATGTGGTTGTTTAGTTGATTAGAAGAAACGTATGTGTGATATTAGACACGTTTAATAACCCTTTAGGTTGACAATGTCTGTTGTCTTGAGCTCCTTGAAACTAAGGAAAACACCAACCTCAAGTCAACCTCACGCAGGTGTTGTTTGATTCGCTTTGTAGTAAGTGTCTCCATGACCCCTTCAGTGTACAATACACACAGAATACACACACACAAACACACACACACATATATATATATAGATATATATATAATATATATATATAGATATACATATATATATATATAAGTATTCACTTAGATGAAAATGCCTGCCGACGATGATGGTGACGATAGAATACGACAAAAATATTAATCACCCACATTGTATTGCAGTTGTCAACAAACATATATTAATGTCAAATTGATTAAGTTTTAAATAAAATCAATCTTAAAATGATTCCTGATATGAAATACGAGGCGTTGTTATCAGTGTGATTTTCATTTATAGATTGTCTATGTTAGATAAAGAATGTCGTATTTGATTTCGCAGAAGAATACATACCGACACCCTGATCCATTCTCCATTGTAATCCACGAAGACACCACCCCCATTAGTTGAGGCAGTAATTTGATGTGGAAACACCATCTTTCTCGACACACTGGTTCACCAGCACTGTTTGACTTGCATTCGTATCCATAGGAGGACATGCATTTTGTAACTATTCGCAGACTTCTCACCATTTTGCAGTGTATTCATGACTGAAATATCAAAATCCATCGTAAGCACTTTTGTAAGAAACGATACTTTTCTTGCGCTATTGTGCGAATTATCTAGATGACCCAATCAGTCACTGATACGGAAAATCAGAGTAAACACCACGCTCCTTGAGAAGATTTATACATTTAAGGATACACTGGTCTTCGAACTAATAATAAATTCAAGTAAGTTTATATTTATAATATAGAGTAAAATTCCATGGATCGCCAAATGTCACTCCCTATGCTTGTATCCCACATATCATCATCCACTCCTTGTCAGAGACTCCATCAATTCCCGTGTGGACCGTGCCCCTAACATATCAAAACCTCAAAGGTTCGTTACATACATCATAATGTTACGGGCATTTCTAATATTTGGTCAAAAATATTTAAAACTAAAAATGCAAATGCAATTGGGAATAGTTGTGTATTTGACCTAAAACCATCTCGCAGTGATTCCACAGAAGTTGGTCAAAAGCTGTACCCTCTTGCAGTGGTTATTATATTCATAGAATGATTTGTAATATAGTGATTCTGAATGATAGCATAGTTATGTGACTATATCCAAGACTCTGAAATTACATAGGTTCTCTTCAAATGGGCAACGCGACAAAGAAAATACATATTGTATCCCTTGGCAATGGGATTTTCTATTATTGGTGACAACTTTACATAGGGTTTAGTTGTCACATAAAACGAATAATGGTAATATTGCTTAAATTAAACCGTCTGATAATTTAGTTGGATTCCATCCAAAAAAACATTTTTTATAAAAAAGAATCGTCATATAACATATTAAATAAATTAGTGGAATGTTACGACGATAGACAGCACAAAATTACTGCATCATGTGCAATATTTTATTTTTGATTGGAGGATCAAGCACCTTTTTATTTTCATAGCAGGCCTTTATTCATGTCCAGGAGGTCTTGATACTGTCAACAAAAATGTATGTATGTGTATATATATATTTATATGTATATATATATATATATATATATATATATATATATATAGAGAGAGAGAGAGAGAGAGAGAGAGAGAGAGAGAGAGAGAGAGAGAGCGATAGATAGATAGATAGATAGATAGATAGATAGATAGATAGATAGATAGATACGGAAAGTCATTGTCGAAATCATACTATCCACCGAGTTATCAAGCTATTCGAGTGGGTTGATTTTATACTTCATTATACCTGGACAATTCCATTTTCTTCTTCATTAAATACTTTAAAATGGCTGTATATGAAGAAATGTTTTCTTCACATTGACAACCATCTCCTGGATAGAAAGTCTAGGAAAGATAACTACATTAACATTTAAATGAATACTGCAGGTGATCATCTGAAAGATGATATAAATCATTCAGTTTTGATTCCCTTGGTCTTTTGAATTTTGCCTTAGCAGGGTCGTTTAAAATCATGTATACGACTTGCATTATGATTGGACGTTCTACCTTCGATATATCTCTCTCCAACATACGAATATAGAACAAAATTATTGTCCAAGTTGTATGAGTATTGAGTCAAAAAACCTAATTATCTCGTTTTTTTCACTCAAGTAGTCAAGAGTTTTGTATCTGTTTTCATTGAATTCTGCAATTTTACTCTGGTACTCTTCCTCTTTTTCGCGTCTTTTTCTCGGCTCCATTTGGATCTAGCAAAAATGAATAAACGGTTGCTTGCTGCAAATGCTGAACTGCTAGCTATTGCTCTTCTAATCATAACTGCTGCTGCGACCATTTTGTGTTGCATCTATGATTAAGGCATTTTAATACTACTGCCACATTTTATTTTGTATCTTGAGTATATACATTTTACTTTGAGTTTAAACGCAAAGGTTTAAAGATTTGTCACCTCCAGATAGTATGTACGTGATTCTTTTTTTTACAGTAAATGCAACATAAAATATTACCTCCGCACTTCGCGTGATAGCTATTACCATGTATATATCATATGTTTATGTCTAACGTGCAAGAAGCAGGTTTGTCGAATGCATCTAATCCTATGTACAAAAAAGGGTTCGTGTCAATAAAAATATATCAATGTACAAGATCAAAAACAGTGTGCATAATCCTCATTTTGTAATTAGAAAGCGTCTATTGTGCAAAATGTATTCAGCCAAATGTGTTGGAGTATAGCTAAATCTGTAACTCTCAAAAAATTAAAGTCTACAGTGTGGATTCAGACTTTAAAAGTTTCAATACCCTTATGTTTTTTGTTTCATTCATCACATTTATTCCCATTCCTTCTGCTTGCTCCTTCAAATATCGTAAGGCAATATACATCCATGATTTAGTGTCATTTTATCATCCAATTCGTACTGTATGCATCTACTTCCATTTTAAGTTAAGCCCTTTTAAAGCACAATTTCATAGCCTTTATGACCATTTCCGAGTTCAATTCAATTGTGATGTCTCTCTATTTTCATTTATTTCCGTGTTGAAGTGATCAATACGTCTACTTAATCGACAACCTTTTATATCAATTAGGTTTTAACTTGATTTGTATATGTTGTAATTGTTTGTTCCAAAACAGTTGAATCTTTTCTAATTCGGTGTATCACCTAATTATTGCTTCAATACTAACTTTCACGACATCGATATTGTTATCCGATCCCCGATCAAAATACTCTTTCGTATGGATGTACCCACATGCAGCTTGTAATCTGACACAAAATTCGTCGCTTTGAGCTTTTCACTCATATATGATTCAAATCAATCGTAACTTGTTTTCGTATATGTAATTATACATTGTCCACACTCATTGTGTTTTATATCCTATATGTTTCCACTGTTTTGTTAGATCACTGCTATTTTTGTTTCTGCAATTCTGACAGGGCATTAATGGTATCTATTAGCTTTTTGTTCAATACGGTACTTTTGTGCTAAATTGATTCAATATTTGTTTTCAATTTATTTGGTGTTTGGTTTGATTTCATTATTCAAATCTCACTATAAGTGTTTCATTGGTGATTGCAAGGTGATAATGTCTTACAGTTACTGTTTTTATTCTACATTTCACTCTCCAAATTATCTACCTTATTACTGAATGTATGCAAATGCTGATGGATGTTAGGTATTCATCCTTCGTGTGTTCCTTCTCTTACTTTTTTTAAGTCTTGAACTTAAATAGCACTTTATAAGGTATGGTGGAATCTCTCTCTCTCTCTATCTCTATCTCTCTCTATCTCTCTCTCTCTATCTCTATCTCTCTCTCTCTCTCTCTCTCTCTCTCTCTCTCTCTACAGTTTCTGTACGTTAAAAATACTTGGTGTTTTGTCATCAGTCTGGTTTGAGATCTCAGACATTGTCCTCGTTCAATGCCATTCTATTAAAAAGCAGTTAATATATTGTATATTGCCTCTGTTTAATGTTTTTCAACATTCGCATCTATTTATCTGTTTCCTTTTTTAATTTATTCTAACTGATTTTAAATACTTATTATGTTGTTCAAACTCTGCTAGTCCTGCTTGCAGTCTATTAAGTTGTATTTGTTTTTGAGCTTTCTTAGATATCATGGAAACAAAATAAGATTTCAAAATGCTATCTATTTTTACTTCTTCTGTGATGTCATGTGTTACCCAGGTGCAGCATTGTCTATATTGCAGTTGACTTATAACGTTTGTCATGAGTAAATTTTTGCGATTTTTTGGATCTAACTTTCATTGTTTGCTTTTTTTATTAATGCAAATTAATATTCTGTGCTCACTGTAACTCCTTCATCGTTTAGTGCCCCGTCTTTCTCCACTCATGTGACATCATAGAAACTCGTTATCTGTCAAAACTCAAACTTTCAAGCTCTTGATTACTGCCACTTATATATTGTGCTTTTGTCGTCACTGGAGGAGCGGGATGCTTTTTAACTTTGTTTATGTATATTGGTTGTCGTATATAGATAACTCTTGCTGGCAAAACAAGACTTCTGTATCCTCGCCTAAAATTACATGCTTGACTTTAAATATTTTATCAGAAATATAGGATTGTCCTCCTTTCTAATAGTGTTTTGTATTTAGAAAAACAACCATTTTCACTGATTTTAAATGTAGGCTTTCCAAACAAACCAATTGTCAAATAAAGAAAATAGAACAGCTTCCAATTGCATTTGTCAGTTTCCATACTGTTGAATTAAGTAAATATTTACCTAAATGTTCTTAGAGCGCCAGTTACTGAACAAGACACAGTCGTTGCGATGTTCAGAAACTTAATTTTTCTATTACGAACAAAGCATCGTATGTTTAAGTCCTAATTTGGTTTTCAAAGTAGCTTAACAGATTATGTTAACAAACAGACTCACTAAAATAATCTTATCATAAGATCACTTCAAAGCAGAAAGGTCATAACATAATTAGGTTTGCAGTCGTCACGGTGCATATGGAAATAATAATCATACCAGACACACCTATACAAATATCATATAATCACTCCCTATCGAAACTGTTTTAGCATACATGCTGGGAAAAGAGTGGTCCTACAATGACTTTTTAGCATAATTATGTTATCCGACGTATACATACCATACCTCCGTAGCATAATTATGTTGTCAAAAGAAACACTTGTTTCACAGGCGCAAAATGTTTTAGGTTGGCATATATTCTATAACATTGGAACATTTTATGTTATATTTTGCTTCCGTTTCTCTGTGCCATTTTATCTAAAATGCAAGTTTTTACACTATTATTGTTCTTTCCATACATCAATAATCGACAGCGTGTTTGAGATATGTACATAATGTTCACAAAAGTTTAATATATGTACATTTTGCTCACGACAATGCAGTTCACCAGTAACTTTGACATTGTAGTTTATATATTTCTGTATACTTCCTGGGAATGATCAGATTTCGTCTGCATCGACAGATCTACAGAGACTGATGAAACGTTGTTCAGAGATAACAAATACCACTGGCGATATACTTAGTATTTGTCGTCCACGGGTAACATTATTACTTCAATAATTAGCAACAACCTTTGTCGTTATTAAAATTATCACATTTTGTTTTTCATTTAGTAGCATTTACCAAACTCTTTTTGTAAATACGGTCTTCAAATTACATGAAATCAATTCCGACATAGAGATGTACTATAATTTTATTGACATAAGTTTATGTTACGCATAATCGAAATTTCATACACAGGTATTGATCAAATCTGTTTAAAAAACACCGACTATTTGGTGGCAACAAACTTACCATTCTGATACTTGATCACTTCATCATATTCATAGATAATGCTCAACATTTAATAAATCTACGTGGTGTTGTGATGGTTTCATTTTACCAGTCTCTGCGGTCCGACAGCATAAATTTACTTTGAGACTGCATTTAGTGAAGTAAGATTTCAAAGCTGTGCATGAAATGTGAAATATGAAGCGATGTCACGTTGAAAAAAAAAAAAAATATACTTACCTTCTTTGACTGAACCTCTTTCTGACCGGTTTCTGATTAAAATCGTAAACATCGGAAGTAGACATTATTAATCCTGCGGAATCTCAATTAGCCTTTAAAACAGCTAATATTAAGCTTTTCAATGGAAGCACAGTCATTCGAGTTATGATAGTTGACTACTGCATCTGTTCATGAGACGGTTGTGTCCAGTTGAGAGACAATTGATGAATTGTATAAATTATAGCACCCACTTTATCTGGCTTTAGTCCATAGCCAATCAGACTTCGACCTCCCATCTCAACTTTATACTCTAAGCCCGAAATGTATTTATGCTGCATGGATATATCTTATTATGTCAACAGATCATTATTATTTGGTAGGCTTGGTACCTCTACCAGACTGGCTAAAGGTTGTGTGTCACGGAATTGTGTGTACTTCATGTCAATGTACATATGTGAACGAAAATGCACACGGGTTTCGTTGCCACGTACAGCGTTACCCGATGATAGTTTATTGTTTTGGCTTTAGTTGTTTCGAAATACTGAGTGCGATTCATCCCATGTTGCAAGTGCCTGTAGTGAAAATCCAAGTACCTCGAGTTCTCTAGCTGCGCATATTCATCACAGCGAGGGTTCTTATAGTCAGAAAGCTAACCACTTTACGGGAGCAATTTTCAGCTGTAGAGCTGTTTTTATCGTTTGGTGATGAGGAGTCGTAGAACTCTGTCGGGTTCCTTGTAACCTGTATGCTGCTGTCTGGTGACGTTGGCACGGAAGAGTACTGGTGTTCTCGAAGTAAGGGACCAAGGCTTTACGACCAGCGGGTCTGTGTTGAAGGAAGAGGCTCTCGAGGGATCCTTCAACCGACTGGGAGGGGCGGGCCATGCGTGGTGGCTCCTTGACTATTGACTAGAGCTGTGGAACCGGAAACACATCTTGGTCTTCAACTGGACGCCACGATATATATATATATATATATATATATATATATATATATATATATATATGTGTGTGTGTGTGTGTGTGTGTTCCATTTTTCAATTACTATATTTCACTATTGCTATCTGAGCATAACTTCATAATTTAATATCGCTAAATGAGTGATAATTCACAATACATGCATCCTACCTGTGGATAAATAATACGTTATTCGTATTTGTGCATAAATCATATACTTTGGTCACCCCTTGGTGTCGAATCATACATTGTTTGTATTCGATTGTAAATCATATACTTTCATCACTCTTGGTGATAGAAACGGACAGTATCCATATTTGTGTACAAATTCTATACATTGATCGTCCATGGTGATATATCCATATATCAATCATATTTGTTTATAAGTTCCATACGTTTATTCTTGTTTGATTTTCTCGTTGAAGTTACATGTTCTGATTAGTTCCATGTTACTAACTATATCATTTCCTTATATCATTTGTTGCACTCGGTGCGCATCATTCTGTTAAATCCATTGCTGGACTTATGCGCACGAGTATGGTGTCAGATTCATTCATCGTTCAATTGCATTATAAATAAATATCTCATTAACGAAATTGCTTTCGGTGTCGTCGGTAGATCCAATCCCAACCCGGCTTCATCCTGTTACATTGCGTTTTTCAGTAATTCAGGATTTATACATGGCACACGTGTTACCAAACTGAATTAGTACGAATATGTAAGTCTATGTATCGCTCTCTGTACGTGTATATGTCTGTCTATGAGTCTGTCTCTATGTATGGATGTACACGCTCTCTTAAGATATCCTTTCCGAAAACAAATATGAATATATGTAAGGGTCTTCATTACTGGCAGTTCATAAAGTCATACAGACAAAAAAGTTTTAGAACATAAACGCTTTTTACATTTGATTCCCATTTATGAATAGCATATTTACCTACAAGTCTTCTTTAATCTTCTTTGCCGTACTAGTTTATGCTTTTGCAAGAAAGCACATATAGCACATTTGTAGAAAAAGCTAGATTGCAGTATTGATCTGATAAATTTGAAATTGTTCTCTCTCTTTCTTTCTCTCTATACCTCTATCTCTCCTTCTTGAGCACTTATGCGGTCATATTGAGTGATTAGATCGCAGTGTCAGTCCGCTTTAGACATAAACAAAAGCTTGCTCGTGTTATGATTATTAATGGGAATTTGAATATAATGTAAACAACACTGACAGGGAGGTGTCAGTAATATGACCTCAAGGACTGCTGAAAGCAATCAGTTCGATGAGCCTAGATCCGAGATTTCCCCAAATGTTTCCTTTTAAACATCTACTGGCAAATGAACCCATTCAGGTTGTTTTATGTCCCCAATCAAGACCAGAACTGTTGAAATGTTAGATTAATAGCTCAGCGGCAGAGGTTTTGCCCAGCAATGTATCTGCGTATTTCTCCTTTTTGTCGTCATTGATATTTCTGTGCATTATATAAATTGTATATGTCTGTGAAATTATATATTATTGTTGGTGTACTTTTTGTATATAATTCTTATTATTACAGACATAAGTGTAATGTTATGTCTAAGTGAGACTGAATTTTATGTGGCATTAATTGACAATGTGATTATTATTCGGTTTCGCAGATTGTAACGATAAAGAAATATTAAAGAAAGTGAATTTCATGACTTAATAGTCTCTCCACCTAAATCTGCAGAATAGTTTGTGATTATGTTTCTCACTGCAAGATCTGGAAGTTAATACACTTTTAAAAACAAAGCAAATGTTAAGATTATTGGACTTTATTTATTATTACAAAGAAAAGTAGAAATCAACTTACACTTAGAAACACTGAAGACATTTCATACACCAATGTCTCAAAACTTTAGCAAAACAAATCAGTATTGATGAACAGCTCAATAGTGCTATTTTGAATTTATCTAAATTGATATATACTGGGTATTCATATGTATTCTGTATTGATATTGTAACACAAATGTTTTATTCATGACAGTTTTAACTTGAGAAACTGCACATTTGTCACACGAGGTTTGTACATAATTCAGAACTGTCTCTAGAAAACTTGAAAATTGCAAGCATTTTATTTATTTTCTTTAAATTTATCTTTCTGTTTTATGAGCCTTATTGTTATCAAATTGTATAGATTTCAGATAGACACAATTGTTGTTTTTACTTCATTTAACATTGAACTAATAGGAAAGAGTTTTAAAAGAAGTACATACAGTTTACGCAGAGTTATAAAAATCAAAAGGAAAAAAACAATCATTGTATCATTGCAATATTATTTTCATTTTTGTCAATTTATACAGGCTATTTAATCCAAAAGTCGTACAGATCAGAGGTGAGAAGTGTTTGAAATTCAACCCATGATCAATATTCCTAGGCATCTTTGGTAGTTTTAAAGAAATGCATACTGTATTATCCGGTGCAACACATTTGTATTCTAGTTCCCACTTATTTACTGTGCCATTGCGTCAGTTATCAACTCGTCTACTGTGGTTGTTAGTCTACTCCTAACATGTCCGTTTTACTATGCTTTTTTAGAAAAACTACTTTTATGTCTACATTTTTAATGACAAAATAACCTGCAGTGGTGATGGTTACTCATATAAAGTCATGAAGTATGCGAAAACAAAAGGGAAGGAGATGCGATATGCATGAATCTCTGGTGATTAAAAATATACACTGAACAAAAATAGTTGAAGTATACAAATTTCAGACGTTCTGATCATTAAAAGTTTCAGTTTAAACAAGGACGCATCACGCGATGCAAGATACACAGGACAAGCTGGAAACTCAAAATGCATATCTTGTCATCAGAAAATGAAATAGGCAGACTGCTTATTTGGACTTTAAGAAGCAAAGTGATGTATTGTGCATTTTTATGTCATTACGTGGATTTTATTTTGCATGAATACTCTAACTCTGTGAAATGTGAAAAGCACCCTCACGTGAAACAAGATCATGCTTTACACACACAAATTTGTTTTAGATTATAAAGGTAGAAAGTTCCGTTGTTTGAAAGCAATTATAGCCCAGTAGGCAAGTTGGGAGTAGGTAAATTGACAAACTGTAACAGGATGAAGCCGGGTGGTGGGTTGATTTAGCGAAAACAAACAGCAAGTCGCAAGAATGAGATATTTATTTAAGACATGAAAGTTCATGAATATGTCATTTTCGACACCATAACTCATAATCTGTTTTCAATCTCATCCAGACTAATTAAACCAAAAGACTAAATGTACACAAATAATAGTAACTCGCTGCATTCTAAGATGTTATACTAAAGACCCTTTCCACACTTACCTGGCGTCTATATCAGTGCATGGAGTAAGATATGCGGTAAATTCATCAATATGACTTGATATTGTTCCGTTCAGTTATGGCTAATAAGGAATTATCCTGCTGATATAGCATATATGACGTTGTTCAAACAATGAACTTACAAAACTACTGGCGTCAGGAGGAAGTGAGACGCAATTTCAATTGAATACTATTATTCACAAATACATGAATACACTTGAATAGATGCTGGAACAGGTATGAGTAAATGTATAAGCAGTTCACTAAAAGATATGATAAATGTATAGTTGATCGACATATATAATGCTGCTATTCCACCTCATTCAATTCACCACCTACGAGGAATATCTGAGGACTGATTCCACGTATTTCAAAACGTCACACCCTGCTGAAGGATCCGTCAGGAATCTCGCTACCGGGCAGACCCGTTGGTACAGAACATTTGTCTCTCACGCTGACTCGACCAACATCATTCGTTATCTAACGTCATTGAAGTTAACATCAACGCAGAGGTCAGCAATGATATCAGAATTTATTAAATAACCCTAAGGAGATCAACAGCCTCCCTGGAACAGTTACAAATACAACAACTGAACCGTGTAAAACATGATTCATACTTCCAAACTTGTGTACGTGCGAACACAGTGTTATGCATTAAGCATGTGTGCAAATGATCTGACCTGATTACACATAGGACTGTTCTTATATAAAAATCGACTGTATGAGATCATTAATCTGATAACCACGTTCGTATGAATATGTCAGTGACACAAATTCAGCCTCATTATTCAAATATAAACATGTCTCACCTGAAGAAGGCTATATTCAATCCGATAGCATGGTGTCATGTGGTATAGGTCTGACTTTCTGCAAATTGTAAATAAATTCCGAACCATTCAATGCATTAAACACTCTTATCACATACAGAGGATAGCCTAAAAGAATACGCCTAATACTTTCTTCGTAAAGTGGACAGCTCTCTAACAAGGCTCCTATGCACTGTAACCATATTTAGAACAATAACACTATATGTACATAGAGGAGACCTAACCCTCTATCAAAGAACACTGATAAAGCAGGCCCCAACTGCCGGCATATTGTACGTGCTTCAGTAAGTGAACACAATTCGCTTTTTCATAATTGCAATCACAACATGGGTAACGCTGTACGCGGCAACAAAACCCAATCTATAGTTATGCTCAGATACAATACTTAGATCCACACAGTTCCGTGATACAATAGACGAGTTGCCAGTAGACAATTTGACAGTATACACAATGGGACTGATCTCAGTCAACCTTCATTTTGGTTTATATTTACCTGCAGTTATCTTCAATTGCTTCACTGCTCATCCATTCATAAACTGAACCTGAATAGTTCGGAATTATGAGCACATTCTCATTGTAGCGTTTGTATTTGCATTTCCTCTCACAAAGAAAACAAAAACAATAGCAAATAGACTGCTAATCTGTAAATATTTGAATTATTGTTTGGGTATTAAAGTGTCACGCTGTAACTCAATGTTTCTATGTTTTTATTTTTCAGATAACCGAAGATCGTCATTAGTATTTTGATAGAAAGTGGAAAAGGACGCCATGAAAAATATGAGATGTGGTAAATTCTAATACCAGTTATAAGAATGGTACAGGCAGATGTATTTGCAAGCCTCCGTTTTCTTGCACACATTTCCAACTGCGAAAAGAGACTCTGAGGCCAGAAGAAGATGGATTAAATTCATAAAGATGGAGAGACAGGAAAAAACTTCAAACCGTGTCAAATTATATAATGTGTTCAGTACATTTTATGGAGAAATAACCAAGCTCAAAATCCTTAAATTGGCATATGAAGTAAAGATAAAGCCTTGATGAAGAACAATTCTGAATCAAACTAATATGTTTAATGGGAATATATTAAATGGGACAGAAAAGTGTGAAGACAACTAGTTATGTCATACATAATTCAGCTGATTCTTCTGATAAAGTGGAATACATCACTTATGCCAGTAAATGTTCATGTGGATATGTCCATGCAATGGTTGCCTGAAGAAACAACAAAATTATAAACAGGCTTCAAGTTGAATTAGATGCGTGAAAATTCGATCCAGTAAACAGACTTGACTGATCAACGTACGAATAGTCGACACGCACAAGCAACTCACAATGTTTTACGGATTGACAGGAAAAGTAGACTGTATGCCGGCATACAAACAAAGATGCTTGCAATAGAATATATGGTCATATCATTACTATACGCCATAGAACTAACATATTGGAATGGATCTTATATGTTGATCATTACAAAGCGAAATTTTGCTCTGCTCCAAAACGTTGGAACTAACCGTCAGCTGAGTGTCAAAGACGAACTCTTAGATATGTCTCAAAGATAAACTCACTTTGAAATTAATGAAACTTAGACTATGGCTGGGAAGTGATTTGCTTGGCGATCTGTTCAATTGTCTTTAATGCTCGTCTCCCAGGTTCTGATAAATTAGTTGAAATTCTCAGCCAATCACGTATGCATTCAATATAAAAATGTCTTACATCGCATGCGACGTGTATTGGACAGCTCTTGGATCAGTCACTGCCATTTCCGTTTAAAATTGTGTAAAACTGTTACTGCCGAACTTAAACTGAGCCATTTACAGGTGTAATCGCTGCTGCAGCCTTATTTACTTTCAGCACAAACTCTTTATATGTATGCATATCTCCCAGAATGTATGTAATTGCGTTATTTAATGTATTAGAGACTAAGCAAAAAAATGATATGGAAGCTGTTAGTTTGCAGATGATAGAGGCAATGGTTTGGGACTTAAGATCCTATTCATATATTTTGGGGTTGTTGTTTTATTTGTTGTTGTTATTTTATTTATTTATTTTTTATTTTTTTTATTTTTTTTTATACTGAGAGGAAAGACAGCAAAGAAAATGAAAGAAAAAAACTGTGCAGACGTAACAAATTAGATTCGTACATTTATTATATAACACTACTTAAATGAGTGAACAAAATATTTCATGTGTCAACATTTTTATTTAAATGGTAAGTACATCACAGTTGCACAGTGACAAAAGAAACTACAGTTTTGGAGAAATGGTTACATTTAGGAAAGTTGGTGGTGTGTGTCGGAGAAATAACAGTGTGTAAGAGGGGAGATGCCACGACCAAGTGTCTCGAAACCACGTTAGGAATCAAATTGGGATTAGTATACATGCTGTCTTGTATGCAATAGAAAAATAAAGTTCCTGAAAACTATAAAGAATATGTTTTGTTCATTAACTTGTAAATACTTGCAATATCCCATTTTCTGGTTTTATTATAAATGAAGTACTTCCACATTCCAGTCCTCGGAGTACTGTTAGACGTCTCCATAACAGATGCATCTTTGTCTGAGCAAGTTAAAAGTGTACCCAATGTTTTTGTTTTCTAGCAAATACCTAACGTTCCTGTTGGTAGATTCTTTTCCCCAGTTAAGCTATAGCTTTTTAGGCCTTGTCTTTTTAAATAATTTATTTGAATTGGTCGTCATCTTCCCTTTCACTAGTTTTACATTTCAGCTCAAGCGTATTTTGAGAATTTATATATCACTATAAGGATATATTTGTATACATCGTTGTGTTAGTTCCTGCTGCATTTCCACAGGTGGCTACGAAATCCTATCCTGGAAAGACAGAGTCTGCTGCAAGTGACACAACTGTGTTCTGTGATAGATACAGCATGTCTGGAGCACTGTTTCCTGCGTTGGCTCTTGTTGTGTAGTTGGTCCATCCACTGTTCGTCATGGTGTAGTACTCCAGCCCAAAGCTTCCAGCGCCACCTGTCTCTGCTGTTTGCCAGTGTCTCCTATTCATTGACGTCGATGTTTAATTCTTTCATATCACGCTTGCACAAATCTTTAAAGCGGAATTGTGTGCCTCCGGCTCGTCTCTTGACATTTGCAACATCGATGTAAAGAATGTCTTTTGGGATACTTCCACCTTGAATCAAGTGAACATTTCCAAGCCAAAGCAGCCGTGCCTGTTTATAAAGCGCCAGGGTGCTTGGCAGATTGGCCAGGGAAGAAAGTCAGCGTCGGTGACCTTGTCCTTCAATGTAATACCAAAGATGCGATAATAATGCAACGGAGATAGAAGTTGTTGAGTTTGTTCTCTTGGCAGCTGTAGGTAGTCCATGTTTCACTGCCATACAGCAGGATCTTGAGGACGCGCGGCTGATAGATCAGCATATTAGTCTTCAGGGTAAGTTTGTTGTTGTGACTGACCTCGTGCACAGGTAGTTGTCTTTCATTCCCGCATCGTAGGTATAGTTAAGAAGTACTGAGAAGAAGATGCCGCAGAGAGTTGGTGCCAGGATGCAGCCCTGTTTCACCCCACACTTGATCTCGAAATTGTCGGACGCGGAGCCGTCAAATTGTACCGTATAGCGGGTATTATAATGAAATGAGCGGACAAGGCTTAGGAGTTTCGGCGGGATAAAATTCACGAAAGTTTGAAACACTGGTCATCTAAATAAAGGGAAAAATAATAGCGTCGTCTATATATTGCTTTAGGGAAAATAGGACATGTAGTTTTTCGATCTAAGCTGGAAAGTAGGCGCCTATATTGACGTGAGAGGAGTTGCATATGTGCATGTGTGACGTAATACTGTATTATTAATTCAGGGAAGATAAATCCATACCTTATTTGCAGTGTCTTTTAAAGAGTGAAGCAATCTACTTATCAACTGATTTCTGTTATCCACTATTTTAGGAGTTTCAGATTATACAAGCTACATGGAACTTGATTATATACATTTTATACGGAATATTTCTCGCTTAAAAAAGAAAGAAACTCTATTATTTTCAGAAGGGATCAGGTAATATCAAGAGACACTTGAGGGATTTATGAGCGTAACGAAGTAGGTCCACAAAGTTTATTTAGCCCTTCAGTGAGTGTGATTAGTTAAGATGTCGAACATTAGGTTTTTGGCACCGCCTCTGATAGAACATGCAAACTTTATATTTGTTATGATAGTTCGTCATTACCCATATGCCCATTTGATTCAAAATATTAATAATTACATATGCAAACCTACCGCGTTTCTATATTTCAAATTATATCAGTGTTAGGTATACGAATATATCCTATTTATAGTAAATTTTGCATTTAAGAAGTAAATACGAGGAAGTAATGTCCGAAAATCATGACTGATTATGAGACATAGGCATAGAAAACGTAATATTACGTCATGCAAATTAAGTGTACGTCTTTTCAGTTACATACGTGTTCATAGTATGTTATAACAGTTGCGTTCGTCGCCAGCTTATCATGAAAGTTATCTTTTCACCATGATTCCCATTTTTTTCCTCGGATCTCCCTGCATAGAAACCAGAGAAATAGTGAGAGCATGTTGTCCTCCTCTTCGTCACAGTGACTACGGAGGTGTCACTCCATTGAGATATACAATAGGTGTTAGATTTCAGGGGTACGAGAGGTGACCAGGTTCAAACTAAATCTGTAAGTAATGGAACAAAAAGTCAATATTGCAGATGCGATTTTGCTTTATTAAATCAACCAACTCTCTCTCTCTCTCTCTCTCTCTCTACTTGTATTCTAAACTTCATTACGGCTGACCAAATTATTTTTTTTCTAGAATTTTGGTATTTAGAATGTCATACATAATAATGCCAATGATCAAATAGCCAAAAGTAGCGAAAATTTAGTAGGAAACCAATATTTCTGGATAATACTCAACTCGTTTTGCATGAATTCCAGTAAATACAAACTTTCGAACTCCGGACCACAAATGCCGAAAATATCAAAGTTTGTTACGTTTTAAAGCACGAAGAATTTATTTATGAATAGAATCATCATTGACCGTGGAGTTGGGAGCTAAATATTTTACAGCAACAAACCCTATCTTAAAAGTACAAGTACTGTATACATTTTTAAAAAAGTTGATCAACCCATAACACGCTATATTTCACGATTTCACATTGCAATAATAAAAAAGAGGATGATATTTTCAGAAAGAAACAATTTAATACCATAATACAATACCGTCAAACACATATTATTGTGTTGCCATAGCATATGAGGAAAAGACTCAAAAATTCACAAAGTGGCAAACTTGTATACTTTACAAAAGATAAAGTATTTCTTACATGTAAACCTGTAAAGATGGGAACAAGAACTCGGAATACTGCAGATGTGGCTTTGATTACCCCCTACCTTTCCACGACTCTTGATATAGAGTCTGCCGTCCCCAATGCGCCTACCTTGGCCCATAAATGGACATAGTTAAAGGCGAATGACGCAATCTTTTGCGACTGAGTGCAGAGACTGTTACACAACACCTTCATTTTCAAAAAAGGGTTAACAGGTAGGACGAAAGCGCACATCATATTTTTTTAACAGTACAAGTAGGCAAAAAATACTATAGTATTCAGCTAATATGTTTGTTCTACTTTAATAAATTTTATAGCGATTCAGTCGCAACAATAGTGTCGTCTTGTATAAAGAGAGATTTGAGGGATTTATGATCGTAACCAAGTAGGTCCACAAAGTATATTTCGCGCTTCAGTGAGTTTGATTAGTTAAGATGTCGAACATTAAGTGTTTGGCACCACCTCTGATAGAACATGCAAACTTTATCTTTGTTATGATAGTTCGTCATTAGCCAGATGCCTGTTTGACTCAAAATAATAATAATTACATATACGTATACTAATATATCCTGTTTTTAGCAAATTTTTTATTTAAGAAGTAACTACGAGGAAGTAATGTTCGAAAATCATGACTGATTACGAGACATATGCATAGAAAACACAATATTACGTCATGCAAATTAAGTGTACGTCTTTTCAGTTACATACGTGTTCATAGTATTGTGATAACAGTTGTTTGTTGTCAGCTTATCATAAAGGTTATGTTTACACCATGATTCATATACAGTTTTTGCGTGAATCTCCCTGGGGAGAAACAAGAGAAAAAGTGATAGCATGTTGTCCACCTCTCCGTCACAGTGACTAGAGAGGTGTCACTCCATTGAGATATGCAATAGGTGTTACATTTCAGGAGTACGAGGAGGTGACCAGGTTCGAATTAAATCTGTATGTAATGGAACAAGAACCCTGAATATTGCAGATGCGACTTTGTTTGATTAAATCAGCTAATCTCTCTCTCTCTCTCTCTCTCTCTCTCTCTCTCTCTCTCTCTCTCTCTCTCTCTCTCTCTCTCTCTCTCTCTCTCTCTCTCTCTCTCTCTCTCTCTTGTATTCTAAACTTCATTACGGCTGACCAAATTATTTTTTTCTAGAATTTTGGTATTTTTAGAATGTCATACATAATAACGCAAATGATCAAATAGCAAAAAGTAGCGAAAATATACTTTAAATTTAGTAGGAAACAAAAAAATGTCTGGATAATACTCAAGTCGTTTTGCATATATTCCAGTAAATACAAAATTTTGAATTCCGGATCACAAATGCCGAAAAATCAAAGTGTGTAACGTTTTAAAGCACGAAAATTGTACTTATGAATAGTATTATCATAAACGTGGAATTGGAGGCGAAATATTTTACAGCAACAAACCCTATATCAAAAGTACAAGTACTGTATACATTTTTAACAAAAGTTGATCAACCCATAACACTCTATATTTCACGATTTCACACTGCAATCATAAAAAAGAGGATAGTTTTTTTCAAAAAGAACATTTTTTAAATAAGTACCACAGTACCGTCAAACAGATATTATTGTGTTGCCATAGCATATGAGGAAAAGACTCTAAAATCCACAAAGTGGCAAACTTGTACACTTTACAAAGGATAAAGTATTTCTTACATGTAAATCTGTAAAGAAGAGAACAAGAACTCTGAATACTGCAAATGCGGCTTCGATCACCCCTACCTTTCCACGACAGACTAGATAGAGTCTGCGGTCCTCAATGAGCCTACCGTGACCCCTAAATGGACATAGTTGAGGCCGAATGACGCAATCTTTTGCAACTGAGTTACACAACACCTTCTTTTTCAAAAAAAGGTTAACTGGTAGGGCGAAAGCGTACATCATATGACTTCAGAGTTCACGACCTCTCCAAGGCTAATACATGCTGCCGCTTAACTAGCTGACGTAAAGCGTGGAAGGAATTATATTTTTTTAACAGTACAAGTAGGCAGAAAAATGCTGTAGTATTCAGCTAATATCTATGTTCTACTTTATGAACATTTTTTGTCCAACAGTTGCAATTCAACTTTTAATCCTCTTCCTTTCGAAATGCAGTATAAAAGGAGGCAAATAAAGCAGTAACGGAGGATTCATGTTGTGACATAATAATAGGGGCTTTACAGATTTTGTATACTCTAAACAGATAATGTAGTTCATAAAACTCTACTTGTAAGTGTCGAGATGAACAAATAAAAAATTACCAATTAGAGGAAAATAAAAAAACATAACAGACTAACACACACTCATATATATATATATATATATATATATATATATATATATATATATATATATATATATATATATATATATATATATATATATATTGTTATGTATATTGAATTCATAGTATGTGTCCATGAGGTAAGTTGTACTTTAGTAGTCATTTTGTAAATAACATATTTACTGCATCTGAGTTCACGGTTAGACTTGTTTACATAGCATTTTGTACTTAGAATGGAACTTTACATGTCTTAATGTAAGAAACGTCAGGTTCGCACAGTAATTTTCCATTAGAGTTACTCATATTCTAGAATATTCTTTCAGGTGACTTGTCTTTATATTTATAGAGCATTTGATAAACAAGATTCCATTCCTATACTAAACTTCAAGTTATAAAGATCAGTCTATTAAGAGCAAATTCAGAGAGATGAATTATTTACTTGAAATATCCATTGGAATTACTAAAAGGGCTCATTCTCATTTGGATTAATAATTGACTTTGGGATTTATGTGAATTCATTCAAAGATATTCTGGATTATATCATTCAGGCATATCAGGTAATTCAAGTCTAATCGAATGCATTCGGAACATTTTATATTTATGACTTGTGATTAGGACACTTAGGATAATTGGATTATTTGGACTTTAATTCATGTTATTGTAAGTGTCTCTTGAAATTTCACTGTAATTGTCTAGAAATAAATTGCTTGTTGATTTTACTTATATTTGTGGTTCCATTTTCTTTCTGTTACATTATTTTGAGACCTTGAGTCGTAACAATATATAGTTGTCTTTAACCTTAAAATACCAGAAATAGATGCAAGCGTAGGGATGGAAATAACCCGAAATGGTCTGACACATCATCCAACTGTGTTTGAGATCAAGAATATTGAGATGAATAAGTATAAGGCATACTTATAAAACATACTTATAAGTACTGTGTATGACATAAAGAAGAATGTAATGACAACAGCTTGAAATGGCAAAAGTGTGAATCCCAATAACTGTATGTATTTCAATTCTAGGACTTTTGTGATTCAAATTTTTGACAATCCTGAAATGCACACCAACATGCGTTCAGTGATTGTCATGTACGCATAAAAAGAAAAACGCTACCAAGTATATACGCTTTCGAGTGTACAAATATAACAATTGTATGGTGTTATGTTCATTTTTGTTGCAAGATGGCATACAATTAAATCAGAGTAAAATATAAACTATTCCATATATACACATGTATCCTGTCTTATTGTACACACTGTTTCCAACCTCAAGAATGCTGGCATTCATAGTAGAGTACATACGTTTTATTCATTTGAAGTCATCAATTTTCAAGTTTGTGTACTTCGTCTATATGAACAACTGTCCCTTAAGTACATTCTTTTGAAGCGCTGACAAGCTACATGAACGTAGGCATTTGTAAAAGTATTTATTTTTTCCCCATGTTGCCGGAATGTTGACAATCACATCGTTACTTTCCATGTGTCCTCATAAGAAATCCATGCCATTCTCGAAATCGCTTCCCAGGTTACACAATTTTATCGGCGATATTTGCTGATAAAAGAGTCTTCAACCATCATAGTACATGAATCCTGTAAAGAAGCAAGATACTTAAGGTATTCCTGTGGCTGGTAGAACTCACTCGCTAAGTCTGTCAGGAGGTTCCTCAGATTTCGCCTTTTATCATGTAAGTACTGTTCTAAAAGAATAGCACTTTCGGAATGTGTTTCCATGATAATAATTATGAAAAATATTTCATTTCGAATATCCAGGACTAAAACGGGCCAAGTCAAGGAAGATTAGCTCGTGACTATGTATGGTTACAGTGATTATCAAACTTGTTCCCTAGCTTTTGGCAATGCGATTCCATGGAAGGATTGAGTAAAGTTATATGACATACAACGGTTTATGAATGAGAAAAAGGAAAAATAATTCCCTATCATTGTGCTATTTGATATTACAATAAATGAAACGAAATATATATTGATTTCATCACGCAAATACTGGATATTTTCTTCATATGGTGGTTAATGCACAAGTTCACTTGAATAATAGAGGCGTATAGTTCCTTCACATGCACAAATTCGTAGTATTTTGGATGTATATAAGATTTCTGCATTCATCTACGAAATATTAATTCATATCCTGTTTCATTTCAGTCCTGGAGCAAACTGTCGATATGAAATGTTAATGGCTAAATGAAACAGTTCCCATTAAACAGAAGAAGAAAAAACAAGTCGTTTTGAATTTTTTCCTATTTTAATCCTAATTAATCATCAATTTTCTGTGGAGGTGAAGCATGATTAGGTTGGACGCCGATGATTGTATTTGATGATTACCATAGGTGCTTCAATTAGAGTTGTGTCGAGAAATGGATGGGCTCCCACGGCTGTGGGGTCTAAATATTAGTGGCGACGAGTGGTTAACATATTTCCACGGGCTCCTACCGACGTTTACGGTCTTGTAGTGACGGAAATTCCACGGGCTCCTACCGACGTTTGCGGTCTTCTAGTGACGGAATTTCCACGGGCTCCTACCGACGTTTGCGGTCTTGTAGTGACCGTATTTCCACGGGCTCCTACCGACGTTTGCGGTCTTGTAGTGACGGGATTTACACGGGCTCCTAGCGATGTTTGCGGTCTTGTAGTGATGGCATATCTTCGGCTACCAATGTCTGCTGTCTGACGAGGTGTAACCGGATTAATCTTGAGGTTCAGGACTCTATTTCAACGATGTAAAGAATTAGATCTGAAAGGATTGAAAGGATCGAAATACAGAGAATGAAGCCTTCTTTTCTCGTAGTTGTTTGAGTGATACTCGATTACACCACTTGGATATCCTCCTATATTAGGCTCGAACCTGAACTCCATGCATATGGTATCTAGATTTGGCTGAAAGACGACAAATAGTCCAAAATTGTGTCGAGTCTGCGGTCGTCGAATTGCACCTCCTAATTCAGCTCGTATCCTCTGACCTTTACGAAGGGTAATCACTTCAGAGTCTTTGCCTAAACTTCGAAAACCTTTCTCCAACATTGTGCGTCTGACCTTTTCTTTTGTTTCCCATTTAGTAATTTCAGTTCTTATTATAGGCTCTGATTCATTTAAAAAAGTTAACAATACGCATCGTTTTGTCTCGCCTATCACAAAAAAAATTCGTCCCGAAGCGCATTCAGTCCTGGTTTGTCATCTCTGATTCGTTGCCTAATTTCCACAAAGCTGCAACTAAACGAAATAAGCCTTGTTAATGATTATGCTAATAATAATATTAATTAATCAAATAATGATAATAATAACTTATGCGATATTTTATGGTGACAATTCTACAGTTAAACCTCTACAAAAATGTCCATTCTTTATAAAATCTAAAAAGGTGAATGTGCATTAATTTAATTTGAATTTCATTTATTGCTAAACAGCAATTACTCTAAAACCTTAAACGAGGCTACAACATTCAATATAAAAACAGATAATTCTTAACAGAAAATAAAAACAAATGTATTGCCTTGTACAGAGTCAGACAAATCGCTTTATAAAATGCCCCCCCCAAAAAAAAAAACAAAAAAAAAAAACAACAAAGCCGAAAATTCAAATTAACATCGCCAGGAGTACGATTTTTAATGACACGATAGTGCATTTAAAGTATCTGTTGATAACATACAAATATACCCAGACGGAAGATAGTCATCATGAAAATGAGAAGAAAAGTTAAAAATATATTTTTAATTTGTTTCGTATTTGATATATCAGCCTTAAAAATGTACGAAATGTTTCTGTGGTCCTTCTTTTCTATAATTATCGAGGACATGTAAAAAATATTTTTGTATCAATATTTAATACACTGTTTGGATTTACTTTATGCATCTACTTTGGCTTGTTCAACAGGCATGCCATATGAAATACAGCCTAAATTTAATTTATCTTCATCATAGTTTTCCTTTGGTACAACCCTGTTAATGCTTAATTAAATAAAGCATTTACTAGAATTAAATTGTAATTTGTTCTTTACAAATATATATTCGATTTTTGAGACTATTACATTTTGTCCAGTTGGCTCATTGTTTGAATTCTGTCTACACTGAATTCCTCAAAAATTGGATATCATAACTCCTTCGATCAATCGAAAATTAAAATGTGTATTATATAGTATTTTGTTTCCTTAATTACCGTGCAAACTGCTAGGGTAGCTATGTGATAGATTTAATTAGCTCGACCACCCTATCGAGTATGACTTCTTTTGGTCAAATATAATCTAATTTGAACGAATACCATAAGTCTCTTTTTATCATCCGAATACAAAAAAGGAAAAGTTTTACTTAATACTCTTTTTATTTTCTCCAAAATGTTTGCTTTCCAAAACCGCAGCTTTATATCAAAATGATTTTGAATCACATCAAGCTGAAAAAATTAAGCCTAAGCCAAAAAAGACTGTCCTTAATCAAGTTTTCAATAATTAAAAACATTTGCTGTAATTATGACAGTAAAGATCATTCTTCTTGCAAATCTGGGATACAAACATACATAGATTTTATAAATGTGTAAGCCTTGTTTCTAGATCAGTCTGCAAAACGCAAGTAGTGAGTTGTGAATGAGAATTAGTTTTAATAACGTCAGATAATGGCTATAGCAGATTTGAAGAACGGGTATTTTGAATGAACATGATGGGATTATGTGATATAAACAGCAGTTTGATATGTTTATTTGCCCTGATGGCATATAGTATCATGTTTGGTTCAATTAGACACAATAACTTCATATTTCTTGATATTCGTTAAACCTACGTTGATATCAATTCCTTACATGTTGTAACTATTCGTTTCACATGAGAGTGTCCCGTTGCCGTTGTTTTGTGGTTTCGTCTCAGATACAACAGCTTGGTCATCATGATCTAGTCTCACTATTATAGTTTGGTTGTTTTCGGATGCAGCAGATGGCTTATATGGCAGCTGTACCCTGAATGGCTTGATAAAATGTCTGTTGTCTGGTTGACTTACAATCAGGCATGGCGACATATTCTTTATGATTGGGTTTTTGAAGGCAATCTCCAGTTTCATAAGATTTTCTTGAATCACCGGTAATACCTATAAAAAGATCATATGTTTTCAGCGAAAAACATTGTGTAGTGTATTATCATGTCTGTTTAAAATTTGTTAAACATTTTAAGAGTCCTGTCCATGTTAAAATATCTTACTTTTTGCTCTTGTTCAAGGCATGGACATGAGGCATAAACAAATGTTAAAAATAATCTTAAACAAACTGAGACTTGTAGCACTGAGTTCATTGTAACTAATAAGCATTTTTATGATTATTTACGTAGTGTAAATACATGATTTGTAATGTCCTTTGAAATTTAAAACAGGAAAGCAAATCAAATCCGTCGAACAACAGAAAGATTTTGAAAATGATAGAAATAAGTAGACATAATATTGTACTGGCAGAGGACAAGCATAACTTCTGTAACATCAATCCAGATCAACCAATAAGGACTATCATGCTTTCTGGACCTTTTGTTTGAGATTATGAGTTCTACCCTCAAAATGGGATATGTACAGTCCCCAAGATTTATGTTAGGGAATAGCTCCGTGCTGGGAAAGTAATAATAATATGTGTTTTTAAATAGTTTCCCTTGACTGAAAGTAACTTGCTGGTGTATCTCACCAAAATTATTGATTTCCAAATCGACTTCACTAACAATATGTTGGTATCGTCAGTGGCTTATTTTGATTTTCCACTTTTGTCAATATCACCAAGTGACACTTTTGCTTCAAGAACTCGTTGCGCCACTGGTATTACGAGGTAACATAGCATTTTCCGCAACACTCTTCCAAGGTTTAAGCAATACTGCACACTAATCCCTTGCGCCGTTTTTCTTCCCATGTCGCTCCTAAAGTTTTCTTAAAACGGTATCAGTCGGATGAAATAATGATTTTTCCTATCCGAATGAAATCACATTTTAAACACGCCATCTTATAATAAAATACTTCAGTTTCGTGAGGAGCTAATACAAAACTGGGAACTTTTTTAAAAACTTCGCCGCGTAATCCCATGCAACTTGAAAGAAACTTGTTATATTTTTAAAAACACACAAAGCATTTTCGTAGCATTTAACACTTTTGTTTGCAAATGGTTGATATTACATATGGAGGAGTTTGAATTTTGAAACTTGCTTCATTTTATATTTATTCATGGTGTCCTCGAACTTTTGGATCGACTCTTCCACGTGACCTTTGAGACAACTTTGACTGTATTTGTGTTAAACCTGTACGTCTGTCTGTCTATATTTGCTTATGTCTGTGTAGGTCTGTCAATATGCACATATGTCTGTGTTTGTCTGTCTCCCTGTATGTATGTATGTATGTATGTATGTATGTATGTATGTATGTATGTATGTATGTATGTATGTATGTATGTATGCATTGCAACATACCGTTATGAATATCTGCGTAGTTTTATCCACTGAACCCTTCTGGAATTCGACCGTTGTCATTGAGTCAGATTCGTGGGTATACTTAACACTAGAATCATTGCCTAACTCCACTGCCGTTGTTTTGGGACAAGACATTATGAAAAAATATTCCATTTTCTTGGTTTTGAAGATAACTTCATTGCCCTAAAAGAATATATATATATATATATATATATATATATATATATATATATATATATATATATATATATATATATGACACTAAAAGCTTTTTTATTTATCTGTGTTTATTTTTCTTGTGATAGTTCAAACCTCTGCGCATGGTCATAAACATAACTTCCTTCTTTTAATTTTTTAACCTTTGGCATGATACAGAGAGTAGCAATTCTCTGCTATGGCTACAAATCTATAAAGTATTACAGCATGGAAATGTACTTATAAGTCATTTCTCCCAGGAAATGTAATGCCTAAAGTATTAAAAGCCTTAGCTTTAGAGGACTTGGTCGAGCCATGTTGGAATTTTACCTGCAAGTTCTTAATGTTCCAAGATGGTAAGAGAAATAAATTTTACGACTTTTCGAAGACAAAACCATATTGTTTGAAATTCAAGCTACCTTCCAAATTCAAAGACTTTGATGGTTGTACGAAGCATGTGTTCTATTGTTTATGTTAATATCTATATTATTCATGCTCTACTCCAACACCCCAATAGGAGTCCAAGAGTTTTCAATAAATCTTCTGAAGTTCTAAGGTTCATTTAGAATGCAAAGTATATAAATACAAACTGATGAAGTCAAATGTCAAGTGCACGAGTAGACTGTATGTATCCCGGTATGCACAGAATTTGCAATATTTGTCTGGACGCGTGCAACATATGATCAATAACACAGCTTCCGTGTACTTTCAACATAGACTGCAAGCTGGAAAACAATGTGTGGTGTTGAATAGGTAAAATATAGACATTCTTAAATATAGAGGATACTACACAGTTTCGTTTAACGTTTGACCTCGCTAGCATTTAGTATCAGACAAGTTCTTTACGCTTCACAATCAAACTCTACTTCCATCGCAACAAAAATCATGGCATTGATATATAACTGACTATATTCCTTTATGCCCGCAAATCAATGTTGGCAGTTTTCAAGTTCTCGAATGTTAGTTGCAATAAGAAAAAACAATATATCCAGGCATTGTACATCATTTATGGTTTAGGAGATAAGTTCTACATAGACCTATAAAGCTGATTCTGATTTCACCTCCCCATACAACAAGCATACGCAGTAATTTGACACATATATTGCTCTCTATCTACTCTTTTAAAGGGAGTTATGCTCAGTTTTATGTAACCACCATCATTCATAAAGCAAATAATCCACACGTCATGCCGTGGGTGGTTTACATTTTCATTACTGATAACTTTACACTAAATAATATGAAGAATTAATTAAAAACACTTTAAAAACAATTACAGTAATGGCGACTGAATGTTGGTGACGCTATTATTGGTCATTATCCAGTATCACAGCCTTCAGTTTCACCATCGCTGTTATCACTAGATTCGCAGTTCTCATGCATGACAGCAAAAGACCCTTAATAGGATTACTGCATGAGACTTCACCTTCGCATGCACAGACCATGGTACAAAGAACCTCTTGAAATTAATTAATTGTTCTTTTCCATGAAAATAGTGATTTGTTTCTACCGCTATTTTCACTATAAAGACATGAAACATTATTATTTTTATATGATAATCATGACAGTGTGCAGAAGGAGAAAACGACTTATTCTTGGACTACTTTCTCGAGGAAAATCCGTTTCTTACGTTATTGACATCGGACACGGTTCATTTTTCACCATACATTTTGCAAATTCTTTGGTGCGACACAGTTCAAATTTCATTGCTTAAGGCGACATTATTTTCAGGATTTGAGAGTGCCAAACAGTTTTGTATGTTCTTTGAACATGCTTTCAAGATTGTGCCTTTCCCACTGATAAAAGTACACTGGTTAAATTGCCCCCTGTCAAAAGATGGCGTCCAGGAAGAAGAGAACTACCCTGTGACCAAAGGGTGTCTCCAACGTTATGGATTGAGATGCAACGTTATTTGCTTTTTACATCAGTTCTG
This sequence comes from Margaritifera margaritifera, assembly GCA_029931535.1. Taxonomy (NCBI): domain Eukaryota; kingdom Metazoa; phylum Mollusca; class Bivalvia; order Unionida; family Margaritiferidae; genus Margaritifera; species Margaritifera margaritifera. The sequence continues at coordinate 1,041,952 of JAQPZY010001039.1, read as the reverse complement.
AACCATATCTTGGCATTAATATGCGTGCAGAAATAAACACACAGGACTAGCATGTATGTATCTGAAGGCCAGGCCATTATATAATTTCAGTCTTCTGTAGTATCAGAAGCATACAAAATTATTTTTGCTTCAGCTTTTTTATGGGCACTGTAGAGATTTTCCAAAGCCACTGATCCCGTGGTTTGAGTTCCTTATTCTTCAAAGCATTGTCAAATCAGCCGGCAAGAAGAATTGTTCTCTGTTACAGTTTTTCAGAGGCATGAGTTAACCATGTCTCACCCAACAAGCATGTCAAAATGCAATGCTGTTCAATCTATGGCGTCTTGAATGCTCGAACAACTTGTTTCAATGGTTCACAGCGTCGATCAAACATCATACCTACACCATTACATTGCCAATCACTCAGGGGCTTCATGACAACATTCATCATTTTTTTCACCAAGATTACCACAGACTGAAGCACCAGTGATTTTCATTATCTGGATATTAGCCATTCCATCTATGATCCATATAGTCCTCTCCTAGGCGTTGATGTTCAGCCTAGCTTGGACTTCTACATCTGTCTTCTAACTCGGCAAGCAAAGTACTTTTGGCTGATTTTGTGAGAGTGCTATCTATACGTGCCGAACAATTTGGTATCGAGGCAAGTTCAAATCGGAAGGCAGGTCGGAGATCTAATTCTTGTGTCTTTGCAACTGCAAAGATCCTACTGAGCAACTCTCTATCAGCATTCAGTGAATTAAGTTTCATAATTGTGTTGTCTTTACTTTTATTTGGAGCTACAAGGAAGTGATGGGTCTTTATTTTTGTTTTAGGCAGTGGGTCAAAGAAAGAAATACTGCTCTCATTTAGGTGGGACCATTGCAGCCTTACCAGTACCAGTATCCGTGATATTTGACCTTTAACTTGCTGTTTTTTCGAGCACAATTACAACAGCCGCTATTTGTTAATAGGCCAAGTTATTCACAATTGAAGAGATCTGCAATTTTGCCTAAAATTGTTTGGACATCATCCTCATCTCGATATTACCTCGTTGGACAGGTCCCGTTATGAACTTGATTGAGCTGTACAGGTTGAATGTACCGTATTCACGCATGCCAGTGTTTGTAACACACATCGATGCACGCTTATGGGCGGAAAAAGATCACTTATTCCAAATTCCAAGATTCTGGATAAAGTTTACTAAACCACCATTGGTTTTTCTCCCTGCACTTTGTCCCAGTGCCATCTCCGCCCACAAATGAGAACATTTTCTCAGAACTCTTTACAGGATGGTTTCCATCGAGAAATTCATTATAGGCCGCAAGCGCCCCACCACCACCACCACCACCACCATCTCTCTCTCTCTCTCTCTCTCTCTCTCTCTCTCTCTCTCTCTCTCTCTCTCTCTCTGCCTATCTGCGCATGTCAGTATGGTAGACGGTTGCACGTCTGACAAGATTCATTCAGTCCAAAGCAAAGACATATAGAACCATGTGACTGGCAACTGAAAGCTGCATTTCCAAGAATCCATTTCTCTTTGCTCGTACGTAGGAGAGAAGATATTATCTGCAGGTAGTTTCACCAGAACATAAATACTGTGGACATTTCCTGATCTAGACTGTAAAACTGCACAGATATTAAAGAACAGGGGTTAACTTTTCAGACAGTTTCTAACGTGCTTAGTGGATGTTAACTACAGATTTATCATTACTTAATTTCCTACATAACTCATCAGAGAACTTTATTATCGACGTTTCTGCTTCACCCAGTTTTGGTGTTCGATTCAACCCTTTAGCTTCCGTCGAATTCTGTGCATGGAATCCCGAATGTGTTTGTGCGCAAATGACCTGTCTAGAATCAGTCTGAATCTCAGAGCATGCAGCAGACGTTTTCCCGATAGCCCATGCTAGTGTGATTTTCAGAATAAGCAAATAAGATGATGAACTTTATGTGCAATAAAAACAAGAGTATTATCATATCTATCCATTCAAGCAAAGTTTGCGTTTAAAAAGATATTGCAAAAACAGTGATGTCTGAGGATGTCATCATAATATTATGAAGATGGATTAAATCGAACGGGAGCGGAACTATTTCTTTATTTCAAATTATCTTGGGTCATGTGACTTTTTGCGTCCAGTAAAAAAAAGTTAATGTTACAGTCTAGAGCAATATTAAAAAAACCGGACGACAGCGAGAACATTACAATTTGCAAGTCTAAAGTTGAATCAAACTTTATTCGGTGGTTGCTGTGAAATCTCGATACAAGTTTTCTTCAATGGATATCCGTTGGTAGCTTGATTCTTCTCAACAGACTTGGCCTGAAAAACTCCTTGAATGGTATGGTAAGAGGAAGATGATATACAGATTACACAATTTATCGCAGCAAAGAATTATTGTTTAGCATATGCTGCCGAACTGAGAAGGCTTTGTCTCTTTCATTTTGAATACTTTGTGGACGCTGTGGTAATAATATCCAGGGCAGTAGTTAGTACATACCGTTTCAATGTTCAACACTTGCAAAGCACATCAAATCAAATGGACACCAGATTGTATAATGGTATACTGCATACCGATGCTACCATCAGATGTTGTTTCAGAAAACAACTTGGTTATTCTTGCTCTCATTGAACCTCCAGAATTTTGTGCACACATGCTTATCGCCTCTGGGAATGGTAAAATTAGCTACTCAACTTTCATGTTGGATAATATTTATATGTAGTGTATAATGTTCTATGAAGACAACAACTTGTGCAGGTTCTCGCGGTTTCCTCAGTGTGCAATAGCTGGGTAACTTGAGAGTAAGGGTAAGAAAAAACCTATCTTGTGGAAATTCATGTCAAGGTCAAACGTTATCCAAGCTTTGCTTAGCGTCAAAGAGCATATTGAAGTACCTGAGTTGAACATGACCATTTACTACGGAATGTGACGACGTCGTTGATTAGATAAAAAGCAACATCGCTTGTTTTTAGTTACTCATTATCTTTGCTTAAAAATTATATATGTCGCCCACCTTCCTTACGAATTTTCAAATGAGGGCAAATGTGCGTCAATTTGCTTTAGACTAATCTCACTGTCAAAGCTTTGTGTACATATTAACTATAGCACAATGATCTGATGAATGCAAAAGGAATAGAGCTCAAGATTTTGAGAGTGAGTGTACTAAGATGCAAACGTAGGTCACGGTGATTTTTTTTTTTTTTTTTTGGGGGGGGGGTTTGCATTGAGATGTAAAACTTTCCAAGCTACTTCATAACAGTTACAGTTTGATAAGGTACTGTGATTAGAAAGTAAAGTGATAACAATATGAGTTACCTTTTGTTCTGCGGGAATTTCAATCCAAGTCTCATCCTTGACCACAGCATAAAAGTCTAAATATTGGTTTGATACATCTCCATCAAATTGCACCTTGACCTTTAACTCTTCCGCAAAATTAAAGCTTCCTTTAATTTGAAACATTTCAGACCTGTCTCTGGTTCCTAAGCGCTCACTCTTTTCTTTGATCAGTTTTGGCATAGATGATATTTCTTCGTTCTTCTTTTCATTTGATAAAGCTTCGGCCTTCAAACTAGCATTGTAGTTTGGAGGTACCTCCACAGTGATCTCCGGCTTGTCATACAGCTTAAGTACCCTGTGTAGAAGAACAAATATTTGTTGGGAATTTTTACAGTTCTTGTTGGATTTCCATGTTGATGTTTGTTTGTAATTTTAATATATTTTCTTTATTGGTAATTTGAGGGCGAACGCATGACTGCAATTTCTGTCCCTAATCATTTTCGTATATATTTATTTATTAAAATATGTATGTGTGGTCGGTGTTTTTGATAGATTGAGAGAGAGGACGTTTTCATTTGTCTTATTCAGGTAAAGTACGTGAATCTAGGCTTGTTGCAAGGAAAGATCTTTAAAAACAAATACATGACCCAAATCCTTCACCTATTAGAACAAAGTTATGTTTCCTCATTAAATTTAAAGTATTAGTATACGTAGGATTTATGTTCGACATAATAGGTGTACTTATGCTCTACGTTCCGGAACGTAAGCAAACTAAAGTTGTTTTCCGAAATTAAGAAAAGCTATGTGCAAAGAAGTATATTTCAAGTGTAGGTATCGTATATTTAGATAAACCTTGCCCAGAAATAAATGTTGCATATTTCGTTTTATCTGCATGCCTTTTTAAATGTCCTTAAAATGCTACTGCCCAATGTTGACAAAATCCTCAACATTAGAGCAAATCGAGATATCATTTGTAATACTATTTAAAACAATATCCTTTGACTTTAGTTGGAATGTCCAATCTTTCATTATTTTTCTTGTCGCTTTATTACGTCCTGGTTTTCATTAAACCGTTGAAATTGTTCCTCTATTGTGTATTCTTTAATGGACTGTAGAGTTTACACATATAATACGCTGCGCAAAAATATACATTTCTTGATTTTTGCCTTAGGGACCAATTTCATGTCACCTGTAGAAACCGTATCTGGTTATAAATACATGGAGCTTTGCTTCAATCCTAAGCTCAATGGGACAAAAGCAACGGAAGAACAACAAATGATGCAAAGAAGTCTCTACACGCATTGATTATTATTCAAACTACGCAAGGCACATTTTCTGCGACAGAAGCTTTCAATCAATTGCATACTCTCATTACACCCTTATTAACTCACGCCGCTGAAAGTTTTGGGTACTAACATTCGTATACAATTATAAAGGTACGTAATAGGTTTTCTACCAGATTACTGTGCCTTATGAGACAAACATACTCCCTCTGAACATAAGGAGAATTTGGAAATTCCCCCATTATTTTATGTATTATTAAAAATGCATTAAGTACTGGATCAAGTTTCTTAGAATGGACAATAATCAATATCCAAGGCAATGTCATTTTATTGTGAAAACACTGGATGAGTCAGGTAAAGTAACATGGGTTACGAAAGTTACTATAAATACTATTGTGAAAACACTGGATGAGTCAGGTAAAGTAACATGGGTTACGAAAGTTGCTATAAATACTATTTTGAAAACACTGAATGAATCAGGTAAAGTAACGTGGGTTACGAAAGTTACTATAAATACTATTTTGAAAACACTGGATGAGTCAGTAAAGTAACATGGGTTACGAAAGTTACTATAAATACTATTTTGAAAACACTGGATGAGTCAGGTAAAGTTACGTGGGTTACGAAAGTTAAATATATACTAATCAGATATGAATTGATTATATTATGCCCTCAGGATGTAGGAGATCAAATAATATTTTTACTCAACTTCAGACAAAGTCTTTAAGGCAGATTAATCCAGGATACGAATTCATCTGTAAACAAATTACACAAAGTTTATCACTAAAATAAATTTTATGATAGTTTCTCTGTTCTATTTTATCTAACCATTGATTTACCCACCCATCTAGTAAATGCATTAGCCAGACAACCGATGCTCCGCCATAATTTAGCTATAGAACAAAGGCGGCATAATGTCATCTCTCCTAGTCAACGTATATGTATGTTAGGTGACAACAACCAAATAGAAGATAAACATCATTCCACTTTAAAATGCCCATGTATGCAGATCTTAGAAACATATTCTTATATAGGATTTTTTCAGCATAACAAACACATGAGGAAAGTTTTTATTCTTTGACTAAGTCTAAGAATCCAGTGGTAATATTTCAGCTTGCGCAATGTCTTTTCAGCATTCCATAGAAGAGAGCAAGTGGTTATGTAATTATATTATTAACATAATTAACTAAGTAATATTTTGCACATTTTTCTTCCACCCTATGTAGCATGACAGCTATTTGATGTTACTCCTATTTTATCTTACTACACACACACACACACACACATATATATATATATATATATATATATATATATATATATATATATATATATATATATATAATAATTGCTTGAGTTTCGTTTTTTTTCATTTCACTCTGCGACACATTTGTTGCAATATGGCGCTCTGCATTATTGAAATACCGTTATGTAGCTATAGTATTATGGGCCGATGATCAACATTACGAATAAACTATTGTCATTGTCTACTCCTAACAAGTCTACTTGTTCATTTTCAGCATGTCTAATGTGTTAATTGTACTACTCCCAACTCCTCTTATTAACTATGATTTGCTTAAAATGTTTAAATTTTAATTTTCAAAAACCAACGAACTTTTGCGTTGCCATGGTTATAAACGTAATGTCAAGACGCATGTGTAAGCAAGAAGGAGGAGTTGATTATTGAATTTTTGTTGTGTCACGTGCACACTGAACAGGAAGATCGAAAATTGAAAACTCTTAAGAATATTTAAAGTTGAGCAGGCTGAGCTCCACTTGGTAAAATACTGTCTTCACAAAAGTCAAATAGAAAACTAATGAGCATGAAAAGTTAACGCATATGCTTGAAACGTCAGTTTCGGAAGAAAACATGAACTTGGTTGACACTGAGAGACATGCAAAGTTAACTGATTTAATACTTGATTTTACTGTATTAAATGTTGATTTTAATTATATGATTTTATCTTTAACTCTATAGAACAAGAAAATCAGAACTATATATGTGGAACAGAATTATGTTTGTCAATAAAGAAAAGTTAAAATCGTATCAAGTTTTGGGAAAATATAGTAAAGTAGAACCGCTTGAAGTAAAAGCAATAGACACCTTAGACGAGTTGGGAGTAGACGTCTTGGCACAGTAGAAGAATTGAGACAGAACGAGCTCGCGGTAGAAGAGTTGGAAGTATACATTTTGAGAGTAAAAAAAATGAGACTGATCTGAAAGTGGAATGAATATTCAATGAAATACTACTCACTTTTTCGGAGGTAGTGTCTTGTCTAAACTGAAAGGAAAATTAAAATAAATAATGTAAATCTTATCTATTAAATGCATTAGCCAGACACCAATGCTCCACCCATAATTTAGCTATTGAGAAAGGACGGCATAATGTCATCTCTCCTAGTCAACGTATAAGTATGCTATGTGACAAAAGTCGAATAGAAGATCAATATCATTTCACTTTAAAATGCTCATTTTATACAAATTGTGGAAACAGATTCATATATAAGATTTCTTTTATAAAAAAAGACGTGAGGAAAACGTTTATTATTTGACAAGTCTAAGAATCCCAATCGTTGTAATGCAGCTTGCACAAATGTCTTTTCAGCATTCCATAGAAGAGATTAAGTATATATGTAACTACATTATTAACATAATTTACTAAGTAATATTTTTGACACATGTTTCTTCCACTCATATGTGATATGACAGCTATTCGATGCTATTCCTGTTTCATCCTACTACATATTTCTATTATGGTTGCTTGATTTCTGTCTTTTTCATTTCACTCTGTTAATTTTGCTGCAATGTGGCGCTCGGCATTATTGCAATATCGTTATGTAACTGTAGTATTACGGGCTGACGAGCCACATTACGAATAGACTATTATAATTACTGCTCAAACGTCTACTAGTTCATTTTCAACATGTCTACTGGGCCAATGTGTCTCAATAGGTCTAATGTGCGAATTGTACTACTACCAACTTGTCTCTTTAACTATGATTTGGTTAAAATGTTCAAATTGTAATTTTCAAAACCAACAAACTTTTGCATTGTCATAGTTACACATATAAAATCATCCCGCAGGTGTAAACAAGAAGAGGAGTTGATTATTGATTTTTTTATTTCACGCGAACGCTGAAAAGGAAGATTGAAAACAGATAACTCTCAAGAATAATCAAAGTAGAACAGTCTGAGCTTAACTTGGTAAAAGATTGTCTACACAAACATAAATTAGGAAACTCATGCGCATGAAAAGTCAATTTCGGAAAAAAAACATGAACTTGGTTTAGGCTGAGAGACATGCAAATGTTACTGAATTAATAGATTATTTTACTGTATAAGATGTTGATTTTAATTACATGAGTGTATCATTAACATTCTATTGAACAAGCAATCAGAACTAAGTTTGTGGACAAGATTACGTTTGTCAATAAAAAAACAAATATTTAGCATAAAGACAAAAATAAAAAGCGTAGTAATTTTTAAGGAAAGTATAGTAAAGTAGAGCAGCTTTAAGTAAAGCAATAAACGCCTTAGACGAGTTGGGAGTAGACGACTTGGCACTCTAAAAGAACTGAGACCGAACGAGCTCGGTGTAGGAGGGTTGGAAGTAGACGTTTTGAGAGTAAACAAAATGAGACTGATCTGAAAGTGGGATGAATATTCAATGAAGTGCAACACATGGTTCATATTAGAGGCATTAAGAATCATAAGAATAATTTATTTATTTATTTGTCCATGACGAAAGAGTCTGTACACACACCCACGCATACACTTATATCTATCTATCTATCTATCTATCTATCTATCTATCTATCTATCTATCTATCTATCTGTCTGTGTGTGTATGTGTGTGGGTTTTACAACATATTTACAGATTCCGCAAAGGAGATACATTTAGATACATTTTCTGCATCAGTGAATAAATTATATAGAGAGGAGTGGTAATATATACCTAATTCATGTGCCACCCACCTGCCTATCCTCCAAATTATAAAAAAGACAACAACCTCTCACTATCCCCAACTGTAACCCACCCACCCACCAACCAGGCTACCATGTTACAATCTTCCACTTGTTTTGAAAACTCATAGGCAACCATTGAACAATCATCCACTTGTTTTGAAACATTATGGGCTACCATGTTACAATCATCCACTTGTTTTGAAAACTCATAGCCCAACATGCTAATATCATCCAAATTATTTTAAAAAGCCCTAAAGCACCAACCCACATATACTTAAATTATTTTGTTAAAAAATGAAATTATTAAAAATGCAAGTATCTGGTCTATGGATAATAGGATCTAGAGAGCAGCAAGAGAGACTGAGTCCATCCTAGACACCCCTTACTTTAAATTTGATTCATTCTTGATGAAGTAATAAATTCCTGTATTAACTCCTTTGTACACACCGTCCTACACTCAGTTGTTTTTTCTAAAACACTAGACCACCCACCCCTTATCCTTTTATTATTTTTTTCAAACACCAATACTCTACTCTCCTAGACGATGAAAGGAATTTGTTGTAAAGCAAACAAGGTCACCAATCCTACAATTTTCTTAAAGATATACATCCACCCTCCTGTCCTCCCAATTTAAAAAACACCCACCTTCCAATTGATTTCTTCCGAACCCAACCACTAGAATCTATTATCCAAAATCCAAACATTTTTGCTTTCTCGAATCAGACAGATGTCCCCATATCCTCGGGTAATTTTGAGCAGAAAAATCAGTAATTTCAAATGAAAATCTCATAATGATAACGATTTTACTTTCAGAAACAGATAATAATTGTAAAGAATTAGCTAATAAAATTATGAAAATGTAAAGAATAAGTATTACCTAAGCGAGCGTAGATAGTTCAGTGTCTCCCCGCCTCACACTTTATAATTTTTTATAATTTAATACAGATAAAGTATTTGAAATAACATTATTAGTCAGTAGATATATCCTTTAAAAACGTTTACATAAATAAAAAATAGGCGATAGAGGTTATAATTAAAGTTCTAAACACGCACAAAAGTGTAAGCACAAAGGTGAAAACATATTTTCCCCATCAACACAGATTATATCTTCTACACACACACACACACACACACACACACACACACACAAACAAATGCTATTTATTGTATTCATTGTCACTTCTCTCACACACTTACATCCAGAGCAAAATGATGCAGAACGGTAATAAAAATACTGATGTTACATTTCAACATAGACTACTCTGACCAATATAATGTCCAACGGAGGGTTTTAAATGAAAACTGTTGCATATGTGCAAGTTAAACAGTTGCAAAGAGCAAGTGCCAAACCTTTTACCTTTGGATAATAAGTGGGGTTTGAGGGATCAAAGTGCTCTTGTGTTAGTATATATATATATATATATATATATATATATATATATATATATATATATATATATATATATGTGTGTGTGTGTGTGTGTGTGTGTGTGTGTGTGTGGAATCAAAGTCATTCCGCGCCATGAGACAACATCTATCTCTGGAATATTTTATTTCACTGAGTATATACTTCATACGTATAAATAGAACTTTCGTCTCTAAGTTGCGACCAGGTAGTCGAATGTGTGTAATGAATGACTGTTACTTCTTTGATAATAAGATTGCTGCTCTAGCGGAATCAGGTCACATATTCAAACAGAGAAAGAAAGACGAGAAAGAAAGACGTGCATTCTCTGACATTTCAATGTCTTTTCGGCTGACATCTGTATCGACCGTTTGGTCAAAGGTGCCGTTGTTACTGGTGGAGAGGTCGTCAGCAGCATGGTTTCAACAGCGAAACAACACCCAGCACGAGGTTTGATCTGAGATTTTGTCATTATAAAACTTGTTGGTGGTTGTTTGTATTATGTGCTTACTCAATGCCTTTTTGTTCCCGAAGGCCTTGTTGAAATGCTGACATGTTATAGCAGCTTAAATAAAGTCTGTAATGTATTAGAACTCATCTTGTATTTTGCCAAAAAAAGCATTATCTCTTTTACAATGTTGATTGCGCATAATATTGGAATCATACCTGCTGAAACAATTGCAATTTTGTCCAAACTGGTGTAGATGATGAATGATGCTCTGTGCAACCTATCTCGTAAAGCAACTTAAAGTGCATGCTAATCATGCCAAAGGACGTGCAGTAGCAATGTGCACCAGAGGTGCAATTAAGTATTCTTCCTTGTCTCAGATATGCACTGAATTCATACCATATGATACTATGTCGTAGCATACATACATGTTTTGGGGCGGTGGGGGTGGGGGGAGTGGGTGTAGGTGGGTGAGTAACATTTCTAACCGGTATGAGATATGCACTTAATTCGTATCATATCATACAAGGTTGTAGCATATGTATAAGTTATTTTTTGGAGTATGTAACAATTCTTTCTGGTATAAGATATGCACGAAATGCACACCATATCCTACTAGGTGGTGACATAAACATGAAGGTGTTCAAGTTGTTGCAGAGGGAATCAACCATATATAAATTTCCTGCTTGGTATTTTTGTCTGAATAAATGATTATCCAGATGAAGGGAGTGATTAATGACATTTTTCACATCGGGATGAATACTCGTATTTTTTATAATGTGCTTGACACTGATTTCGATTGTGTCATTTAGTATGCTGCTAAAATAGTTTCTGAACTTTAAGACTGGATCACCTTAGAAGCTAAATTTTAAAGAGTTGATGAAGCTAATTGTACCTGCAGTTGCTGAGCTAAATAATGAATATATAATCAGCTGTGGTTTGCTGCATAATAAAATATTGCCATCCTAAAATCTCTGTGAAAAGAAAAAAAAGCTTTGAAAGTTGCCTTAATTAGGTAAAGATACCCACCTCGGTACCGTAAACCTTTCCAACTGTAGGTAGTATATAGTTCAGAAATCACTTACCTCCTACGGGTGGAGGCCACATTTCCTTTGCAGATCGTTTTTCCCCACGCGATAGTAGTTCGTATCATTTAACACTTTTCTGTGTTGCTGGTTGCTCTTTATACAAGTCATAAATAGAACCTGCACCTTCCAATCACCTTTCTGGCTGACTTGGGCTATTTCAATCGTACACACAGTGGATCTTTTGACCTTTTATAATTTGTTTACGATTGTCTCAGGAGGCTTTAAATTCATGCATATATCACAATAACACCCCTCTCCAGGACCATTCTGACTACTAGGATGCTTCATAGAGCAACTTACCTTATTTTTTAAACGTATTTGATAGTGGGTTTTTTCAACATGTTTTTATCCTGCCAGTTATCTGATCAATATGTTTATGAATAGTCCCCACCCCCTGTAACCTATAAATTCAATATGCTTATGAATAGTCCCCACCCCTTGTAACGTATAAATTCAATATCTTTTTGAATAGTCCCCACCCCTGTAACGTATAAATTCAATATCTTTACGAATAGTCCCCACCCCCTGTAACGTATAAATTCAATATCTTTATGAATAGTCCCCACTCCCCACCCCTTGTAACGTATACATTCGCAAGTTTTATTGATTTTCTGAGAATGTGCTACATACTCATAGAGAGCGGTGCACAAAGTATGTAAGTAAACAAAGACAGCTGGAATCGGAAGTAATAGGCCAGTCAGTCGCTAAAATCAATCAGATCATAGACTATGACACATTTGCTCTCTGTATCTGATTTACGCTTTTGTTTTAGTTGGTTAACAATAACGTTGTGTTTCTCACTATTTTTGTATATCGTTCTTTCTAAATTGTTTGAATCGTTATTGGCCTGTTCAATAATTATTCAATTTTGTTTGATTTAGCATGCTGGTAAAATATATGTAATTAATGGTCTTACCAGATAAACACATACATGTGTAATCGTCATACTCTATTAGGACGCACAAATATACTTTTTGTTTTCCCCAATGAAAGTGCTGCATAATTGAACAGTCTCTACATCGTTGGTATCGAGTAAATCTACATTATATCTCCACTGATTAGTTTTCAGTACCAAAACTACAGCAAGTTATCAATTCTATTTAAGGCAGTAGTATTTTTAATATCACTATAGTAGTTGCGTGTTTCAGTAGTAAGGTAGATGAGAGATCAGGAACACCTCTCCGAAAGTATAGTAGTAAGGAATGTTATCCAGCAGCAATATGCTTTTATACAGTACTTCGGAAAGTGACATTGTGGGTTTTTTCCACACTTTAGTATCGGAAGTGGCTAAGTATTTTATATGCAGTTGCAAGGAAGTGACCAACAGTGAGTAGATAAATAATGGAATTTCTGGCATTTTTATTATTAAGTCAATCATTTTTGTTTATTTATTTTTTGTGCTGGGGAGCAGCACACTCCAAAAACAAATTCCGCATTATTTTAAATGTAGCTAGTTGCCCAGAACGTCCATGATTTGTCGACAGGGGAATATTTAAAAAAAATAAGAAAAAAAACATGAGCATTTGAAATTAGTACATATTGAATACATTCGAATCTGAACCACGGCCTGGGTCGTCTTCATCTGATGGCTCGAATCTAAATGGAAACTTATTGACATTCATAATAATAAATAACTCTACACAATCCTTTAATTTTAGGATAAAAAATAAGAAGGAGAAACAAATAAATAGATAAAATAAAAATTAGTTTCGGTAAGAGTTTCTTCGACGAGAACACAGAAGCCACTCGATTTGTCTCAAGGTTTTTCTTTAAATTGTTCGTTTTAAACAAGTTGCGAGATAAAATGTTAAGAAAGATGTCATACAAGAGATAACATTCTTATGACTTAAGCGAAATGAAAAGTATTTCCGATCAAATATCAAAATGACAATCCATTTTGTCGTGTTTCAATATGTGCCAATCAACATGTCGTTGCAAAATATGCATCGTAATGATTTCATCTTCACTCAGACTCAAAATGCAAAACGAATGTACATGGTAATCTTCAATTGATACCGACAAAGGCATACATTTCTATTTTGTATTGTAGAAAAAATGCAAAATAGAGAGTGTAGTCTTCCAGGCATACCATTTTTTAACAGCAAATGTTATCTACGACTTATCCACCATTGTTTCCTCAAACGTTGAATTTCTAAATGAACAAATATTATTAGTTCCATTGGATGTGGAATATGGTCGTGTTCCTATTGTACCTGAAAATAATGGTCGTTTGTCCCTTGATCTTTAAAGTAAAGTCCAATATTAAATACAATACTTACTAAAGCTTGCACTTTTTCATTTTTATTTGAAAATAAGCACCCTTGAACACCGAAAATATGCCCACGTTCTCGCGTTTCCAATAAACCCGGCGAGGGCCTTTGTTGTCAAAGAATGATTTCACAAATAATCCGGATATCACTATATGTATCAGGTTCCGATTTTGAGTTTCGAATAATTGCACGAATTAAACATTTTAACTTGAGGATTTGACCTGAATGTTACCAATGTCATTGTATATTGCTCAACAAAGAATTTGTGTACATGTATTATAAATGAAAGGAATAGTACATGCAAATTACTTTAATTTACTTTGCAGATTAATGGGAACTAATGGTAAGAGAGTCTATCTTGTGACTGTACTTGAAGTAGAAGTAAACCAGAATGTTGCCGGACTTGAAATTAATGTTCACTCTATGTCTTTGTACAGTTGAGATATTTCCTTTGTTATTGATATTGTTGTTGTTTCTGTTAGATATATTAAAATGCGTTATAACTGGAACAAGATTATTTGTATATGCTAAGAACTGGCCAAGGCTGAATGACCTTTAACATCTAGCACGAGCTTTTCCACTAGTTGGTAAGCTGATGTCTGCTGCCGGAAACAGATTCATCTACCAAACAAAAAGCCGAAGAGAAAGTAGCTTGTTAAAATTCATGTACGTAATATATGAATATGCACGTGCAATTTGTACTTATAGTTATTGCCGCAAATACCAGTGACTTTGGCAAATAACATTCATAACAATACTAATATACTAAACGAACAAAAAAACACAAAAAACGCACACACACAAAACAACAACAACAACAACACACTATTGTGTCGAACTATATTCAACAGCAAAACCTGAGACTGATTTCTTCCCTTCACTTTATCATCCCGTCGTACCTGCCTTTTACGATTTATGAGGTCCACACATGGATGTTTTACTACAACTATTCACGTGCTTCCCGTGTCGAGTGAACAGATTGTCATTAATACAGAATTGTGACGAAATGCTGCAATCATCGGTTTAGAAGCTAGGATTCTGATATGTTTATAATTATGCAGTTAATTCAGAATGAGGTACATTATATCTATTGAATGTGTATATTTGGTTTTACATAAATATGCTCCCCATAACTCAGTTATTCTCTGACATTTGTAGGTTTGGGCTGGGGTGCAACAGACGCACTTTATCTTTCACAAAATCATTGGTCAGCTATTCATAACAACAGATTAACAGAATAGAACCATATTCAATAATAAAAATGAAGATAGACTTCTTCTCTTTGTTTAATCAACTCGTCGTGTGAGCCCTTTTTGGAGCATTTCAATGTCACAAACGCCGGTAAATGTCGCAAGGGACATGTACTGGTGACATCGTATGCAGAATCGCTGGGAAATGTCACAATGTGAAATTTTTCCGGTGACACTGAAATTTCCTTTGCCAGTAACTATCTACTGTTGAGCCTACAATTATACATGTAACCAATCGTGACAATTACTGTTGTGCAAGAACAGTCTCAACTGGTAATGTCATATATATATATATATATATATATATATATATATATATATATATATATATATATATATATATATATATATATATATTGTATGTGTGTGCTCTAGCGCAAAAAAGTTTTTTTTTTCTTCTCAATTTTGACTTTTTGGTTATGTTTTGAAAAAAGGAAAAAAAGAATCGAATTTTTCTCATTTTTTATAAAATGTTACTCTTTTCAACTATTTTTCCCTATTTTGCAATTAGGAAAAAAACCCGGCTTTTACTGGAATTGTCCGGATTTTTAAAAAAATTTACAATATTTACACATACATTTTTAAGAATTTGATTCTAATTTTAACATTTAAAGATAAACCTCATATTTTACTCGTTATTTTTTAAATTCAGCTATTAAATATTCTGCTCCAAAAAAAAGTTTTTAAGAACCTACCGATGAAATATCTAAACTCACCAATATAATATTAGATTGGGATAGATATAAAGAAAATTTCTATAAAATAATATTGAAAGACATTACCAGATATAAATGGCGGAAAGTTTGTTGCAAAATTTAGAAAAATACAATTTCGGCAACATTCGATAAGAGGAAAGCTACAAGACCAAGTTTCCCTAAAGTGGTATCGAGAATCTACAGAGAGTATACACTGAGCGATTTTTCAATAAACCTCTTAAAAGAAGTAAAAGACAAATTAAGCCAGAAGACGCTTGAAACCCTTTGGGAAACGTATCTACCGAAGATGTACTTTTTAATATACTGATCAGAAGTAGATTATACAGAAACTGGCAATTCTGTTAAATTTCCAATTATTTGCGATCTTTTTGCTTTTATTTAATTTTTCAAAATTGCTTGCTATTTAATTTTTTACGCTGGATCTTTGACGCTATCAACGCTATCAATGTATTTTTTATGTCCCTTATCTCTTTGTCATACATTTCATCATCTGATTTTACTGATTTAATTTTTAAATTAACTTCCACTGCATTTGTATAACCCCTTAGTTATATTTCTTTTTACAGCTTAAACAATCTTGAAGGTGTATCACTGTTAATTCTGCCATAGTATTCATCTATTATAGTTTTTATTTCAACTACTTGATGATAAGATGGTTCATCTGTGTTAATTACTTGCACTTCTATTTCCTCGGGAACTCTTATGATTCTCTGATTGTAAATGTTTGCTCTAGATGATGCGTTAGTATAACGGTTGACTCTAATGTTTCAGTTGTTTTAAGTGTAGTCATTTATATTTTCTCAGCAGGATTAGTTGGTTGCCCACTAGGTTGCTGTAATACAGTAGGATGCCATATATTTATGTCTTTTGACCAACCTAATGAATACAATAAATTTCTTCCACCTCTTTTTGTAGCTATGGAGTTAGGTGATAATATTTTATTTGGACTACCCATTTACAAACTTTGAATCCTATATTTGCCTATTTTCTTTCGTAAGAGAATATTATGTTCCTTTCCTAATAATGAAATTATCTTTAATTAATTCTATTGTAATTCATCTATATCTATTATGATTGATGCATTCTTGTATTCAACTTTTTGTGTAATTAATTGACGAGCTGTTTGTTGAGGAGTTTCAATTCTGTGTGAGCAAGTCATATACTAAGATAAGGAAGTCACTTTCTTCTGTCAGCATTTCTCAATATATATATATATATATATATATATATATATATATATATATATATATATATATATATATATATATATATATATATGAATACATAATATTATCATACAGGTTAGAGACTTTTAATTCGTACCCTACTGAGATTCGAACCCGGATCGGCGGGTTACGGCACCCATAGCCTGTAAGCATCAACCCCTAGACCATCTCGACCATGCACACATCACCAAAAGTTGATGTTACAAAGTCTGTGGTATAGGCATTCACGCGAAGCATGTCGACCCAGTAATTAATTCTAATCTAAGTACTTTCCGCTCAATTTGGTGTATATTTGTAATTCTCTATAATAACTTCTATATACCTGGATTTGTGCAGTAGGAATCCAGATGGACTGTGTCCTAAGATTCTGTTAATGTTATCAAGTACTTTCAATTATGTTTGTTTTAATTCTCTTGAGCATAGTGTAATTCGTTCCGAATGACCTCTGACCTTACTCAAAGGGGCATCACTGGTACAAAGTGGCAATATGTCTATTAAAGACACCTATTCTACGATAAACTTTTAAATTATGAGAACAATTCTACTTTATATGTTCTACAGAAACTTAAAGAAATTCTTAGCCATATTTTTTAATATTCTATGGGGTTTTACATTTTTATTACAAACAGCTATTGCGTTTACGGATGTTGTAGTTGCCGCACATAAATTCCATTGACTGCAAAACAAACTAAAAAGAAATATTCTTAAAAACTAACTTTTGTGATAAGATCATGGAGGTGGGGGGAAACATATCCATATACTAAAAAAATTGGAGTCAAAATATGCACTTCACACCTACAGGAAACATATTTTTCCTTTTGTCTGAAATAATTGTTGTCTTTGTCTCTTATACATAGGATTGATAAACAAGCAACTGATCAACGCGATCAGATCGCCAAACCACACACCATACCAATACAGGTGCGGGGCCTGATTTATTAGACTACTATATGACCTACCATACCAAGAGGGTACTTTAATTTATAAAAATCAAAATATTTAATGTACATACGAATCTGTCTCATAGTTAAAGTCCTCTTCTTTTGTGGACGCGACGCTAAAAGAAAATAAGATTAAAAACAATTGGTAAGGTTTGTGATTTTATGAAAAGAATTCACGAAAATGCCAGATTATACACATAAGCGTTGGTCACGATACAATATGAGTAAGAGACCATAAGACCCTTTAATTTGAAGATGAAAGAAGAAATATCCACGTGTCACGCTTCTGTAGGTGACAAACGATGTTTAGTCCTTGAAAATGGAGATAGTACTGTTTTCATGTTTGATGAGATTCGACATGCTGGAATAATGTAAGTGTAACTCGTGTGTCTCTCTTTAAAGGCTCATATTTTCATTTATGTTGAAGGACAATGCAGAATGGAGAGAGTATACTTCCTCATTCACACGCCTTTATTTATAGGGAAATGTTAACTACATCGTATCATTTACCACCAAATGTCAAATTCTACACATCAGCATTGGTCATGATAAACGACAAGGTAACAGATGATAAGCCCCTTTAATCTGAAGAAGAAATAAGAAAAGGAAAAAAGAAACAAATAATTCTGAGTGTGCAAGACTGATAGTAAAATGAGGAAAACAAAATGTTGTTAGGAGAATTTTTTTAATTTTTTTTTTTTTTAAAGAGAAGAAAAGGTGAAGCAAATTCAGCAGCATTGTTCCGCATGTCATAGTTTAGGTTCCAAACAAAGATCCACGTGGTACGTCTCTGTATGTGGCAAACCATGTTTTGTACTTGAAAATGCGGACAGTACTTTTTTCACGTTTGATAAATTCCAACGTGCCAGATTAACGTAAATGCAACTCGTGTGTCTCTCTTGAAAAGGCCCAGATTGTCATTTATGTTGAAGGACAACGCGGAGTGGAGAGAGTAGACTTCCTAATTTATACGCCTTTATTTATTGGGAAATGTTAACTACGTCATATATATATTACTGTTTGCTCAAATGATCTTAGTTGCACTGAGGGGAGAGTACTGTCTTTAATTGCGTCTGAATTCTTGTGCACAGGTTGAAGGTTACAGACTCCTGTTATCCAATACACAAAGAAAAGGATATGTGGGGAGTGAATTTGTTCAGTAGGACGCAATTATTGAGACCACAAAAATGTTCTGGACAGAAAGTCTGCTCGGCCGATTTACGACGATTTCCAAAGATCTGGTATACGATTTGTTGACTTTATCATTATCTTGGACAGGACTGTCATTGCAATGATTTAAAATTTTATCAGCAGTTTTATATTTAATACGAGACAGAAGTTGCAATCACGTCCAGTCTCTCCAAGAATTCATAGCGCTACGGTACACTTTAGGTACGATCACGTCATTTCGAGCAGCGCAGCAAGCGTTGATTTTACAAACGCTGACTATCTCAATTATCTTGTGTTTTGTGCCTTTTACGATCTTGAAGTTATATATCACTACAAATATTTCCATGTTTCATTTTGTCGAGTCAGGAGAGTTTCATTAACGCATAATTTTGGTGAGATATTGCTATTATACTTTTTGAAGCTGCGAATATGTTACGTTTACAAATACATTGATGATATCGACGTTTTCTGAGTAGATATAAGGAAATATTATGACAAAACAAAATATTTCCACTTCACTCGTGAAATATTTCATTATATCTACTCAAATAAAAACGTAGATTTTCTTTTTCTTATTTATTTTTAAGGCAAAATCTGTCCATTTGCATGGATTTTCTTTTCTTTTTTGTGCAAATGCAATTAACGGCTGCATTACTACATCGATAAAGAGAAGTTCCGAAATTTTACAATAATTTTAGGAGAGCGAAGATTTACAAATTTAGCTTTTACATATTATGCTTCAAATTGTGTATTTTGTCAAATTAATGACTGTTGTCATACTAAAATGAAGATATTTTATTTCGTTATCACATTTATGGCGCGGATTGATACAATGGACATTGCTCGGGTGGGGGTAGTGTTGAAACATCGCAGAGCGGTCATATCCGACAGACTTCAGAGCGTAACATCTATACACAAAAGATTTTAATGATTGTAAGTTTACTTGTAAGGATTTTGGTTCTTTATTTTGTTTCTTTCTACATTCAAACGTGAATTTTTGTGTGGCCTAGGCCAGCTTGCAGTCTAGTTCGATATCTGACGCTGCACCCAAATTTCGATTGTGACTTTATTTCGGTTTGCAATCGAACTCATCAATGACGGATATCTCCATCGTTTTTAAAAAGATTATTATGATTGTGATGAGAGTTAAAATCGCTACATAAACAATGTTATTACAAACATTTATCAAGAGGTTTTTTTCCTAAAGATGTGTACCGTTTGTATTAGAGTGTAACCGGTATACGATACTCTATGGGTGACCCAGAAAATCAAGTAGTAACAGGTCATGTAGGTTAAGAAAATGACAATTTGCATGATTCAGGTGGAAACAAATATTATTTTTTTTTAAATACTTGAAGAATACGTTTTGTTTTGAGATCGTTTTCATTCATTTCTCGATGGCGCCTCGTCATTTATTACATAAGTGTATACTAGAAGGTGTACAGTCTTGACACATTTTAAGATCTGTTTATCCTGAGAGAGAGAGAGAAATGAAATAAGCCTGAATATGGCAATACAGGTTTGCATTTACTAAATGGGGAGAAAAGTAATTCCAAAAGTGATATCGCAACTGTGGAACTGTGGCGATAAAAGTGATATCGCAATATATAAGAAATAACTAACTCCAGGATGATGTCCCCAGTGTATCGCTTTCCATATGACCGTTATTTTGATATTAGGAAATTCAGGCTGGGGCTCAACAAACGCGCTCTGTCATTCACCAAATCATCATTACTCAGTTGAGAAATATTATTCGTGTCTTTTATTCAACGCAAGTTTTTTGCCATGCTGCCTTTTACAAGCGAAATCACGCTATAACTGGCAAAACAAAGTCATACATAAAAACAAAACAAAACAAAAAACAGTAAGATTAAATATCAAACAAGAAAAGGCAAATTCTCTCTGTAAGCGACTATGTATATATATATATATATATATATATATATATATATATATATATATATATATATATATATATATGTGTGTGTCTCTCTCTCTGTGTGTGTGTGTGTGTGTGTGTGTGTGTGTGTGTGTGTGTGTGTGCTAAAATAGTTTCTGATAAAGATGTCAGCAAAATGAATAATCAAAGTAGCAATAGCAATAACAAAAATCAAACAAATCTTCTCAATATGGTGCGGAAGAAAGTTAGATTTGTTATGAAGAACATGCAAGAATAAAAAATCAGATTTGAGAACTAGATGACCTACTGTAGTTTGTGTGTGTGTGTGTGTGTGTGTGTGTGTGTGTGTGTGTGTGTGTGTGTGTGTGTGTGTGTGTGTGCGTGCATGCGTGCATGTGTGTGTGTAATTAATTTAAGAAGCACAAAATGAATATACATACTCTTCCGAATAAAGTTCCTCTTCATCTTCTTGGGGTGGAAGAGATCTAAATAGAAAATATTTGACTTTGAAATATAGTCGATAGCTGTGATATTTTTTGAAAACAAAACCACAAATCACAGTTTCTATACATCAGCATTTAGTCACAAAGATCCTTTAACATCAGCATGAAACTGAAGAAGAAGAAGATGATGATGATAATGATGATGATGAAATACACACATATATACGTCTCTCTCTCTCTCTCTCTCTCTCTCTCTCTATATATATATATATATATATATATATATATATATAGAGAGAGAGAGAGAGAGAGAGAGAGAGAGAGAGAGGAGGGGGAGAGAGAATTACAAATATACACCAAACAGAAGGGCTTTCATACAGGTTAGATAATTTTAATTCATACTGTACGGAGATTCAAAACCAGATCCGCGGGTTACGGCACCCATCGCCTTGCCTGTAAGCACCAATCGCTATACCATCTCGACCATGCGCACATCACCAAAAGCTGATGCTACAAAGTTGGAGATATAGACATCCGTGCGTAGCAGACACACCCGCATGTCGACCCAGTAATTAATTCTCATATAAATACACGGTCATTCATTATTCCTACGACAGAAATCAAAGTATATAGAGGTTATTATAGAGAATTACAAATATACACCGAACAGAACGGAAAGTGCTTGATAACATTAACATCATTTTTAAATACGAATAAATAATATTATCTTACAGGTTAGAAAATTTTAATTCGTACTCTACGGTTATTCGAACCCAGGTCCGCGGGTTACGGCACCTATCGTCTTGCATGTAAGCACCAAGCTCTATAACATAGGTTCGAATCTCCGTAGAGTGCGCACAAGTTACTTAGACAAATATGAATAATTTGTTATAATGCTTGGCGATTTTAAGTAAACACAATACTTCGTTGCACAAATAAATGTGTGTGGCTTAAAATAGGGAGCGCAGGATTGTGTACAAAAATTGTATGAATAAATATTATGGTACACACATGGCACAGTAAAAAAGAGGAGGTATGGTTTATCCATGCTGCAAGTGTGCTTAAGGAACATAGGCAGATCACAGGATATGTGTGGGCTGTGGTGGTACACATGTAGCAAGAGATATGAAGAGGATAGAAAATAGGGCAAAGAGGTATTTTAACAAAGTTATTTGTGAACTGCAAGCAAAACAACACCCCATTTAAAGAAGTGGGATAATATTTGAATTTGTTTCAAATTGTATATGCTAATATATATATATATATATATATATATATATATATATATATATATATATATATATATATATCAGTTCATAATGGCACATTCACAACAAGCACGTGTATTCTGCGACGAATACGAAGCAATGACGGGAGTTCGACCCACTTATCCCAGGAGCCGCACAGCACTACAGCAGCTCTTGGAGAAGCTCGACTGCCAACCGGCGGCCTGTGCACAGTTTGCTTGGTTTGAGACAGAATAGCAGGCCCTGCAGCAGGAATTGGGCAGCCTTGACTCTACTGAGATCGAAGAAGAAGTCCTCTTTGATCTTGACAAGGTAGCTCCGCTTCCTCAGTCCGTTCCCAAAACCTTTTACCTTAACTGGTATCGTCGCTTTCGTGACGCCAAAGTAGATTTAAAATCGACGGCGCTGCATATATCTTTAGTAAGTTTCGCATTGAAGAGAAGACCCTCTCTCCGACTTGGAGACTTTGACAATATCCCGGGATACCACGTAAGAGGTGATAGTTTGATTGTGAAAAGCCGCAATTCTGGAGGCCATTCCAACAGGCGAAGCGTTTTTCAATCGCATTAAATTTGTTTAATACGATGAGGAGAAGGGGGAGTGGGCCGTAACTGACAAGACTGACCCGGTATAGACAGAGCACCGCAAGGGCAAAAAGGTGTTTGAAATTTTGCGTGATACGAAACCTGGTCTCTTTACTAAAATTACAAATCTTACTTTGAAAATGCTTAGCCGGAAACTGTAGTTTGTATTTCCTCTACACCATTCTAGAGCCCGACCCCGACAATCTGGCACCTTAAAGAAACGGCTAAATGAACTACATTGTATGACCACTTTAAAAATGGTTCCAGATGACAAGGCCTGACAGAGGCTTGGTGTCAAAAGCTAGATCTGTGGGAGTGGCAAATCCGCGGGACAGGTGCAACGGTCTACGACGTGAAAGCTCTGGAAAATATTATCAATCGTGCAATTATTTTAAAGGACGTAGCCGGCGGTGATATTTACAAGGGCGAAATTGCAACTCGAAGGGGCAGCAATAGCGCTTACTGCCAACAACGGCCACGCCTGGCCGAAAAACCGCCACTTTTCATCGTTTTCTGAGAGAGTTGATTACTACGAGGGCAACGTATGAGACGCCATTCAGATTATTATGGAAGGATTAGGGACGCCATTCAACGGATTAGGCCATGCCAAAGGCATTTTGGGTTCTTGGCGGTGGAGACAAAAACTGGACGCCAAGCTTGTGGAGCAGTTTGCGCTGGCCGACGGTTGGTGCTTTAGAACCATGGAAAAACACATGCAGATTACCAAGGCCTGCACCAAGTATACTTCCGCAGCAGACACATTGGCTGCCAAAGTCTTTATCGAAGTCTCAGCCAGATATGCTGGACATGCATCAAATTTGGGCATGGTGGTCTCTGGAACAGCCCCGAAGGATACCAGGTGTCTGAGGTCATGAGCCTTGACATAGCCGTCCGCTACCCGGTAGCTTCCTGGGTATTAGAGAGTATGCACCATGCTTTAAACAGTTTGGCCATCCGTGTAGTAGGATGACCCATGTGTGGTTACTCAAGATCTCAATGGGTTTGCACAGCTGCGCTTTTGGGCCGTCGACCCCGGCTGCCATCCAGTTATTTGTGCATGGTTTGGCCGCAACTTCAGTAAGCCCAAAGAAACGAGGATACTCTCAACTGGCGCGGCTGGGTTCCTATAGTGCTGCTGAGTTTATGGTTGAGACGGTCATGCTTACGCACCTTGAGGTGGTCGAAGCCATTGTTTCCTACAAAAAACCGACCAAAATGGGTCGCATTATCATCGGAAAATTTACAGCCGGTAGAGCAAACGGCTACAAGCGCATGACGCGTCGGCTAGTTACCGACCAGGGTGAGCTGGACTTTCTTGTGCGCACCTGCCGCGAAACCAACTCTTTTGTTGGCTATGACAAAGCACCTCTCGGACATGTTATTGCATACTACGAAGGCTCGCAGCCACAGTACACGCACCTTTTGGTTTCCATGCTTGGCTACTAGGCCATTAACCTTATCAACATGCAGCAAAGGTTATCAACTGAAATCTTGATGGTAGCGACGGACTCTATTTACATTAAGCCTGAGTACCTGGCCCGACTAGACGGCGTTAGCGCCTATACCCCTTCAACATGCGACTTCTACTTCGGCATGCAGTGCGACATTTCTAGGCGTCAGTGTTTAGAATATCCTTGGGGAAAGGGAATTGTTACAAACAAAATACTGCTAGTTCTGAAAACAAATTGCTAGACTCAATGGCACCCAGCGGTGACGATTCACTGGCAACGCACATTATTCTCTATCTCAATGGCGGGGGAGGTTCTGACAAGACGATACGTGCAATCACTGTCTTTTTTAACAGGAACCCCCTCGTTCTTACCGCGACCCACTATCTCGCAGAGCATACTGTAAAAATGGTGATCGTTTGTACGTTTGTGATATCTGCACACAAACCAACGAGAGCCTCTTTCGCTGAAACGGCGAAAAAGAATGGATTTCAGAACGTATTGGTCACAAATACATTCCGCTGGTTATTATTTGGGACGAGCTTTTCACAATAACCTCCCACATTCTCGAGAGCTTCCTCAAGTGACTAGAAACGCGGGGGTCCAAGTTATCTGCTGCGAGGACCAAGGCCAACCGGCTCCTATAGGCGGAGATTTGTCACATTACTGGGTGTGTGAGTTTGTGAAACGTGATGGCTACTACGAAGAGGGTAGAGGAAGACTACCGCGAGGTACTTAGAGACCTAAAAATAAGGATGCGCCTCAAACCTGACCGTGTTCAGTGCCAGGAGATGCGCAAGACTCTCCTCGCCTGTCGGGGCTGGAGTTTTTTCTGGAGCACGCGAAGCTCGCTGACACGCTCGTGGTCTCCTGCACATCTGTGCGGGACAGGGTTCAGCAACTATTATTCGAGCGACAGTAGAAACACTTTTCAGATACGCCGGTACCACTTCTGCACCATCCACAGGACAACCGGCGCCAAAACATATTACTTTTATTTCAGGGTCAAGTGGCAAGTATCGGAAGCTTGTCCTAAGCAACATCGTTGAGGTGTCAGTTGCTGCCGCTGAGCGTGCTGTCTGTCGTTCCGGCAACCCACAGGAGGCAGACTGGCGTTTGGGCTATGGAGTTACTGTGCTCAGTTCACAGGGGCTTACAATAGAAAACCCGCATTGGGTATGGATTGTCGACGACTACCTCCAATGGTCCTCCTTCGGGTATTTGGCTGAGTCCCGTGCGAAATATCTGTCCCAGCTAGATCGTGTCGCTGCGCCACCGACTGGGGGAGGAGGGAGAGACGAGGTTAAGCGGACGCCTACTGAGCAGGAAATCCGCATGGCCATTCAGAAAAACGTTTCGCATATAAACACCAGTTTCCGTTGTGCTATCACACTCAAGATCGACGACGTTCTCCACCACCTTAAGCAGCAGCAAAATAACCATTGTGCCGCCTGCAACATCGCAATGCTCTGAGCCAACGAGCTAAAAGTCACAACAGTTCAGTGTTGACCGACTGGACAACACCCAGGGACACTCGACGGGCAATGTGAGGTTGACCTGTTTGGAGTGGAACCGCAAAAGAGTGCTGCGCCGCTTTGTCTGTCGAAACGTCGTGAACAGGGGGAAGGACTACCACCACAAGTGCGAGTGCCAAGTCAGCGGAAACCGCAGAACGAGTCACAACGACAGACAGCGACTTTGACCTCAGCGACGTTTTTGTTGATTGAGGACCCTGTCCTGTGTTAGTTGTGTGCGGCTCTCCACGCACAAACGTGCGATTAGGCCCTGCACCGTCTGTGCTAAGTAGATAATATAGTATGGGCGAGCCTATCTTCGCAACCGCACACTCTAACCTGTAGACCTTTATGGAGCATACAAGGTGCGGCGTTGCCCGCCTTCCAGCCCTCCCGGTGTATAAAGGTACCGCACCAAGGTATTTTGGAAGCAGGGGTTTCCCTTCCAGACCGATCACTCATTGCTAGGCGTGTGTGTGGTCGTTTCAAGGGCGGAATGCCTTGCGTGCCGTAGTTGCCGGCCTCACCAGGCCTCACCTGCACACCATGCTTGGCCAGGAGTTGCGACGTGGCGTCCATAAACACCCGGCCGGGGGTCAATCTGTAGCAGTTTGGGTCACTTTAGCGGTCCAAGCTAGTAGATACGTGCCAGACTCTGGACAACTTCCTTTGTGGCCAAGAGCTCAGCCTCCTTGTAACGATTGTCGACATCAACAGGCAAATCTGCCACATGGCTTGCTTCGTGAATTCAGCAGGTTTTTCGGCTAAAACTGTGCAAATCTTTTTCTACTTTTAGTCAGGGCTTCCCTTAAAGCACATTTGTGCATCCCTGATGCACAAATGTTTTTCCTGGTTTTGTGTTCGACACGACACAAGATGGTGAGGTGCTACAATAAATCAAATAATTGTTTCAATGCCGTAGCAGTCAGCTCAGATCCAAGTCGTGTAAGCTCATGCACCATATTCACTCAATGTTACATAATGAGTGGCAGTGTATGCTTGGCACAGTGTAACATCCGTTCGGTTCCGCTGTTAGGGTCGCGCCAGCGTTCAAGCTGGTTGTTGGCAGTGTTTTTTAATTTTTGTGGTGCTGAATGGCAGGGTAGTGTTTCGAAGCGCACAGCTGCACTAACCCCGTGCATGTGTGCCTAAAGCTCCTCCGGTAGGTCCATTGCTTTATAAATAAAAACTAATATGCCAAATATTTATATTGGTCTTGCGGCTTGCTAAGGTTTTATAAATATTTGTAGGTCACGTAGCTGATGGCGGCAAGTCCTCCGTCGACATGCACCATTTAGTACTTTTGCTGCTCAGGCAAGGTCATGCTAAAATAAGAAAACTTGGGCTTATTGCCAACGTCTGGGACGTTGTCTGTTTTTCCGCCAGTCATCAGGTAATGCTCTCGCATCGCGGTATGCAACTGGTCCCCAGACGTTGCTATTTTAGCCTGCTATTGCACCTGCGCTTCTCGAACTTGTGCTGGTGCACGGGATGAGGTGTAAAGAATGCAAACTACCAAAGATAGGCTGCTCCAGAGGACATAAGCTGGCATCCGCTTCTGCTACTTCTATTTGACAGTTGGCAGTCTCAGCTTTTTCTCAGCCCGACGTTGTTACATCATTTTCGTAAGTCTTTTACCAGTAGCAGTTCTACCGGGTGTTTAAACTTGGTGACCTGCGTTATTTTCTGGGCTTTTTTTTTCGACGGTGCAGTCAATTGTGGAGGCGCTTCCATTGTCAGTTGTGCTTTTCATTTCTTGCTGTTTCGTTGCAAAATTGACACGTCTATAGATAATCATGGCAGCTGCAATGGGTGCTAGTTCCGTACTGTATCTAAAGTAAAGATGGCTGCTGATGTCCGAGAAAGAGGTCTGTATGATTGGATCCTTGCCGAAGTCACTCGCAAGACGTTTTCTGTTATCTATAGACAAAACATGACTTACAACTGCCGTGTACAGTCAGAGCAAAGACGACCCCAGCGAAGCAGTCATCCTAAACCCTAGTTTAGCCTCATATATGGAATAGATCTTAAATACCTATTTATCTCTCATTACTGCAATGTTCTCAAGTGTCAGCTGTCGCCGAATGGTCTTCTTTGGACATACCAGAAGCATTCAGATTATTTGTGAAGGAGGACAGCATATGTCCCGTTGTTTATATACCTGAACTTCCTTAGTCGGTACGTTAGCATACAGTTCATCCAGTATTTGATCAACATCCATGTCACTTATTGTAAGCTGTTCCACCATGGTTCTTATTAGGTTCTGATGACTGATTAACTCAAAGTGATTTATAAATCAAATAGGGTAAAATCATAACTGAAAAAGCATGGGTAATGATGTGCAAAATGTCTAAACCCCACATGCTAGAAAAGGTGGCAAGATACTGGCGCAGAAGCAGCTTTCTAAAGAGTTCTTTTTGAGAAATTCATGAATCTCTGCTCGCTTCTCGT
The DNA here is from genome assembly GCA_029931535.1 of Margaritifera margaritifera. NCBI lineage: Eukaryota > Metazoa > Mollusca > Bivalvia > Unionida > Margaritiferidae > Margaritifera > Margaritifera margaritifera. The sequence continues at coordinate 1,013,346 of JAQPZY010001039.1, read as the reverse complement.
TCTCCACTATACAGTTCTCATCTAATGTGTCCTTAAATGGGTCTTTGTCTTTACAATAAAATCGTGACACCCACGACGTCTGCTGTCGGAAATCGCGGGCTCCGCAGTTGCAGCTCAAAGTCGAGCGGCACGTAAAAGCGGTTCCCAAATATAGCTGGGATAAACGCATCAGGCATGGTGGTCCCCACGGTATTTCACGATTGTACGGTTGGCGTCAATTGGCGCTACTGCAATCTTAGCAGTGCTGGGCACAATAACATAGTTGCTTCCTAGATTGGGAGATCTGACAAAACGCAGCTGGTTTTGGTCCTTGATGCTTGGGTTATTAGTTACAACGACCGTGCTTCGAATTCCGTTTACCCTATGCGCTCGGTGAAGGGTACGAAATGGGTCAAGATTATTTCTGTATTGAGACATGTTGTGCTTGCACAAAGTTTGACAAATATTAACACGTTTTGTACTATTTGGAGTCCACGTTTCTTTCCTTTAATACTTTAACTATTGTTGCCACCTAAACGTTTTTAAAACAATGCTGAAAGAGGCACAGCAAGACCAGGATTGTCCACACATTTGTGCCAAATGGTTTTATTAAGCCGAATACGCCGGCAGGTGTAAAACAATTCGACTCATCCAACATGAATGTTAACCATCCATATACTCTACTAGGCCCCGGCAAATGGTGATCAATTTTCAACTCGTATCGAGTTATCATTTCTGATGTAAAATTGAATGTTTCTGGAAATGTTATTTTGTCGGCTGGAGAATAGTAATACATCATTCCGAGCCGATTGTGAGGAAGTTGTTGCCGCCAATTTTATCCACATTAATCGTTTTACAAAAATTTCGCTGGCGGTCATGTCAATAGCATTGTCAAATGCGTTCCAGCTGGGCTGAGAAAGAAGGGAGCACCGCATCTGGTTGAGAATCCTTCTAATTTGTGAGAAAGTATGAAGTCGGTAAAAGCTCATCATTTCTGGCAGGTCGTACCATATATGGTTGTTAGCACTGAGTCCGTAGGCTGTGACAGCGCAACAGATGGCAAAGTTTAGCTAATTTTGCCAAAACTGCATTGGGTTGCTATACCACTTTTCTTTATATCCTCAGACCTAGTGTCAGGCTGTGCATACTTATTGGTTATGTCGGTAAATCTTGCCAGAAGCTCTTATTCACAAACAATTCCTGGTTAATTAATTTTTCTCGTATTTTGCACTTGTACTATCAGTGTAGTTACAGATACCACTAATGCTACATTATGCGTCACTATTAAAGAATAATGAGTTCGGTAGTATCATTTTCTAACGATGATTGTCATATTGACGGATCCTATAGTTGGACCGGTAGCTCTAGAACAGGTGATGCACTCTTATCTCAGCACCCATGTAGAACTCTGAGAAATTTCATTCAGACCAGGCTGGTACAACATTTCATCTACGCTTGACAACAACAGATATTTATGTGACATCATTCGCGATACGCTGGAAAAAGTAGTGCAAGCTCTCGTTCGTGGAATGACTGCGGACTTCGACGTGGCGACTGGACGGGTCACAATCACACTTATTGGCCCATATTATAGTATCTTTCTCAGAAAGCTCGCCCCCATCTTTGGATTCACATCCAAATCCCCAGCGTTTATAAACGTCCTGCGCCTCTATGTACACCTCCATCAGATACCACAACTGGGTGATGAGTCCTACGGAGACACACGTACTACGGAAAACCACATTGGAGCAGACCAAGTTAAGGCAGCATTCAGGAGCTCTCGATACGTATTTTAGATGAAAAACAATTGCCGGTTAATATGCTGACATGCACTATCACCCTTGAAATTAAAGATCCGCACTTGTGCCCGCGAGAACCACTAGCGATATGAGTCTATGTGGTCGCAACGCCTTTACTAAACGTGCTGCAAGCGACTTCTGACCATCGCCCATGCATAATGTCGTCCCAGATGCTGAAAGTCTCGGCCGCGAGGCAGGAAGCGTTGCCGTCTTAAAGGTCTTACAGGCTTGTGATACAATGAGCGGTGCGCTGTCAATGAACAACAACTTAATCAAAAACGTACAACACCTCCTCTACCCGCATGATGCCGCTTCTAAACAATTCGTCACCAACTGGGTACCAGACCCCCCGGACGATGCTGCGACCGTTTCATAGGTACTATATTCCTCCTTCTTTAGGAAACAAGGCAGGCCTGAAATCTCAACTTGGGTTCGTTGGTTTCCCATAACCGACAACCCTTTTGTGTTAGAGGATGACCACCGTTATGTCTACCAGGGTGGCGCTAATAAATGGGTACCAGATATCGAATCAGCTCAAAAGGGACGAGATGGACCACAATAGCGATGTGGTGTTTGACAATACGCTCACGTCTGTAACATTTTTGTTAGAGTATGCTAAATTCTCAATCACTCGTCTTAGCGACGACAAAGCAAAAGTTGTTTTTAATAAGCACAGTACTTTGAGTCCATAATAACAATACTATCTGTGAATCTGGTGATATCAAGGAAACTATTAGCTTCTTTGACGTTGCCATCGTCTTACCTGTAAACTCATTAACTCATTCAATCCTCTCTGCACTGGTAGGTGCTTGAGACGACGTTGAGGGAGCTCCACCTGTGTCGGTCAGAAGCCGACCATGGTGCTGTTTCGCAAGTCCACTGTTTTTAAAATCTCTTTCTGTTGTCTTTCGCCACGTTTCCTTTGGCCTGCCTCTTTTTTCTTTTTTTTGCTTTCCGGTGTCCATCGAAGAGCTACCCTGGATAATGCAGTAGGTGGCATTCTGAGATGGGATAGTTACCACTCCAGCTTTTTCTTTGGAGTTCTTCATTCGAGACGGTGTTGGGCCATACAATTCTACTGATTCTGCCGAGGCATTTGGTCTGGAATGTTTTCAACCTCTTTTCTATGGAAGTTGTTGTTTTCCAGCACTCAGATCCATACACTAAGGACATTACTTTTAATGATTTTTAACTTCGTCGCCATACTTAGATTTGTTGACCTCCAGCTTATTTGAAGCACAGACAATTGGTTAAAGGTGTGGGTCCGCAAACTAAGCAACTGCCCGGACGAATTTAAGTTTCATTTCAAGCTGCTTATAGAAGAATTATAATGTTTATATATCCAAAACACCAAGACCCACAAGATTTTCGTTTGAAACGTATCAGCGAAGCTGAAACCTTCTAACGGACAGAGTACAAGCGCAAAGTAAGCACGGTGGATGGTGTTGACACCACACTAAGGTATGTGTCTCTGGGCGCCGGTGTGTCGGAAATTGGAATATTGTCAACAATCACTGCTGTCCCCATCACAATTGTCCTTGAGATCACAGCTTTAAGCTGTAGTCTGATTTCTGTTGCTCGAAATGTTGTCAGCCAGTTACTATCCATGTAAGTTAAAAGCGCGGTGTAATCCGTGTCTTGGCCGAAAATATGCTCAACACAATCGCAGACACATAACTAAGGTGCAACGTGACAACGCTGTCGCCGAAGGAGAGTTCGAACTTATCCTACACGAAGTCGACAAATACACAACCATGAAAAAAAGTCTTTTGGACAAACACTTCGGTAATCGACGAAGTGGCTTTAATAGCACGCAGATGAGCCCCAGCTTGTGACTAGATCATGTAAAATGAAAATTCATTATAAGTTGTGTGTTGTCTGTCGGAACGACAAAACCGTCTGAAAAACAGCTGCCTGACTTCTCGAAGCCATTTCCTAGCGCACCTCCAGCATACGATGCGGTTTTTCTATAACCAACACTGCCTTAACTTCGGGCCATATAAATAGGCATTTTGTGTTACTAATGGCACTCCATACTCGCCTTTCTGCATCAACCCTTGTTAGAATTCATAGTGTTTAACGACCAGGATCCAACTATATTTCACAATGGTTGCATTGGTTGTATATATATATATATATATATATATATATAACATGACCGTGACAGTCAATATTTAAGCAAACTGTGACACAGAGTGGATCACTAAATGTTGTGACCGTTTTGAGTTTGCGTTACAAAAATAGATGTATGCCAGGACTAAACATCGTAAGGTAAGAGTTGTAGCAATAAGCGCAACGACAATAATTAAAAAAAAAAACGTTTAAGCCGACTTCGAGTGGTGGCTCAGTGGACCTAAGAACATCTATATTTTCCATCGCGTTCTATTTAAATATGGATTTTTAAAAAAGAAAACGCAATGGATCTGCCGCAGTGGATAGATGGTTATGACAAGTATGACGAAAATTATATGTAGCTCTGAGACTTAAGGGCTTTACAGTTGAACCAAGACCAAACAAGGTCTATTTGTTTATAAAAATGAAGCATGATCAGAGGAAGGCGGAACTAAATCGCAGGCAAAAACGTCAGTTTAGGCTTGCAAACAGATGCCCAAACAAAAACTAACGAGCTATATGAAACAATCAAACTTGACAACAGGTATATCCAGAGCCTTGTTAATGCACTACGGAAATTTCAAACGTGCCTTAAAAACATACCCAACAATTTGAGAAATGGTTGTATGAACTAAACGGCAATGATGATACCAGCTAATTATTTTAGTATCTCCATAGCCTGCGCCTCGAGGGGCAATATTTTTCTTTTCCTTTTTTTAAATAAAAGTGTATGCGCTCTAGAGACCCGGGCAGACGAGAGAGATGAGCGGGCAGAATGAGCTCTCCTGACGCATTTTAATTTTGTTTTCCCGTTTGAGGTTGTGACGACAAAAAAAAAATGCTTTTTGTAATTTTATAATTTTTATTTTCCTGTTTGGAGTCGAGGAAGCTCAAAAATGCTTTTATAATTTTTTTATTTAAATTTTGTTTTCCCACGGGGGGCCGTGATTCACCGTTTTAAAATGTGTACCTTCTGGTAACCGAGATAGGGGCTGCCAAACCCGCCCGTCCGCTATAACCTGTTGCTACCAGATAGCCATAATTTTTTGCATGAATTTTTTTTTTTTTTTCTGTTGGTAGACTCATTGGACCGTTTTAAAAGAAAGTATAGTTTGTCCGCTAATAGTCAGTTTTTGGACGTCTGAAAGGGTGGCGGAAGGGCAGAATGGGGGTGGGACGGCTGCACCACTAAGAGTCTGTTTGGAATATCTGCTGCTCCTAATTTTAATAACACATTCTTTATATTCCAAAATCTGCAAAAGCAGAGGTTTATGTAATTTATCACTGATGGGCGTAATAAGTAATTCATACATAAGCATATATAAGTCCTATGTGCTATCGCGCCAACTTATGCGACAGTTAAGATGATATGTAAGTAGATGCAAATTACCACAGACCATTGAGAATTCTTTTTTTTTGCCAAAGTGGCTATGTAGTCACTATACTGTATATGCTTGTGAATAAAGCGCACCCAACCATGTTCGATTGAAATCGCAAACAGAACGAACAGGGTAGATCCTGGTCTGAATACGCATTATACTATGGTAGATCTGGCTCTACGTTGCACTAAGATTGGGGTGTATTATACAAAAGCTAAGTACGGTGTCATAATGTCAAATTCATCATCAAATGAAAAGGATTTGAAATTAGACCTCTTATCAAACTTTGACTTCTGTGTAAATAATGAATAAATTGAAATTCATACTTACTCTAACATTAACCCATGACGTCTGAAACTATACAGAAAAACGAACATCATACAAAAATTACTCTACATTATTAGGCGAGCCCTCTTCTAGCATGAAAAGTTTGTCAAGTCAACGAAGGAATAATGATGCAAGTATTTGTATTCAGTCACAAAAGATAAATGTATTTAGTGAAGCTTAGGGCATAAGACATTCCAGATTATGCATTGTAGACAATTTTAAATATATTCAAGTAGACAAAGACAATTATTGACCATCGACTAAGTCGAAACGATCGTGTGATTTTAATTGATTAATAATGAAATAGCATACAATTATTTGCCGAAAAAGAAATATACTTAAGTTAAATAAACACTAGCTATGAAAACGAGAATTTAGCGATGATAATATCTTTTAACTGAAAGAAGTATAATGCATTCACAATACCAATGTACAGAATGTCAACAGCTTCTTTATTACTGGGGGCCCCGGTTGACCGAGTGGCGCTCGCCTTTACAGATCACTGACATCTGACCTCTGTCCGCGTGGGTTCGAGTCTCGGGCTCGGCCAACGTGGTATGTGAGAAAGCTTGCCAGTAGCTTTCCGTGGGTCAGTAGTTCTTCCCGGGGTTATCCCGGGTTCTTCCTCCAACAAATATACTGCCGCCATTTATACCCTATCATGTGTTGAAAAATGGCGTCAAACCCATAGCAACCAACCAACAGCCAGCTTTATTACAGGGGCAGCCGTGGCAGCTCACTGGGTAGAACTGTATCAAAATGCCGTTAAAACCAACAAAAACAAAAATTACTGACATCAGGGGATTTGTAATAGTCTTGTAACCTGCTTAATACTAGGCCCAAAATTATACCCCAAAAGTAACAATGTGCATTGATACAATATCGATATATTGAAAGCAATGTGCACCCGTATATAACACCCATCCTACTGCAAACAACTGAGACTCATATTTGATATCACATAATGTGTCTGTAGATCTGGATCTACGCTGTTCACTTGAAATGACAAGGAGAAAGAAAAGCGTATACCCTGATATGTCGCTACATAATGTGGCTACAGGTCTGAGTCTGCGCTGTTTCCAATAGAATGCACGTTACACACAAGCCAAGACAATGAAAACGACATTACTACTTCCATTGCAGTTTTTATTAAAATAAATACCAATCTAAATGACAATAAAATTAAATAAATACAATTAAAATAATTGTTAAGGAATAGATTATACACGCACCAATTTCTTGTAATCGTCCTTCCATTAGGAGAATATCTGAAAAGACAAATTGTGTGCACATAAATTGACTCGCGTTTAACTTATGTGTCATGTATTAATTGTAATATCGGAAAACAGGTTGTTTGTGAAAAGTAGTTAATGCCGCATATGGAATGAAGGTGGTGCTAAAGATTAATATTTAAGATAAAATCCTTGGAGTTTGAACGTCACAAATAATGTTGAAAGACTATGATCTTTAAATCCTTAACCAATTGCATGTATTTCGTAAAGTCAGAATGTTTAATAAATATTTATTACCTAATTATATAACCTAATTTAATATAAAGTATATGTACAGAGAATGACACAAGAATGGTAAAGAATCAAGAAGACCTAATTTAAGAAGACAATATTTGTATATTTTGCGCCAATATTTGGTCCTTTTGTCATCCAGAGATAACTAACATATATTTTCCACCTAATTCAGAAAAGCAAAAGGAAGAAACGATCTTTTTGCAGCGTGTCAGCATGGTGTCCATTTTTTTTTTATTAAAAAAAAACTGTTTGAAATGGAAATTCTACTGATTTACCTCATATTTTATATTCTCAGGATGCTTCATAATAACAGTAGCTGATTCACAGTTGCTACTTGCATGGTATGCATGTAACGCCATAAACGAGTATTTAGCAATGATATCTTTCAATTAAAATGGATATAATGCATTCACAATATCAAAGTATTCATGATTTATGTCAATAGTTTCTTTATTATTTACCCCACGAAGATTTAAAGAAAAGCGTACTTTGAATGATCGAACCCTATTAATGAAGATATGCATGCTTTTTGAGCTGATACACCAACCTGCTTACAATATAGAATACAATAGACTTATCTCAAAACCAAAACAAAACAGAAACACTGTGCATTGATATCACGAAAGCTCTATAAATGGAAATCGGTGTTAACCCGTATATACAGTGCACCTTTCTGCAAAGAACTGAGACCCCTATTTAATATCGCATAATACGTCGGCAGATCTGGATCTACGCTGTTCTCTTGAAGTTACAATGAGAAAGAAAAGTGTATATCCTGATTTGTCGCTACATCATGTGACTACATGTCTGAACGTGCGCTGTTTCCAGTAGAATACTCATTATACATACGCCAATGTAATGAAGATGATAGTACTATATCCATATATGCAAAATTTAAATAAATAACAATCAATATGACAGTAAAATTTAAATAAATAAAATTTAAAGGTAGTTTTATTGAAAAGATGATCCACGCACCGATTTGATGTATACCTACTTCCGCTACGAGAATATCCGAAAAGAGAAATTTGGAACTCATAAATTGACTCGCATTTAACTTATGTCATATATTAATTGTAATATTGGATACCGCATATTGAATGAAAGTGGCGCTAAAGATTACAAATTAATATCAAATCCTAAGAGTAAGAATGTCATAAATAATGCTGAAAGACCCCGATCTTTAAATATTTAACCAATTACATGTATTTCGTAAATTCAGAATGTTGAATATAGAGGATCTCAAATGGGTAATGATTTAATATTGAATGTATGAAACGATTTGAATAATTTCCAGCTTTTTGCGAGCCTCGGTCGTATATGCATTTCACAATTTGGAGGTACACAGATCGCCATTTCATAATCGTCACTGTTGTACAACGGACGCACTCTGTCTTTGACAAGATCCCGAGTCTGTCAGAGATAATGATTGTTCGTGGCTAGTACTGACTGCTAAAATAAGCTTTCTGATGAGACATTTTTCGAACTCAATCATGTTCTTATTGTGAAAATAAAGTCACATAAAGATATTTTATAAAATGTTCAATTAGGGCAGAGCAAATTGCTTCTTTCCAAAATGAACTACACATAATATATGTGTTGAATATAAATCTGAAAATGAATGTGTACAAACAGAATCATCAAAAAAAAATTGTACACATTTTCTAGTATGCCACCCAGGCTCCTGATTGTTTCCTCCTTTTTTTGTGCTGACGAAGAAATTATTCAACTATTAAAGTGAATATAGTTTTTCAGTGTCTATTTGAAAGGAAAGTTAACATGTGATTGGAAATATAAAAAAATAGATGTATGCTATATGAACTAAGTAAACTGGAAAACATTAAAAAATTCTAGATTTCGTGTTTATTAAACATGAAAACAATGCTTCTTATACTTTGGAGCAGCCATTCATCCATTTATCATTCCATCCTTTTATTCATATATCTATCTATCTGATCAGATGGATTGATAGCCAGCAATGTATGTATGTATGTATGTATGTATGTATGTATGTATGTATGTATGTATGTATGTATGTATGTATGTATGTATGTATTGTTCTTTCTTTCTCTACCAGAGTAAAATTGATCTATTTCCTCATACAGATATATTAAACCAACGCCCACACATATAAGGTAACTTACATAACTTGTTCTGTCCGTGACATTCTTCTCTGCTCAGCCCTAAAATTGAAACTGACAAATTCGCAAAGTGCTAATGAAAACAGCTTTTTAGAGACTTGAGGAAAAATATTATCACGAACCTTTCAAAATAACGAGAAAATACGCACATGTACACGCCTCATTCAAACTTTAGCTGCCCCGATGATGGTGAAACTTGCAGGAATTTCATCCTTGGTACAAGTAGATCTGCATACATATGAAGTTTGCAGTAGAACTAAAGACATTTAGTACATGCACTAATTATTAAGTCAATGCACTGTTTATGAAAACAAGGTGGTGTGAGTCCAATCCTGGTCATTCAACACCGTTCTCGCGAAAAATGTCTGAGTTCGTGTGTAAGTGTGTCTTGTGGGAGTAGGGGGAAATAAGAAGCCATCATTTTTACCAGTGTGCAACGCATAGTTGATTGTGAAACCCCATATCTGACGTTACATAATTCTACGATAGATCAGGGTCTGGGCTGTTCACTGAAGATCATTATTAGAATAAACTGAGTTGACCCTGATCTGCTGACTTATTATGCACTGCAGATCGACTCTGTTTGTACTTGCGTGCGTCTAATCCACGAACATATCCGGTATAAATTTCGTCATAATAAGTATTCTTGCTTTATTGGCAACATGTACTTGGGAGCAAAGAAAAAAAAATTATTTTGTTTAAAGTCAAAATAATAATATGAGCTAGTTGGCTGATTTAGTGCTGTTATACTTTGAAGGAATGAGAAATGTGAACTATGTACAGTAGACAGGTATACCATACTGTCAGGGCGATTGAACCTTTTTAAAAGAATATTTATAAAGGCTTTGTCGACACGTAAACTTTATGTTGTAGTAAATCCACCTTGCATGTGTGAACATCCGGAAAGTATGATGCATAAACATCATTATAGCTATTTCCCGGATAAAAATATTTTCCTATCTATCCCCTTCAGCTAGCTAAAGCAGCAGTATAGTGTAGCATTGAATTATGGTCTTATTAGCTTACTCTGTTTTAGACTATGGAGACAAGTTCAAATTATATTGAGGTACATTAATAAGCAGACTACACCTTAATATTGAGAAAGTAATTATACATTACAATGGTACGAATTTTATAACCGTATCATCTTGTACACACATGTACACGTGTGACTCTTAAAAAAAGATATGTATTTCATTAGATTTCTTACAAAAGATATTTTAAGTGTTCATAATATACAAAATATTAAGAGAAAAACACGGTAAGCAATTACTCACGACAATGATTGTTAGGCATTGAAGAAATGTCTCAATATAATATTATTTTTATTGTTGCCTATTGTTAGAAATGCCGTTAAATGGACGTTTACTGATGGATACTATCTTAAATTGACGTCGCACAAAGAATTAACTACGACTGACATTTTGGTATTTCTTTGAAATAATCATAGACTTCTAAAGATATGTATCACCATTTTTATTTAAGATTTTTATTTAAGATTTATGTGATATCACTTTTGAGATAGAGATAGAATTATCAAACATTAAATTTACTTTAATCCAGAAAAGTAGATAAGCAGATAGGAATTTATATATGTATGTTGGTAGGTATACATAAAAGAATGCAAAAATGTTATATCACATAAATACTGAAGTTCTCGATTCTATATTTTAATGTTATAAGAGAGAGAGAGAGAGAGAGAGAGAGAGGGGGGGGGGGCGTGCATTATTTCTGTTCTGGTCGGTGAAGTCGTGCTGACAATTTCTCGTGCATCAGATCATCTTCAAAATAAATGATGTCAAATAACTGTTTAATCTGAATCAAATACATTTGAAAAATAACGTGTAATGTATTCTCATCCAATGAAATGTTATATTTACAACTTCAGGGAAATCGATCTGTTTTGAGAGAGGGAATGAGGGGGGGGGGGTGTACTAAAAGAAATCAGCATAACATTTCAATTGCATCTTAAAAATAAAATATTTTCAATAGGATTTGAACAAAAATCTTTATTTTGCTTTCAATTTCGTTTTGAAACAAGATTCTCTGATGTAAGAATTAAGCACAATGAATAAAAACAACATATTAACAAATAAAGAAAGATTCGAATGATTAGAAAGAAGATGTAGAAGTGACTTCCATTTGATGTTTAATCCCTATTAGAAAAATGGCAACACAACACTACAGGTTGAGAATTGTTTTTAAAAATGTGCGCAAGTAACACAATATCTCCACACACCAATATCCTTTATGTCCTACGTGCAATTGGTAAGTTCATATAAAAATCGCACTGTTAAGATTTAAGAGGACCTGCATATGAAAAAACTGAAACTGTCTTCCTTTCACAGAGAAAGCAGGCTGGATATCTTGCTTAATGAGTTATGGAGAAGTTTTGTTGTTAGCTTTGCAACCGCATATCGTAGTATTGTAAATCTCCTTCATAACAAAATAAAACATTATTCCTCAGCTTGGTACGTCGCGGGTCCTGCTTATTACTAGCTAGCTATATTTTCAGAAATGGTTCAATTTCCAGACTAATGTTGACAAGAATTCAATCTAGCTGACACTTCTCCGTGCTTATACAATATTAAGAAAACATTTAACTGTCCTTTTCTAAAACCTATCTGTTTCAAACTTTCTTGGAAACTTTATGGTCCCACTGCAGCTGAGCACTGTTAAGATGCCGCTTATAAACGATCTCTGTGTCTCTATGTGGGACGAACAGATTCTTTACTGATTTCCTTGGCCTGGGTTGACAAGACTGTTTAAAATGTTGCCTTACTTGTGCCTCTCAGTATATGTATACTATACACTATCCATCTTGACGCCTATTAAAATGAAACTTTCTTTTCCGTGTACTTAAATAAAACAAAATACATGTAACAAAATCTAAACTGAGTCAATATACTGATAAAATGGAGGGACAGAGTGAGTTAGTCCTGATACATATAAAACAAAAAAATGCTGACTGTACTTATTAATTCTTGAAGAAACTTAATTTTTTTGTAGATAAAAAGAATTCCAAAAGAGTATATTTTGTAACGAGTCTAAACGGTTCAAAATTACATGTTTAGGATCGAAATGTTTAAGTATTGATATATATACTCCTATAATTAGTGTCAGACAAAATATATAGAATTTCTGCTTAACGATATGCCAAGGTCTCCAAATCATCGCCTGAGTTGTTTGCCATTTGTAAAGAGTGTAATGTAAAGAACTTTATTTACAGCTCCATTTTGAACTGTATTTGAGCATGCCTATGGCACGAGATTTAAACATCGAATGAATTAGCTTTTAAAAATCGTTCATCCAAAAGCCATTTGAACGGCACGTTAAAATGAAAAGATATCAGAAGCAGGACAATAATGCAGTCCGTTGACTATTTGAAACTTTGGTATGTGCATGTACACATACGTAGTCGCTCAAATAAACATGATCTGGTATAAAAACTAATGTTTGACAATAGTTCAGTTTAGATGAATTAGGCCAATTTAATCATTAAAAGTTTAGGAATTTAGATATCCGTTTATGACAATAATAACTATACGATCAAACCATATTCAACCATATTATTAATTTTGCTGTAAAATCAATCCAATTCCCGACTTAAGGAGAGGCTTAATACGGCTCACGATTTCCCATCGTCTTCATCAGAAGACGACCGTCTAAAATGCATGTTGATGGATACATATGCAGGCTAAGTCTTCGTCAAATAAATATATGTACACAGTGGCCTTTAGGTATATCACCATCAGGTATGATACAGTTGGTTGTTGGCAAGGAACTTTTATTTACTTTTACAACAAGGGAAAGGGGCGGCGATCGCTATTTTAATTGATTTACTTGATGTTCTTTGAATGCATCTGTTATTGGAAAGCATCCTTTATACAGCTAAAATATGCTTCCCGCATTGATCCTGTTAGTAGTTACGGGGTGTGAGAGCGATAGGGGCTATATAGGTGAAGATTTGGGCTAGTAGGTGGGCTGATGGTGTCGCTGTACTTTCGAGGCAATGAGAATTTACCATTACGTTTGAAGCGGTATGGATTTTAATGGGAATTTACCATGATGCTTGGGCCACTATAGACTCAAAGGGAGTTTAACATTACGGATGTCACTGTGCGGGCGTATAGGAATATGATATAGTCCTCGAATGAAATTTTAATAGGACGAAGAGACAGACAAATACACTTAACGACAGGGAAACACATACCTTTTAGAACTTGGAGAAACAGTGAAACTTCCGATTATGATTCTATTTTTATAGTGTATAGAACTGGGAAAGTACCATGGAAATCCCGATTCAATATGTACAGACCGGTAATAGGAAGGCTTGATCTTATTCCAGGAATTCCAGGAACTCAGCTTTGACATTGTATCAACTTTGTATCAACTTTGTGAGAAACAAAGAATGAACCCCCGTCCCGTTTATATATATATATATATATATATATATATATATATATATATATATATATATATATATATATATATATATATAATCACGAATACTACCATGGGACACCAGTGCATGAAGTACAACCATTGGATGGCATGCCCTTAATCGCGTATATATGTGAAATTTCTCAATTGAAAAATAACATAAGCGGTATGGATTTTATATATATATATATATATATATATATATATATATATATATATATATATATATGTCCCCCAAAGTGTGTCTCCCAAAAGTTAAAAAACGAAAAAAAACTTAATTGAAAATATCAACCTTTTGGGGACTTTGTATATCTTTTCATGAAAAGCATCAACCTGCTTGGGACACTGTATAATTTGATGACATTTGCAACCTTTGGGAGTTAAACGTATATAAATATGTATAAATTTAACCCTTTGACGGACGTTACATTACACTTCAACTTGTGTATTTCTATCTATAAGAGGTTAAATAAGTGATAAATTATATTGCATAGACTTCTAACACATTTGTCTAATATATAGAATAATGACATTGAAGTGCTTTCTTCTCATAACAGACGATGTTATTTACACACCCGAATCACTATTCTGGTCATAGCGCCAAACATATCCCTGTTAATTTGACAGGTAATTATCATAGATATTAGGATCTAGTCAACCGGAGAGATCGGTATGGTTGTATGTGCTGCTATATCAGATCCAAATTATGGAATATCATTCTTATTGAAACTAGAAATATGTACTAATGTTAAATTGTAATCCTTGTATCGTAAGTATCCCCTGTTTAACCTCTAATTATATCCCAGCCTACATTCCAGATTGTTTTGCGTACATATAAAATACTTGTAATTTGTACAATACTTTTTTATGACCTTACATATCCAGTCAAGGCAGGAGGAGACATACTATATACAACTGGTTTTGGATTTTGACCCTTGTGTCATTCTCTTTGGGGTGGGTGAGAGTAACTGGAAGAGGTGCAACTTGTGGCAGGTTTGGAATATGCAATGGAAAGAGTTGGGATTCGCAATAGCCAACCATTGAAGTTGCTGTAGTTATTGTTGATGTTGCAGCAGTTGTTTCGTATTGTTGTTGTTTATGCTAATGTTGTTGTTGTGGCTGTGTACATTTTGCATTGACTAGGATTTTTTTCTCAGGGAACAACAACGGATCGTCAGATAAATATGTTTCCTGAAACATGAGTGAAGAGTATGATTATAAAAACTTCAAAGCTGTCTTCTCAACTGTGCTGGTGTTAGAAGGCCATTCCATCCACTTACCGGCCCACCCCACCTCGTCTATATCAGCCCCCCCCCCCCTCCGCAAAAATAAATCTGAGCACTGAGGTTTTCCCGCGGGTAAAACGTCCCTCTTTCCGAGCGACCACCACCCTCCCTCCAAAACACACACATATGTGTAAAAGGTGTCAAGTAGGGACCAATGAAAAATACCACTCAAATCGGGACCTTATTAAATACTGATCATACGGCAACAATTTTTTATAGGGAACATTTTTATAGAAGAAGAAATATCATTTCCATAGGTTCAAGACATTGACATTTCTTTTCTTTTCATTGTATTATTGTCATAGGCAAGTGAGGACTCTTTACTCAGACAGGCAATGTAAGACCCCATATACACTATGACAATTGGGGACTTTTCTTACACTATGCAACGTAGGACTTGCTGACAATAACTTCTTATTCACACATGCCACAAAACAAATGTTCACATCAAATGAAGACGTCCTACACTAACGCATTTTGGAACTTAAGACACTAATTTCGTACTCTAAAAATGAATAAAGATCTCGTACGTGTGAAAGGGCGGTGGAGTGGTCTTAAACACACACACACACACACACACACACACACACACACACACAAATCTGGACCTGTCGAGTCAACTTCCTTGATAAGGCAAGCAAGTAAAGACTTTGTCGTGTTTTACACAACAACCACTCAAGACTTGCCTGGTGTAATTTCTTAATTAAGCAAGCAAGTGAAGACCTCATGGACGATATGGCATCTTGCACAACAACAACTCAGGACCTGCCTGGTGTAATTTCTTAATTAAGCAAGCAAGTGAAGATCTCATGCACAATATGACGTATTACACAATAGCAATCCAGGATCTGAATGGTGTAATTTCTTAATTAAGCAAGCAAGTGAAAACCTCATGCACAATATGGCATCTTACACAATAGCAACTTAGGATCTGCGTAGTGTACTTTTTTTAATTAGGCAAATAAGTGAAGACCCATGCACAACATGGCATCAGCAACACTTAGTCCCAGCCGACCCTTGTCATACGACGAAAAAAGGCTTCTATGTAAACCTTTGCATAGAGACCTTCTTGGGGGTCGAAGGGGACTTTTAGTAAGCAGTTTATAGAAATGAACGTTTTATAAAACATGTTGGAATGAAAAAGATAATTAATAATATAACATACTATATATGATTGGAAACAATCAATGTGCATAACGTTTTCTTGGAAATGCATAAAAATATGAACGAAGAAAGAATGTGAATGAATATTGTTGGATACACGCTGGTGCAGTTCGTAAAGGTTGTGATCCGATTCAGTGTACAAACTGCGGATTTGGTGTAAAGGTTAAGTATGCACGGTGTAAGCGATGTAGTGGTGGTAGTCTTCGATGGAAGATCTGGAATGACTCTAGCAAGATTTTTGCAGAAAACGCAATGTAATATAACAGAAAAAAAATGATAATTATTTTTTTTCAATTAAATATAACACTTATCTATATATTAGAAATGACGATAGCAGAACGTCAAAAGATTGCTTGTGATGCATAGTGTATATATTTTGAACTTAATGGCATCCATTCGCCATGGCCATAACCAAATGCAATGTTGAATGTATCTTCTCGCAGAAATAAACAGGATTACCAAAAATAAAAAATTACCCGAGGAGGAATTGCGTCGACAAACAAAGATTGAAATCGATGTCACAACTTTCTTTGATCTCCATGGGGTTGTTCCTCTACCGATAGCTCTTCCACAAAATCTGCCGTTTGATCGATATGAACGTTTCCGTGACGCCAAGGATGAAATTTCTGAATGATGGTGCAGTTTATGTTTTTACAACATGGAAAATCGAACAATCCGATCAATATGGACAAATGAATGATACGCGTGCAAGTAGAATAATAAAATTATTACTGTCACGGAATTAGGGCAAGAAAATTGTTTGATGTCATAGAAGAACGATTATGTATCTTGGGCGTGTACAAAGTTATCAAGTGTAGTTTTATTATTTTTGTTTTACGAGACATCGAGTAATAGCTGCATCTGGCTGTAGATCACTCGCAGCGAGATACCCGTATTTCATGATGTGCACGGGTACTTTAACCATGGGTCTTGCACTTGTTTTGTTTGCTGTGGTAGTATTTATAGGATGTATGTACTAGATGCTACGACAACGATTCGGAGAACAATGGGATTGGCGGCAGGTTGTCATAGTTTGCAGCAGGGTGTCATTGTTGGCTACAGGGCAACATAGAAGGCGACTGGGCAACATAAAGGGCAGCCGAACAATATAGTTGGCAACCTAGCGACGTGATACCTGGTTAGGGGAATGTGGCACTGGTGAGAACGTGGCACTACAAGAGAAAGCTATACGGATGCGGTGCATGGCACCTTGGTATTAAAAAGATATCGGCAGTCCGTATAGAAGTTACTGGAACTCCCTCCTAGGAACCGTTAAGTTCGAGAAAAAGAGTGGATTTGAATATTGAACTGTGAACTTTGAATGTTCAACTATGCAAGTTGAAATTTAAACAATACATGTGGTTCTGTGAA
Source organism: Margaritifera margaritifera (assembly GCA_029931535.1). Taxonomy (NCBI): domain Eukaryota; kingdom Metazoa; phylum Mollusca; class Bivalvia; order Unionida; family Margaritiferidae; genus Margaritifera; species Margaritifera margaritifera. The sequence goes on along the minus strand of JAQPZY010001039.1, from coordinate 995,819 downwards.
CCATCCGCTCATTTTATTGAAATCATATTCGCATGATGGCGAATACCATGTTGTACATAACAACGTCATCATAATTTAACATTTGATAATATCAGGTGATTTCTTTGCATATATTTAAGGGAGTGTTGTTCTCCAGTTTTGGTGAACATTGTGTTCCAAGTTCGAGTCTTATAAGTGTTATTGTTTTTAATATTGTATTTGTATATCATCTTGTTTGTATATGTGTATATATATATATATATATATATATATATATATATATATATATATATATATATATATATGTATGTATATATATATCAGTAATCAGTAAGCATCAGTAATTTGTGGTGTAGGATCTCATACTATATTATCATAAACATTTCATTCAAATACATTGTGTTCGGTGTTTTCACTTAATCCAAACTGTTCAGGTTACAATCTTGTGAAAATGGTGTCAGATGTGGGCTATTTGGATTAGGTGAATTACTGTCATATAGTATGTGAGAGTATGTACTAATTGTTCATGCATTATAGATCGTGACCTTCCTGACCAGAAAACTTTACGGTAGGTGCGTATTTGTTTTCCTTTCTTTTCTTGGTGCGTGGGTTTATCATATATATGTTCATGCGTTGGTTGCCTTGATAGAAAGAATAAGGTTGATTACAGGAATTTTACCTCCATTAGGGAGTATTGTGTAGAAATAAACTGTTTGAACTAGGTGACCTTATCAGCTATCAGTCATGTCATCTCTTAAAGAATTAGTTCATTTGGGTAAACAACTGGGATATGAGGGAAAGGATTTAAGAAAATTTGTTCAGGAAGAGCAAGCCAGGGACAGGGATGAAAGGGCAAGGGCAGGTGAATCAGAAAGGGAAAGGGTGGAAGCGGAAAGGGCAAAATTGGAATTGGCAAAGTAAATTGAACAGGAAAGGATACAATTAGAAGGGGCAGCAGAAAGGGAGAGGGTGGAAGCAGAAAGGGAAAGAGTGGTAGCAGAAAGGGAAACAGAAAGGGAAAGGGTGGTAGCAGAAAGGGAAGCAGAAAGCGAAAGGGTGGTAGCAGAAAGGGAAGCAGAGGAAAGAAGGGTAGAATTATAAAAGCGGGCACGGTTAGAGATCGGGGAAGTAGAGGAAAGAAATAAGCAATGAGATTATGATAGTCAGGTTGAATTGTTAACAGCTAGAAAAGGAGAAAGGGATTCTGCTTCTAGCAAGTTAAAAGGCCCAAAGGAACCCCCATTTGACGATGAAAAAGATAATAATGGATAGTGATCTCCATCGGTTTGAGCAATATGCCGAGGTTCACAAGTGGAAACGAGATGATTGGGCTCTACATCTCAGTGTTTTATTAAAAGGTAAAGCGCTGGATGTATACTCGCGACTCCCCAAGGATGATGCGCTTCATTACGACACGTTGAGGGACGCACTTCTGAAAAGGTACGAGCTAACTGAACAGAGTTTTCGTAAGAAGTTCAGGTATAGCACATCCGAGAAGGAAGAAACCTTTTCCAGTTCATCGTCAGAATAGCAAATTATTTCAAACGATGGATTGAATGCGGGAAAGTGCAGAAAACGTTTGATGGGTTAACAGATTTCTTGCTCAGAGACCAATTGTTAGGTACGGTTGGTCGGGAATCGAACCAGTTTCTGAAGGAGAAAATCTTTCAAACGTACAAGACATGGTTAAGCAGGCAGATTACTTTGCCGAAGCTCATGGTGGATCCCAGAACGTGGTTTCAAAAGATTATAAGTCTGTAAACCAGTCTAATGGGCAGGAGCCAAGATAAACTAAAATCAGCAGAGGCGACTGGTAGGACTGACTAGGATATGGTTCGTCCAGGTATACAGTGTTATGCGTGTAATGAATGGGGTCACATACAGACAAAGTGTCCTAAAAATTAGGGACCCATTCACAAGGCAGCTGTGGCTATAGAGGATAGAGGTAGCGAGTCCGAGGGGTCTATGCATGTGAAACATGGTATTCAATCACTTGGCACGTGTATTATGCCCGAAGCGCGGGTACCAATAGCGAGAGGTCGCTGTATTACGTGACACAGGTTGTACAGGAATGGTTATTAAGGGCAGTCTAGTTAGAGATCACCAAATGCTCGGGTGGGAATCCCCGTGTATGCTACTCGATCAGACGATCGATCACGTCCCCGTTGCACGAATCGAGATGGATACTCCGTTCTCAACCGGAACCGTTGACGCACCCTGTATGGATAACCCTATTTACAATCTGACAATAGGTCATGTTTTAGAGTACCTTTAGCTCAAGCGGTCGAAATACGAGCGCAAACGCGACGAGAGAAAAACGCGTTTCAGAAATTGAAAGCCCCCGAGTCTGTGGCTGGAATTTCGCGTGACGAATTCATACGAGAGCAAGAGTGCGACGAGTCTGTGAAATCGATGGCAGAGAAAATCGAGTCCGGCGCCATTAAACACTGCACGGGAGGGTAGGAAATATTGGCAACTAGTTACTCCCCATAAGTATAGATTCAAAGTGCTTAGGGTGGCTCACCAGTCTAGCATGGCGGGCCACCTGGGCACGAGGAAGACCACCAGTAGAGTGTTAGTTGAATATTCTACTGGCCTGGTGGTAATAGTGACGTCACACGTTTGTGTCGGTCTTGTGCGTGTCCCAAAAGACTGTGTCTAACGGGAGGGTCACACGCGTTCCCTGGGGCAGATGCTTTTAATAGACACATCATTTAAGAGAGTAGCCGTAGATATAGTAGAGCTAATACAGCCTGTGACTGATCGGAAGAACAGGTATATTCTTACACTGGTAGACTATGCAAACATATACCCCAAGGCCGTACCGTTGCCGAGCATTGAAACGGAACGGGTAGCCGAAGCGTTGGTTGATATGTTTTGCAGAGTAGGGGTGCCGGAAGAAATCCTTACGGATTGTGGAGCCCAATTCACTTCCGACCTCATGAGTAAGATTAGTAGGCTGCTATCCATCAAGCAGCTGAATACTACATCATACCATCCAATGTGCAATGGACTGTTCGAGAGATTTAATGGCACCCTGAAGCAAATGTTACGATGAATGTGCGCCGAGAAGCCGCGAGATTAGGATCGTTATTTGAACGCGGTTCTGTTCGCGTATCGAGAAATGCCGTATGAAAGTTTGGGGTTTTCACCCTTTGAATTGTTGTATGGTAGGGCAGTTCGAGGTCCCATGCGGATACTACGCGAACTTTGGACAGGCGATGTAACAAATGATGAAGTAAAAACCACTTACCAGTACGTGCTGGATTTGCGCAAGAAACTTGAGAATACTTGTTGGATGGCATAAGACGAACTTGTGAAATCGGGGCGTAAGTATGCCAAGTTCTACAATCTAAGAGCACGAAAAAGAACATTAGTTGTAGGTGATCGGGTGCTATTACTCTTTCCTACTAGCGCGAACAAGTTGTTAGTGCAATGGAAAGGTCCCTACGAGGTTAAGGAGGTAAAAAGCGACATGGATTATAAGGTCGACATGAATGGCAGGTTGAGCATATTTCATGCTAATATGCTTCAACGATATGTCGAGAGACCTATAGACAATGTAGGAAAGGGAGTACTGAACGTAGTTTGTATGGCAGTTGTTGAGGATGACTTAGTGGTAGACTCCAAAACAGAAATTCCCCTTGAGTATCCCTTGAGCGTCGAGAAGTAAACGATAGACCAAGTGAATGTGAGTCTGGATTTACCCAAAGATCAGCGCCAGCACATCAACGCGGTCTTGGGAGAATACTCTGACGTATTTACCGACAGGCCAGGTCGTACGACATTAGTAGAACACAATGAAATTGAATACGTCTGAGCCGATTGGGATTAAAGGCTACCCGGTACCTTTTAACGCAAGGGAGGCTGTGGACGACGAAGTAAGTAAAATATTAGACTTAGTGGTGATCGTACACTATAACTCGCCATATTCATCCCCAGTGGTTCTAATCAGAAAAAAGGACGGGACAAACCGTTTTTGCATTGACTTCCATCAATTAAACAAAGTCACAGTGTTCGATGCGGAACCAATGCTAGATATGGAGGGTCTATTTGCGAAGTTGTCGGGCCACCGATACATTTCGAAATTGGATCTGTCCAAGGGATATTGACAAGTACCCATCGGTTAGGAGTCCCTTGCGTTGACTGCATTTGCGACCCCAAAAGGGGCTGTACCAGTTTAAACTGATGCCATTCGGTTGTTGTCGCTTGATGCACAAATTCCAAAAAGGTTTGGTAAGCGTTAATGGCTTCGTTGACGACATTTTTGCGTGCACAGACACTTGGCACGAACACGTTTCCGTTTTGACGGAACTGTTCGACAGACCCGGCAAAGCGAACCTCACGGTGAGGCCCACTAAATGCAGTATAGGATATGCAGATTCAGAGTGTTTGGGTCATATGGTAAGTGAATCAGGATAATTAAAACCCCACCCCGAGCAGGTAGAAACAAATTAGAAACTCACTTAAACCAGATAATAAGACGCAGAGAGCAAACTACTCCGTTATCGAGAAAGAGTGTCTGGTTCTAGTGTAGGGGACTGGCAAATTTCACGCTTATCTTTTGGAAGAGAATTCGTTCTTGAAACTGACCACCATCCCCTATTGTATTTAAATAAGGCCAAGGTCGCTAACGCTCGATTGATGCGTTGGAAATTGACCCTACAACCTTATCGTTTTCGAGCAAAGGCAATCAAAAGGATTGAAAATGTAGGTGCAGACTACTTGAGTAGGATATGATTGTCAAATCCAAAAGTTGTTAACCAATCTTGGTATTGCAGGTCAAGAATTGCAAGGACTATTTTCTTTTACCTGTATTCCATGATATTTTAAAATGTGTCTATTTTTTTTTGGGGGGGGGGGGAGGGGAGGTATCGTCACGGAATTAGGGCAAGAAAATTGTTTGATGTCATAGGAGAATGATTAGGTATCTTGGGCGCGGAAAAAGTTACCAAGTGGAGTTTTATTATTAATTTTTTTTACGAGACATCGAGTAATAGCTGCATCTGGTTGTAGATTACTCGCAGCGAGATACCCATATTTCATGATGTGCACGGGTAATTTAACCATGGGTCTTGCACTTTTTATTTTTTTCTGTGGTAGTATTTATAGGATGTATGTACTAGATGCTACGACAACGATTCGTGGCTAGGGGAACGTGGCACTGGTGAGAACGTGGCACTACAAGAGAAAGCTATACGGATGCGGTGCATGGCACCTTGGTATTAAAAAGATATCGGCAGTCCGTATAGAAGTTACTGGAACTCCCTCCTAGGAACCGTTAAGTTCGAGAAAAAGAGTGGATTTGAATATTGAACTGTGAACTTTGAATATTCAACTATGCAAGTTGAATTTTAAACAATACATGTGGTTCTGTGAACCATCCTCATTTTATTGAAATCATATTCGCATGATGGCGAATACCATGTTGTACATAACAACGTCATCATAATTTAACATTTGATAATATCAGGTGATTTCTTTGCATATATTTAAGGGAGTGTTGTTCTCCAGTTTTGGTGAACATTGTGTTCCAAGTTCAAGTCTTATGATTGTTCTTGTTTTTTTATGTTGTATGTTTATATCATTTTGTTTGTATATATATATATATATATATATATATATATATATATATATATATATATATATATATATATATATATATTTCAGTAATCAGTAAGCATCAGTAATGTGTGGTGTCGGATCTCATACTACATTATCGTAAACATTTCATTCACATACATTGTGTTCGGTGTTTTCATTTAATCCAAACCCATTCGGTTACAATCTTGTGACAATTACTTCCCAACATAAATGATTTTCTCAGGATCAAATTTATCACATACGATAAGGACCAATGGTTAGTCAGAGATAAACTAGAACCAATACGCGAAGAACAACATGTTGTTATATTATCCAGAAATTCATTAGCAGGTTTATGATGAATTGATAAATGTTTTTAGTACCAGAATGCATATTCTGTCACCGATGTTGTGCATGATATCTAGTAGACGAACAAACCAAACGTTGACAATTTAATTCCGATGCGTGACGAAAACATAAATTGTGTTGCACCACGTGTTATCGAACATTTTACAGATGCTGCTAGAGGATATGGACTAACCGACCAAAAACGTGATAATATCTCACAATAGGAATCCAAAGTGAGAATGAATGGTGCTACACTCGCAGATGACTCCAAACGGGAAAGTACAATCAAACTTTTAAGTGATCCTCTCTCTGGAAACATTAATCAATTTGTTTTACCTTCTGGTAAATGTTTTCGTACAAAACAATGACACAATTAACTGTGTAAAGAAGCACAAAATACTAAGACAATATCGATGTGTTGTCCATCGAGAACATTGTCAACGAATCTGTTACAATATCGTTAGTTGCTTCTCATTTCCCACGACAAAAATATCTGGAAACCAACCCTAAAGTGTTTTCTCGAAAATGTTCAACGGTCCTGTGTTGAACGATCATGAAGGTCTCTGGAATACAAAATACAGCGTAGACGACATTGTCATCATCGATATGGTCGATTGTTAACCTACAGGTTTTCTCGGTCATGGAGAATGTCAACCTTAATTTGAACGATTTTGTGACCCCATACATGATCTCACCAGAGTATCCACCAATCGACCACTTCCCGACATAGACTTAATTGCTTTTGCTCAAATAGTAAAGTTTAAGTTTTCTTCAGATTATCCTCCGGTTATCCCTGAGTGGTATTTTAATCCTCCATGCGCCCACGCAGATGAACGACATGAACGATCACGAAATGACTGTGAATGGGTTCCTATTGTGTTACTACGTTTTATGATTGACGAAACAATATTATAAAATCTAACAATCGCAGAAGCTATCATCACATATAATGCTCAAAAGCAAGTCTGGCTTCCAGAGAGGGATAACAACCTAAGTATACTCATCTAAGATCTTCCATGTTTGTATATGTCAGTATCAGTTTGTTATCAATAATAAATAGATTTCCTAACGAAGATGTCCACGATTCATTTAACATCGACCGAAGACAACTTTCCAAACTAGAAGAACAAATCTACGATGACTATATAGCCAAAGATGATTAACTAAATAATAAAACAAATGCTTATGAGCTTACAACCGGATCGCGTCCTGTGTGATGAGATGCCCAAATGTATCGCACAAACCCCCTTGAAACATTCGTATCCGCTTGGACCCCTAACTAAATAATAAAACAAATGCATATGCACTTACAACTTGATCGCGTCCAGTGTGATGAGATGCCCAAATGTATCCCAGAAACCCCCTTGAAAACATTCGTATCCGCTTGGACCCCTCGTGACACAGTTGTCATTTCACGAAAACAAAATACGTGATATCCTTCAGCTAGAATTATTCAGACTTCATCTAGGAAAATTTCCAACACTACATGTCCCGTTGTTGTATCTTCCGCTAGATAGTCGTCGTCAGAATATATAAGTGACTATACCAGGTACTGATGTCCAAGAACATCCCCGCACGGAGTTTCTTGTGTTGAACTATGGCAACGCAGACGCGGTCAAACCTGCTATTCCACCGTCACACATCTTTGGGTTTTGTAGAGGAGTCAACAAAGTTAGTGTTGGCGCAAAACATTGACGATATTCGCGCTGTGGATTCCTGCGATGTCTCCATCGTCAACCGTAGAAGCAAAATTGCTATCGTTTATGTCGTCAGGTGGAACTTCAGCACTGTCGTGTGTTACGACTAGGGGTAATGTAAAAAAAGAAAAAGACTCAAACAAGCTTTCAAGATTTAAAACACAAATATTTCATTTCCTAAAATATTAAAATATTTCAACAAACAATCAAAGTAAAAGAATTGAAAATAACTTACCGTATAGAATATCCTTAAAAGTCCTAAATTGTTCTAAAGTTCACTGATCCGGAAGTTAATCCAAATTATTCCGAATGGAGAATATTCAGAATGAAAATACCACTGTGCTGATGTACTAACAAGAATCATGTATATCCAAATATTATTATTTCCAAGTAATCCTTGTGAACGTGGAATATCACACAAGTTCTAGAAATGTTACCGATAATTCCAACGGAGCTGAATAATTCTTAAAGTTTAAGTAGCAGTACTAAATCCAAAATGTGCTGTATAATAATATCTCTGAAGCAGAATATCACACACAAAATGAACCAATCTCGTTTATGACCTCTCAGGCTGAACGTACTTATGAAGAATGACGAACGCTGCGATACATCTTATTATATAGCTTTCTTAATTTACGTCTTACAAACAAACAAAACCCATTTCTTATTCCGTCTTAAATCAACATCTTACTATTACGATCTTATTATAACTTCTGGTCAACAAAATGAATCATCCACTGAATTGCGAAATCCAGGTCAGAATATTGAATTCAGGTCAAAATGATAATACATTTTTAGTACGCGCAAGTCACGTGACATGACTAATGCTTCACCGACAATATTGATTTTTCCCAGGACCAATGTGGATCACATTGAAATTACCGTATATGTGTACAGAAGAGACGACACCTATTAGACTATTATACAGAGGACATAAACTAATATAACTATACCATTATTTAAAAGAAATGATACATAATTCCGTAGCACGTGGCTTACAATGACATCTGATTCCGTCCAAAGTGAAATAAATGGCCCATTTACTTGGCAAATCAATGTACAACAAGGAATTTCAGCTCCTCGTTATGTACTCATATCATTCCAGTATACACGGCGGTTAAATAGCCAGATCGGAAATCCTATGGCGTTTGATCGCATGGGTGTTTCTGAGGTGTCACTTCGGCTAAGCGATCATCGAGAACCATCCGAAGAAGTTGTACTTTCTTTTGACAATAATCAAGTCGCACGAGCATATCATAGGTTACTGTCGTTCATGGGACGCGACCAAAATGCTGACAGTGGATCGTAAATTTCTCAGAAAGATTTCACATCATGGTATCCAATTTATTGCTTTTCGCTTGAGCATCTTGATGTGTTCACTCGGTCAGTGGTCGACATGCATTTCAAAGCTTGCATAGATCGGGGTGGTATTCCAACGTATAGATGTATTGTCGTGATTCGTGCCAGGATGAAGATCGTTGATGCACCAGTGGCAAATATGTAAGTGTTTAAAACACTCTTGTGATAAACATAAATAAAATTGTCGTGCCAAGATGTATCTGTGAAGTTGTCACCGGGTCATCTTCTAAAACAAATATCTGCAATTGCGAATAAGTGTGGAGTAAATCTAAAACTATCTCACGGGGCTCCGTCTATATCACATTTATGCGACCATTTTAAAAAATAAATATTAGTTACAATGGAGTTCTATTATGTCTTTGGCTGTTGGAAATTACTTATACCTCAGTTGAATATAGCAACTGAGGTATATGATTTTCAGGAATCTCTAACACAAAATCTTAATGTTGACACTGTCTCTGCCGGAAAAGAGATACATATTCTTAGGCAAGACAAATAAATGATCTTTCAGTCCGATACATTTTCAAATTGACTATGAGTTTGCCCCATGACGGACATATTTAACAAACTTAAAGTCTGACTGTTGACAGATGTGGTCATTTATTTATCTTATAAGCGTTTTTGTATTTATTTTTAGCTCACCTAGCTGTAAAACCAAGTGAGTTTATGGTACGCATCTGACTTGCATTGTGTGTCAATTGTTAGTTAACAATTGTGTTACCACTCAATAAGCCGTTTTATCCAAAATTTTTATCAGACTTGAAATATGGGTTTATATCATAAAGATCTTGGATGGGTTGAGATTATGAGCGAGATACATGCGCATTATTGATATGATCTTGCATCTGACAGGCTGACCTTGTTACCACTCTGGAAGCCATCATTCTGATCCAATTTTGATCCAAATTTTGCATATAGGCTTATATTTTAAAGATCTTTGATAATTTTGATAATGAGCAAGATCAATGCATATTAATGAGGTGACCTTGCATCTGATCGGCTGAACCTGCTACCGCTCTGGAAGCCATAATTTTGATCTAACTGATTTTGACCAAAACTTCAAATATAGGCTTATATGATCAAGATCGTGCATGAGTTTGACAATGCATGGGATCTATGCATATTAATGAGGTGATCTTTTGTGTTATTGTTTGAGCTTGTTACCACTCTTGAGACTATTTCTGATCCGATTCTGATCAAACTTGATAAATGGGATTGTATCATCAATATGTTTGATTGGTACAGTGTCTATATTTCTCATCCAGTTTCTATAAAACTTGGATAAATGGGTTTATATCACCAGGATCATGGACGACTTCAATTATGAGCAAGATACTATGCATATTAAGTATATCTTTATCAATAGAAATTATTATTATCCGGGTATAGTAATATATGTTAAATCGACATGATATACAATTTGGGAGATGGTTTACATAGGTTTTGTTCTTACAATATTATATAAACCTTCTTCATGAAAATGTAAACTGTTAAATAAAGTAAGCCAGGTGAGCGATATCATGACTACTTTAGGCTTTTTTTTTATCAACACCCTGTCTGTTTATTCTACTTCATCTGATAAAGACCCATAGTACACTATACTTCAGAGTCAATACCACACATACCATTATAATGCCTGCATGTAATTCTACCTCAAGCGATGCTAGTCGGTCTGCACAGAACCATTTGGCATGTCAAAAAATCATGTACGTTTCATTCATTTTAGGAATTTATAAATATTCCCTTCTTACATAATGTTTCTCTTAAAACTGACTTCACTTGCTGAACATATGCTTATTTATGAGCACCTATAATTTACTCTTCAAGTTCTGACAGTTATATTCCACTCGCACAAAGGCTATTCTCTTCGAAAACAACAAGATTATTTTAAATTCTAAAATCTAATATACAGTTGACACTAATAACGACATGACTATATTTAAAACTTTAACATAATGACCATCAATGCTGCAAACAATCAAATCCAATAATGTGATACCTGTCCTTCATAGGCGAGAATTTTGATTGCAAACGATTTAAGTGAAATGTTTATACAGGTGAATATTTTTGTATATATATTCCCTGTAGCAAGAGCTCTCTCTCTCTCTCATACATGGTACCTAGTCAAAACAACAAAATCACAGTTGGTGATATTGTATGCAACAACAAAAACAAAAAAGAAAGAGTGAAACCGACTATTAACTCTCAGAAATTATTCATAAACTGATGGATTTAAGGCCAGCAACTTTTGAACGAAAGAGGAAAATCCTGTAGAATAGTTAACAGTCCACTATGTACGTACCAGGTGTCAGGGTGGTGGACAGACAGCAATTCGGAATGCTGAATAGGACCCAGATCCACCCCACCCCCATTACACAACATCACCCACATCCCTTTCCCTTTCTGTTAGAAGAACACCCTGAAATATATCCTGCCCATCATCTGTATAAAATGCCATTATTTGCAAACCAATTTAAAATTTGCACTCGCATACATTCACATTTTGTAGCAGGCGATTCTCTACTGTTTGTACAATAAATGTTTTATATGATTGAACCTGTTTGTGAACAATATACAGCAATCAGTTAAGCTTAGTTTATAACATGTAAATGGATTATGATGGAGACTGGAGGTATTGTATTGAAAAAGGTTCACTAGCAACAGAAAAAAATGTCTTTTGTTGCGATTCAAACCATGTTCTTCCGCTCAAAAGACACACGCTCTAACATGTTAGCTACCAAACTAATGGAACATAGAGGTATATTGTAGGTTGCACGTATATTTTGGTTTACACTATCTGGTTTACGGGTTGATGTGATACTACTGTCCAATAATCCTTTTCTTTACTGACTACTGTAATATTGTGACCTTATTTGTCTTTATTTCTTTTCCTTTTTTTCCTTTTTTGTTTATAAAATGAAGCATACACATTTCCTATTCAGCAGCCACATTGTACATTGTATCGTACATTTATTTGCAAACGATCCTTTTGTTGTGAACTTACAGTACAGTACAAGCCCCATATTTCTGAAAGTTAATATTGTTACAATTTGAAGACACGTCGGCTGAATACAAGTGTTCATAAATATACCTGGTCTTTTACCTGACGCAATATATAATAGCTAGTTTATTCAGGATGGACGTTTGTGTCTCAGATGTGTGAAGAAATGCACTACAGTACAGTAGAATCTACAATATAGCGTTAATTTGACCCACATTGACGTGTTAAGTCTCATTACAGTATTTAATACAAAACGTTAAATATTTTTTTATTATCTTTAATCAACAATAATTTTCTTGTCTTTCTGCTTGTTATGGTATCCTTTCTGTGATAAATTGGCAATGTTCAGGCAAGTTAAACAACAAAATGCCACTTAATTAATATAGATGCCTCTCATTAATTCTTTGTTTTGTTCTGAATATAAAAAAAATCTGAATTTTTACAAGTACAATACTGGTATTTATACTACTGAATGAAAGGTCACCCTCATGCAATAAGAGCTAATAACGAACAATTCCATATAACATCGTTTGTCTTATGCATGAATATTCTTTCTTTGTATAGTTTCATTTATATTCGATTTTTAGTTCATTCCGATACTTACTTTGTTCAGATTGTTACATTGGTTTGTTTGAAGATTTATTAAACTACAGGGCAAATCCGGAGTTCCATCTGCTGCAATGTGTGTAAGTGTGTAATGGGATATGGTGGTGTCCATGTATGTGTGTATTGACAGAGAGAGAGAGAGAGAGAGAGAGAGAGAGAGAGAGAGAGAGAGAGAGAAGGGGGGAGAGATCGATGGGTGTAAATATGTGGTTAATAATGGAACTATTTGCAATTTTAAAGACGAAAATTTAAACTGCCCACGATACCAACCATGTTTATACCCACCCCTATTGACCCTTGTCCCTGGATCATAACTTGGAAACTGTTGACATCCACACCCAGTAGACATGTAGCAACCTTCATTGGAAAGACGAATTATTCAGATATGCAACACAAAATTGCAACTGAGTCTATGTTTACCCCGTAGTGCTTGATCATTGTGGCACTGATTGGGGGGGGGGGGGGAGGGAGGGTAGTGAGATAAAACGATGAAGAGAGAGTTTATGTGTTTTACAATACTCTAGTTATGGATTGATTAACTTATCTGTTGCTAAACCTTGATATATGAAAATACTGAAAATATTTGGACAATTTAGGCCCTGTCACTTTTACAATTACTGAAGCAGTTGTTCTGTGCACAGATCATTGCAATAAGCTGCCCCTTGCCTGGTATTTTGGTTGATCATAAGGATACATATCGCACCTAAACAATGACCAATTAGCGTATAACTAATAAAGAAACAAAAAAAAGTCACACTATGCGTCTGGGATACAGTTCAGGGCTACAAGCTGGGCACGTATATAATTCTATGCTTCATGAAGTTAGTAACTTATCCACCAATCGCTTGTATGTACCATAATAAGCTCTGCGGCGAAAACTGTGGGTGGGACCTTTCTGTTTTGCGGGAGTTGAATACAGAATGCAGATGGCTCATTAACATATATCTTTTTTACGTATAAAGTTTCCAAAATCTAAGAATGTGATTGGACAAATAATCACTTTTCTTTTGTTATCTTCAGAAAAAGTGCTAAACGTGAAGATTCGGTGCCTCTATTTCTTATGCGTTAAGGTCTACCGGATCGATTATGTGCGAGTGGTAACATATATACACAAATAATGTATTAAGCCTCATCATGATTAGGGACTATAGGTACTTGGTCATATCATACTACATGTAATACCCCCATGAATTCCACTCTCGATCATCAGGTACATATTATGATCTGTCGAAAGTTCTAATTCATTACTGGATATTGTTAAACCCACATTATGAACTGGTTCTTGTGCGCCTAAATAGTGAGTAGAATCAAGTGTGAAGTGTTTAAATCAGTCATTTTAATTTCTTTTAAGATGTAACACAACATTAAAGTATCTTTTTCACGTAATAGTCATGTATATCACCTATGTTTGAATGTTGAAGTAGAGCATCACATCATGTATATACTGGTAATCGTCATAATATATGTTTGAATCGCTAAATGATGAGTGAAACTTTTCTTTCAGTGGTGTAGATGTTTCGTTGAATCTATCAAAAAAGGTCTAAGCTAAGTATGAATAGATGTCCTTTCTCACAACTTAGGTTTTATTCCACGAAAATGTTTCATTGTCTCAACAAGGTTGTAATCGTTTAATTTTTTTTTTTTTTGTGTGCCCAACTACTATAGACACTGGCCCATGAAGTAAAAGCTATCTACCAATCTAATCATTATTTTCACAGTAATTTCATTACCATCCTTCAAGAAACTATCAACATTGAATACCTTGGTAAGTGAGAACCTATCAACAGTGAATACCTTGGTAAGTGAAATCTATTTCTATCAACATGGAATACCTTGGTAAGTGAAATCTATTTCTTACCGTTATTCTGTATTATTTTTACCTCTTCGTCTGGATCATTTTTGCAAGCATCTTGATAAATAGATGGCCCAGTTTGGATATTTGAAATTTAAATTACAAACTTTATAAGCAGGACATCTAAATTTACCATTTAAATGATCATAGTCACAAACTTTAATATCTTCTATTTTTCATTACAAATGTGACATGTATTCATTGGGTCATAATGTTCTTCATCCTCCTCTGTGAACACCGTTGGTTTTGCGTTTTCGGCTTTAATGGCTCGCAAGCTATTTTTGCTATCATGCCCAACCACTTGGAAAGCCAATGAATACAATAAATGCCTCTATAAATAATATGTCTCTACTAGGAGTAATTACTTATAAAAAAGGGATATAGTTACCAAAACTTATTTGTCTCCTTTATACATGCAGTCTTATTTGAAGACCTGAGTTCATTTGATGCATGATTCCCTATTAAAATATATTATTTACATGTTAGTAACAAAGTGGTATACTTAAAAGAAAGGACATAAACAAAATAACAAAACATATATATATATATATATATATATATATATATATATATATATATATATATAAAAATATATACATTCATTCAAAAATAATGAAATATGTCATTATTATAGTATTTCCTTCTCCTGCTTACCAGGACTTTAATGACCTCAGCAAGGTCAGTTCAGCACAAGTCTGCCACACTCATCAATTTAGACCAGTACTGTCATAAATGGAGATTGATTGGTACCAGATGTAAAGGCTACTAATGTATCTGAGTATTAAACTGTGTAGAAGTTGTGACTCCAGATGCAATTAAAACTTATAACACCAGAGCACCTGCGTTAACAAATTTAAAAGTAAAATTTAAAAGACAAAAGCTTTCAATTTTCTCTAATAGCAGAAGTATTTTTCTGAGTGTTTCCTTATTTGAGGTATTGTTTCAATGACCAGATTATTTTCCGATTTAAGAAAACTAATATGCATTTTACTTTTTTATGTTTGATACTTGTTCTATACTTTTTAAGCTGGTTCAATTTTATGCAGCATAAATATGAATAAATAAGTATTAAATAAAGATAACATGACTGCCCAACTCCAATAAAAAGTCCAGATAATTATCCTTCAGCCCGTCAACCAAACATGGCAATAACAATTCTGGAACATTTGGTCTTATGTTTGTGAAACAACAGTCAAATATTGTTGAAGTTAACAGCAAATTCACTTTCTATATCATGCATTCATAAACTAGAGTTTGCATAAGGCAATTTAAAAAAAATATGTATCATTTCCGTTATCATAGATCAACTCAAACGCCCCCCCTCCCCTCCCGTTGAACTCTCTAAGTAAATACACACTCATTAAGCTAAATGATTGGCTGTTAAGATGATCATGCTAGTAGTGATTTATTGCAACCTTTCCAACACACTATTTTCTGACTATAATGGGTTTCTTTGTTCCACTGGGCTATAGCGACTAACTGTATATCCACAAATGTGAGGCCAGTGTTAGCTAAGGATAACACCACATGTATCAAGAGTCACAGTTACAAAAATTAACGGTAAATACAAATGTAACCATCTATCATAGCCAAGTATAATGAAACAAAAGAGTTGCTGAGCAAATTATATACGAATGTACATTTCTGTCCAAGGCAAAGCTAACTATAATACAACACGAAATACCTAAACTAAATTTGTACTACGCTACAAAAGTAAAATCGTCCATCGTTTATTATCTCATTCTTTACAGTTGGTGCATTTCTTTACGGTTTTAATTGTAACTTCAATCTCTTCGTGTGTTCTTTATCATTTCATTGTCAATGTAAATTTTACGGTCACACGAAAAATAATCGAGCAAAGAAGATTTATTTCAATCATGTTTGACTCGTAAACCTGCATAATTTGTCAATTAAGTATATGAAAGGATTCCTGATAGTCCCCTGTAGCTTCCTTTGAAACACAAGAATATAAGTCGATAGACTGTTTTCTTAAGTTTATATTCTGCTGTCGTTTCTGTCAAAAATTTCGTATTTTTATTTTGCAGTCCGTAGTACGTGTTCAAATTATAAATTTAAGTGTTCCTTTTATAAAATAAGATGAAAGGTAATTCAATGCTTTTGGCAAGGCTATTTGTACCGTTAGGGTAATTTATCCGGTTGGGTGGGCTTTCACAAATGTTTGAATCATTTTCACACGCAGAGGCAAATACATTTCTGAATAGACCCCGGCCTTCTCGGAGTTAGGAACAAAAGATTGATTATTATCTGTGAAGGATCTGTGATTATATCTGATTTCTTTTGACGAAATCGATTAGTCACGGACTCGCCTCTCTGGCAATCTGATTCAAAAATAGTATATGATATTTTGTGTGATTTAGGACCGAATAATTTATGGTTATCTAAGTCATTCCCCTTTGCTGATTGACTGCAAGATAAATATATACACACGTGACATTCTAGTGTTTTTAATTCCTCTAAAAATATAACTTATCGGATATTAACAAATCTTTTAATTTTGAACCACTTTTAACACACATACCACAAAAGAACAGAATAATTTTAACAAAGTTCCTTACAAAGAAGGCACTGACCCAATACAACAGAGAGCGTATCCCATGTTCAGAAAAAGAGAAAAAATAGAGAGTCAAGATTGTATGCCCCCGCCTCAACACAAAGTACAAACATTCAATCGCGCGGAATATTACGTACCAATGAACCAGGAATCGAGTGGTACACGCGAATGTACAGGGACAAAACGGAACACCGCGATACTCCGTGAACCAAGGACCGAAGCAACTTATGAAAAATCTGGTCAGGCAGCATGCATCCAAAAAATAACTTGTCAACCCAACTCAGATAGTGATTTATACCTGAACAGCAAACTCAGTAAGTCCTTTCACTGCGGGAGTAGTCATAAAATCCCGAACAGCAATCATGATTCATTAGTATTCTCAAGTCATGGTTGTTTCTCTAAGTTTTTCCATCAATCATGCGTGTGTTTTAGTTACCCTTTACCCAATTCAATTCCTATCGGGAACATAATTTTATGGCATCCTGAGAAAAGCCTCTTTCTCTCTGCCATTTATTTTTTAAGAAAAATGCAATTCATTCCATCGATTAATAAAAAATATTTTCTTTTAGTAGAATTGTATTTGTATTATAAAATATTATTCCCCGATCCAACCCAATCCAAATCATCAAGCCAGCCAGACTGTCCAGGCCAAATTAAATGTTCCAAGTGTTGCTTCAATATTATGAAAAACCTGCATTGTACTGGTAAAGTAGTAAACAGTTCAGCTTCAGTTCCATCGTGGGATTCTTGTTCTTGACTTAATGGTCATTTCGGTGTTTTTAAGTTTTGAAAATTGTGAATGCAGCATGTTATGAAATCCATCAATACATTTGAAGTGCTATTCTTGGTTATTTTTTTTTACTATAAATACTTTTTCCAAATGTTTTATGATTGATATCGACCATTTTCAATCGAAGGGTGGGGGGTGTGGAGTTGAGATGGTCCTACATTTTCTTGTTTTTTTTTGTTTTTTTTTTGCACGCATCCAATTAAAGCAACGATTACATAGATGCATAACGGACGTAATGGATCTGTCCAGTTGTACGTACACAGACTAGTGTATAGTGGATTTTGCTATTTTGATGTGGTACCAATCAGAATTCGCGTTGCGTTACAAACGCCTGTGTGTTAGAATTATCACATGATACTCGATTAAATCATACATACATACATCTGGACGTGTGTAAATAGTATGTATGTTCATAAATGAGTCTATGCGTCCATGTGCTCCATCGTCCATCATCAATCCATCCATACAAGCAGACATTCAATACAAACATACATAGACACACCCTGAAGAAGTAAACCGGTATGTGCAAAGCTACTGATGCGCATAAACATCGGGCTAATATGGTGTGAGTATGTGATGATGTGTTTGGAGTGTTGTCATCACGTTGAATTTTAATTTTTTTATTTTATTTTTTTTTAATAATTCTTTCTTATGTGTGATCTCTCTCCGCATTTACTCAACTCTGTTAGGTGTCATTCATTGGTATGTACGGTAGTCAATAATACTGAATTGAAATCTGGTCCTGCCTGGAAAAAAAGTTAAGGAAATAAATGGCCAATGGGTGAGGTTTACAGAAAAAAAAAATAATTACACTATACTTATAAATTTATAAATGATATATAGTATGCGTCTCTCTCTCTCTCTCTCTCTCTCTCTCTCTCTCTCTCTCTCTCTCTCTCTCTCTCTCTCTCTCTCTCACATGATTACGGACACACATACACGCAGATGCACGCCCACAATACTGTTACCTATAACACATTCGAATCAACATCTGACAAATATACCCGTGGCACTAAAAATGTATATGTATAACTCATCATATTTATTTCAAAGGAATACTCCGTTCTAAAGGGTGATACATAATAACACAGTTAAAGATAAAATAACAGTTTTTAAAATTTATGTTATATATGATAAGACGGAGTTTCTCTGGACTTATTTTTAAATATTTAGCCCGGCTACCATTGACTGAACCGACTGCTTTATTTATCCTTACAAAACAGTCAATGGAAATGAAATAAGAATATAAAATATCTTGACGTCTTTACCAATCCTTCAAGGGGCCCCTAGCCTTTCCGATCACTGACATCTCATCTCTTTCCGCGTGGGTTTGAGTCTCAGCCAAAGTGGGTATGTGAGAAAGCTTGCCAGTAGCTTCCCGTGGGTAGGGGGTTCTTCCCGGGTTCTTCCTCAACCAAATATACTGTCCGCCATTTATAGCCTATCATGTGCTGAAAAATGACAACAAACCCACAAAACCACAAAGCAATTCATCAAAGGAGAGAAAAATGTTGTATCTAGTATGTTTTTATTGTATATACCAAAACGTACACAATAATACAAATGCAAATATTGACGAAACCGGAAGCGATACCAAACATCCGGAGTATATACAATAACACTTGGGGAATATTGATTGCAAACGATTTAAGTGCAATGTATGTAACATTTTGTTAATACTCCTTGTATCTTCCTAACAAGTGTACCTCTCTCTCTCTCTCTCTCTCTCTCTCTCTCTCTCTCTCTCTCTCTCTCTCTCTCTCTCTCAAATAACGTCCTACATACATGGTACCTACTCAATTCAACCAAATAACGGTTCTTTTAAGAACCTGGTGGACTTCGGGCCAACAAAGTTTTGAAACAAACAGTAAAATCCATTAAACAAGTTACTGGTCTACTCTGAAAGTAGCTGGTGTCAGGCTGCTGGGAGGGCCGCAATTTCCAACGCTGAATAGAAGTCGAACCCCCACCCCATTTCAGTTAGAAGACCCCCTTTAAAAATGACATATTTGTTGACAATTGTACAATTTGCATAAATTAACTCACATTTTGTCGCAGGTTCGTCTATAATTTGTAAACAATTTTAACAATATTTTTTATGATTGAACTGTTTGTGAAATACTGCAATCACTGAAGCTCAGTTTTTAACCTGTAAATGGATAATGATGGAGACTGGAGACATTTGTCGCATTAAAAAAAGGTTGGAAGAAAAAAAGAAAACAAAATCTTTCGTGGGAATCGAATCGTGTTCTTCGGCATAGTAGGTAGAAGCTCTATCACCTGAGCCAATAATTGACGCTACACAGATGTGTAGGTTGCACACACACACACACACACACACACACACACACACACACACACATATATATATATATATATATATATATATATATATATATATATATTAGCTTGCACTGTCCAGCTTGCGGTTGACATGCCACAACTGTTCAACAATCCTTTTCAAAACTGACTATTGTAATATTTTTCCCCATTTTTTTATTTTTTATATAATTTTGTTATATTTTTCTTTAGAAAATGGAGTATACACATTTCCTATTCAGCAGACACAGTGCACATTTTATAATACATTTGCAGATAATCCTTTTATTGTACGGCATTACAGCACAATAAAGGCCCCTTTAATTTGTTAAAGTTAATATTGTTACAATATGAAGGGAGATCGGCTGAATAAAATATTCTAAATGTATATTTGCTTTGATTGTACTCCACATATAATAGTTAGTTTTATTCAGGATGGATCTGTCTCTCTCTCTGTGTGTGTGTGTGTGTGTGTGTGTGTGTGTGTGTGTGTGTGTGTGAAACGTGGGTATCGGTGAGAATGCACACCAACATACCGAGGACACACCTTAAAACGGGGACGTCACCGTTTTGTAATAGCGACAAAAACGGATTGCCACCACTTTACTTAGTTATAAAAGCCTTGAACTAAGTAAAGCTGAGCATGTCTCCGTTTGGTTGGTATTTATCACATCATACGATACACAAAAATACACACGGTCCACTAGACTTAACATTTCGTGTGTATCAGTCGGAAAACTGGGTCCCCGTTTACGCGGTAAAATTCTCATTGTCAGCTCCGCTGCCTTCTCCCGCATTGATACCCAACTATTTACTGAAGCTGGCATCAAGAAGATCTAACAGGATTCAGTTCAAGTATGTAAGCATAGACAAATATATATTATATATTTTCATTTTAACACAGAGAGAAAGATCGATTGTATGTTTATTAATGAATGACCCACGGTTCATAACATATTTTCGCCAAATTAGAAAGATCGGCAACAAATGAAAACTGAATAGACTGTTTTGCAAATGTAGAGTCTGTGGCCACTCAGCTCTGCTTGTACAATTTTATCTGTTATATATATGTGAGCCATTTGCGTTTCGAAAAGAAATACATCGCAAAATATGAACGCTTGAAATGTAGTTTGTTATATCAAAGATTGTTGTCGTGGATTAGAAAGAATGTATGCTATGAATTGAATTTTCATTAAGATATGGTAACAACGGTAACTTGGTACTTTTGCATGCAGTTTAAATATTTGCATCCAATAAGTTTACTACTACTACTACTCGTCATCACCACCACCGCCATAACCACCACCATCATCATAATCATCATCATTGTTGTAAAGGAGCATACAAAAGAATTGTCTACGTAGTAATCAAGTAAATAATAATGGTAACTGTTCTTTTCTTCCACCTTACAGGTTAGAGTTAAATCTGACAAGTCGATCTTAAGCTAATTGGAAAGAAAAATGCTTTTAGTAAAAACTTGTACAGTGTACCAGTCACGACATAAAACATAAAACAGTTTTCATAATTATTTTAAGTGTTGTCAATGTATTTTAAATGGGCAAGCATGCATCAGTACAAATAATGTAAATAAAAATATTGATATGGTTCTTGCTGACTCAAAACTAAATTGTCGAATACTTCTTTTCTTTCTTGTTGTTTTCTTTTTTTCAATCTTTCTTTTATATCTATTTCTCTTTCTTTACCCTTTTTTAGTCCGTACATTTCATATTCTTTCCGTTTTCCTTAATTTTCTTCTTTCTTTCTTTTTCTAAATTACTTGTTTTCATTCTTTGTAAGAAAACCAGAGACTAATAGCACATGTTTTTTGAAAGATTTGAACACAACTTAAATATTTGTTCTTCGACTTGTTAATCACTGTGGCTCTATTCGTAATTCATCATACACTAATAATACCTCTAAGTTAATTTTCACAGACATCATGTGAACCGCAGTCTAGTAGCAGGTAATACTCATTTCAGTAATTTGTTTATATAAAGGTGTGGCATAAACGACTGTGCAAACTCAGAGAACAGAGGCATTCATCTTTGAAGGGTTGACTAACAAATTAATATATTATTTTGTTCACCTTTCAAAGTCTCGAGACAGACTGTTATATTTCACTTACAATATGTTTAAAAGTGATATGAGTTCAATGAGCACATTTTCCTCCACGGATAATAATTAATCCTTTGTTCCGACTCCAAGGAGGACGGGGTTTATTCAGAATTACGTTTGCCTTTAGGTGTGAAAGCAGTTTAAAATGACGCCACAGCTGAACAAATCGGATCAATTGCATCTGTGCAAATATTCTTACAAAAATCATTGAATTTACCTTTCAGCTTATTTTAACAAGGGAACAGTTAAGTTTGAACACGTGCTTCTGGACTGCAATACTAATAAGAAATAATTTCCTGAGCAGAGAGAGACTGGGCAAAGCGATTTACCGATTTAGATTCTCGTTTTTACAATATTTGCTTAAAGAAAGCTACGCGGATCTTCCAGTATTCTTTTCATATACTTAATTGACAGATTGTACAGGTTTACGGCCTGGATACAAGTGAATTCAATCGTCATTGTTCGAATATTAATATGTCTCAGCTCAGCTGGTAAAGCCTCGGATTCGTAATGTTATAAAATCGCGGGTTTGATACCACCCAGGCCAGCCCGGGTTGGCTGCCTCCGTGTGTCCTTGACAAATGTTCGTAACTCCCATTTCCGCTGCATGATACAGGCAATACGATTTTAAAAGTACTGTTAAAGCCAACAAAAACAAAACAAAACGAAATATATTTTGAAATATTATGGCATGAATGAGCTTGTAAGAAAGTTCGTTGTTGAATATATCTGATAATTTAGGTAAAACAACTTTAGGATCGTCGTGACATTGTTTCATATTGCTACAGATAGGTGCATCATGCATATATTGATAACACAACCTGAAAAACTGCCTGGACATGCGCATCGGCTAGCATCCCTAGTACCACATGCATGATCATTTACATGGTTACTGATTTTGTGAACATTTACAGGCAGTAAACTAAACATAGACGTTTACACATGTAAACGTTTCGGTCTTAGAAAGTACAGATGTTCAATCAGCAAACGTAACCAATCAGTTCTTATAGTTTTAATGCATATACAGCTGTGAACTTTCGGAGATAAAAGCTATTTCGAAAATTTAAAATTTCGTGTGCTGAAGAAAATTGAGAAAATAAAACAAGCACTTTTACTATTCAGTCCAACTAATCGGCACCCCGTCAAAAGCGCGCAAAGACAAAAGCGCGCTGGACAAAAGCGCGCCGACATAATTGCGCAAAGACCAAAGCTTACAATAATTACCATTTTGTGTCTCTAGTAAAGAAAAAACTAACAAATACAGCATTAAAGATAATTAAGCATCGTTTATTAATTTACATCTCAATATGCAGAAATATGGCGTTAAAGATAAAATATCATCATCTATTCATTAGTATCTCAATATGCAGAAATATGGCGTTAAAGATCAAATAACATCATCTATTCATTAAATTAAATTCTTGCACTTTGCGCCAAAGACACTGGTCGAGATGGAAAAAACATCCAACTATCCGGGCTCCCGGGAAGACTGCTATGGACTCGTTTTGACTAGCTTTCTCAAAATCTGTCATAATACTCACCGGCTGCAAGGAAATACGAAGTTCCTGAAGTTTTCATAGTATTTGTTCGTAGATCTATTCAGTCTTATCTGGTAGCAAAACGTAAATTAAAGGATAGGCCGAATTATCTTTCAAAGCGTGGATAGTAAAAAATCGGTAGAAAATGCTAGGCGACACTTTGAATGTCCCATCCATAGACCAATGATCGTGTTCCTCAAGAAGAAGCAGATTCTGACATTCGGTTCTTTCCATGACTGCAAATGTTTGGGCCTAAATATATTTGTGTGATATTTATACAGTTTCGGGTACGCAAGTAGCTTTGAAGAATGACTCTTCAAATAATATTTGGAACTTAGAAAATATGTTACTTTTCATGTCGACTTCTACTCTGCACGCTTTTCTTTTTGCGCGATTCTGTCGGGGTTTCAGGTTTTGTTGGCGCGCTTTTGTCGGCGCGATTTGTCGGGGGTTTTAAGCTGCGCGCTTTTGACGGCGCGCTATTGTCGGCGCGCTTTTGTCCTGCGCACTTTTGTCGGGACACCCAACTAATCATAATATGAAAATATCAAAAATATATTAGGTGAAAATACACACAGAAGAATGAGCACACTAGTGGATAAGGGTTTTCCACTCTCTTATTGCCCCTCCCCCCTCCCTCTCTCTCTCTTATATTAAACAATGAATTGTTACTAACATAGTATCCTTTACAAAACCTCAAATCAGTTACGCAGTTAAACTTGAGAAACAATAGCGCACGTATGACAGAATGAAATAGAAAAAAAAACACTTCATCGCTAGATTAGGTCTAACAATAGGCATATGAGAATAAGTACAAATACAAATTATTAATGGTAGTACAGCGGATGGAGAAGCGAAGCGTAGAAAGAGATATTTTCATCAATATTTTGGACATGCATGGCAAAATGCGACGAGACGGTGATAGGCATAACTGTTCTGAGTTTATATGGGAACAAAATGATTTAAATATCAGTTCAATAAATTTACTTGTTCTTATCTGTACGTTACGATTTTTGCTATTTTGCAAATCACTAAATTTGTATGTACTAACATTTTTTAGATCCTCTTACTTATATATTATTTTCTTATTTCAGCAAAATATTGACATTGAAAAAGATAGTGAAATTCATCACTTATATCACTGGTCTACAGGCAAAATGCTTCCGCAATAAATGTTGTCAAACTTTACTAATTCTGGGTCACTGAGAACGAAAATGATACTTAAAATTGTTGATTGGCTTTAGTTTTAGAAATATTATACTGGGTCAGTATATACGACCCTTGACTTGGGACTGGCGAAGGATAAGTGAGTTATAAATGGAAGGGATCTCAATTTAAACCAGAAATGACTAAAATACATCTTTGACTGGATCTATGAATAAATCTATGACTGGGTTTGGACAGTGCCTGCTTTTTAGGCAAAATAATGAATGATGCAATCTGAAGCTGGTATTGCTTCACACATGATATGAATTGCATCATGTTATTCCTAGAGGTCATGGATGATGCAATCATAACTAAGCTTACATCACTCTGCTGAAGAAATTGCCCTATATCAGCTCTACAAATCATATAGTATCGTGCTCTCTTATTTGTCAGTGTTTGATTTTGCAAAGGGACACATTTCTGTTTAGCCAAAGTGAGCAGAGATGCCTCATACTTGTGTGAACAATGCAGATAACTTCTGCTATGTTTGTGGTGAAGTGACTTTTGCATCACAAAAGCGCAGTATAACCACTATGGTTAAGAAAGCCTGTCACCTTTATTTTGGCTGCAAAATTGGAGATCAGGAGAAGATGTGGGCCCCACACATATGCTGCAACAGATCATATCAGCAATTGTTACTTCTGCATGGTGCCTCCAGTTGGGAAAGGTGTGTCAAAGAGGAAAAAGTGGACTGTGCATTATCCAAATATTCCGTAAGCTATACGCCCAGTACCCCACGGAGAAGGACTGCAGGTTCCTGATGCATCAGAATCATTCTCACTTGAGTCAGACGAGGAAGATGAAGAGGATGAAACTTCTAATCCTGAACCATCAATGTCACGTGACCCACATTTTCTCCCATCCTCCTCCTCTGAACCACACCTCATAACACAAGGTTAACTGAAAGACCTTGTCAGGGATTTGGAACTACCCAAGAGTAAGGCAGAGATGTTGGGCTCCAGACTACAGCAATGGAATCTCCTGGCAGGTGATGTTAGGGTTTTCATATTTCGTGGCGACTGTTCATTGATTCATCGAAGGCGAGTCTTAAAGCTGTTTTGCTGCATAATGGCAGTGTTTTGCCATCAATTCCAGTTGGTCATGCAGTCCATATGAAGGAAACCTATGAAAACACGAAACAACTTTTGAGGTGCATAAACTTTGTGGTGATTTCAAGGTTCTTGCTCTCTTTGTTGGTCTGCATACTGGATACACAATGTACTGCTGTTTTCTCTGCGAATGGGATAGTCGTGCGAGATATTCGCACTACATCAAGAGAGATTGGTCACTCCGACAGTCATTGGAGCCTGGGATGAAAAGTGTTCAGCATCCACCACTTGTTGAATCAAGGAAGATTTTGTTATAACCCCTGCACATCAAGCTGGGTCTGATGAAGAACCTTGTCAAGGCCATAGACAAAACACAAGCAGGTTTCAAGTACCTCCGTGGAAAATTTCCAAGGTTAAGTGAAGGTAAGATAAAGGAAGGTGTCTTTGTTGGTCCTCAGATTCGTGAACTTCTTCGAGATGATGCATTTCACCGTGCACTGCGTGGCAAGGACAAGACTGCATGGAAAGCCTTCCAGTTAGTGGCAACAAATTTTCTCAGAAACAACAAGGCAGACAACTACAGGGAGTTGGTGGAAAACCTCCTCAAGGCATACACAAGCCTTGGTTGCAACATGCCACTAAAGATACATTTTTTGCACTCTCATCTAGATTTTTTCCACCAAACTGCGGAGCAGTGAGCGACGAGCACAGAGAGCGATTTCACCAGGACATTGCAACAATGGAGAAACGCTATCAGGGCAAATGGAGCCCATCAATGCTTGCAGACTATTGCTGGACAGTGACAAGAAATGAACCATTTAATGAATACAAGAGACAATCCAAGAAGCGCCGAGTAGACACTGAATAAGGACTAAACTATGTACTTCTATATACATAATAGCTTTTTGACTTTTGTTTCAATATATTTTTTATTTATATAACCCTTTTGCTGTTTTTTAAAGTGTTACATAAACAGGACAGATGAAATATTATCATGTAAAGCAACTATAAACACATGAAAAGACCTAAAATGTAAAAACTTAAATATCTTGGAAACAGTTGCCAATCAGTTGTTTTAATTGTCATATTTGAATTCAGCACATCAAAATCCCTAATAAACAGCACATTTTATCTCTGAAGCAGACGACTTCGAAACAATTGTAGACCAGTGTATCTTGTGAGGCACATAATTCACATTTTCTTTCAGATATATCCAAAACAAAATTGTGCTACCTTCCAATTTCATCTGTAAACCTCTGATTCGTTGTACGGAACACTGTTTACATTATTCTCTAATTTGTGGCATACGTGTTAAAAATGGTTCAAAATTTTAAAGATTTTTCTAATATCCGATAAGTTCAATGTCTAAAGGAATCAAAAACACACAAATGACAAGTTTGTATATATTTATCTATCAACCTATCAATAGAGGGGAATGACTAAGATAACCATCGATTATTCAGTCATCAATCACGCAAAATTTGTTTGATAAAGGAAAGTCATTTAAAATTGCATAACCAGCAGCAACAGAGTGTAACATAATATCATATAATATTTTTTAATTTTACTCTTTTGTCCATTAACATATCAAGCCCAAAATATATCAGCTCCAATTTTGCTAAAAATGCACGCAGGAAGCCTACTGGTGTCTCCACACAATATACATTGTTGGATATTTTTGCTCATAAATAAGACGTTTCGTAAGAAATCAGTGTGTGCTTATTCGATAACATAATTATCACTCAAATGTCAAGATCGCACATCAATGTAATAATAACGGCAAAGCAATATTTTCAGAAAGTTTTAATAGAAACAAATTTCATGTTTATTAGCATTTACAGTTATTCTCTTTTTTACTGAATAAAACGAACCATTGTGTTTAAAAAAGCAACCCTAAATATAAAACTAATGAACTATTTCCCAGTGATGTGTTTCCAAATAAAAAGATAAAGGCTCAGATTGCCTTGATACCAAATATTTTTTTTTCAAACATTGACCTTTAATCTCCATTCTCTGCAATATATACAGAATTCATTCAAAGTCTTCCGGAGATCTTTTTCGTTATCTGCAAGAATAACAGTATCGTCAGCATAAGGGATAATAAATTCCTTAAAATTTAATGGAATTTGTATGGGCCTAATTGCAATAGAGTTTCTTCTTCCCCTATTTAAATGTCTTGGCATATACTCATCGTGAATCCCCCATCCCCCAGCCACTATCACCTACCCATCCCTGACTATTTTTCAAAGCGATTCTCTTACAAATACTACTACTCCTGCTAATAATGATAATAATAATAATAATAATAGATTTGGTAATTTATAATCATAACACTCTGAATGCAGTCAATATGTATATCTATAAATTGATTAGCATTAATAACTTATTCTCAAAGCCTTATTTTATTTGTTGAAATTGTTAATATATATATATATATATATATATATATATATATATATATATATATATATATATATACACATACATATTCATCATACTTGAAATTACCATACATGGGTTGAATATCTTAACGTGTGGAATAAAAAATAACATAAATCAACACAAGGCAGTAATATTCCAGTCTGAAAGAACGCGAGAGACTAATTATATCCAACAAGAACTGCATGAATATTTTTTAAATTTAAATAATTAAACTAGTATTCGAATTAAATTAGTAGAGTCTACTGTTTACAGAAGTTTATTTCAGCCTTAACTTCTTTCAGAATAATGTTTGCTCAACTTTGTCAAATAATTCAATGGGTTTGAAAATATAAACCATGTTAAAATCCTGTTTCAAGATTGTGTTGCATGAAAAAAATAAATATATAATCTAATGCACTATACAAAATACTGTTGTTGTTTTTCTTTAGGTCGAATACTAAATGTGTTTCCCTCAGCCTTTGAAAGAAACCTATTGATTAAGGTTCAGTAACTCCAAGGTCACTCTCACTGTTACTTAAAACAGATTTTTCGTTTGTATTGCATTTCTAGATTAAAACATAATTTTTCAACATTTTTATAACATTAACATTTTCGGTAATAAAGAGTTCTTCTAAATTTGGAGTTACTACACTGAAGTTCAAGGTCAAATCGTATGTTGGCTGGGTATCATATACCGTTTGTAGTACTCTTATATCTATGTGTCTATTGATAATGTATAGATTGAATTTTTGTTTTTATTGGTTTTAACGGCACTTTTAACACATTACAGACTTTATCATTCCGAGGAAATCGGAGCTAAGTCGCTTTACCAAGGACACACAGAGGAAGCCCACACAGACTAGCCTGGGGGGGGGTATCGAACCCGCGACATCTGGATTAAGAGTTCGATGCTTTACCAACTGAACTACCGCGGCTTCCTCACAGTGTATCACAAGGAGGATAAAGAACCCGAAAGTAAAACGCGCATAGTTAACATACGAGCATATTTTCATATAGAATCTATATTTGTTCTGTTCATTTTAAAGTAATTATTTTGGTTAGTTTGTACAACATGTGCTGCTAATAAATATGCCAGATGATAATCAGTATTATTATAATATCAAAACCCAACGTGAGACAATTAGCAACCTGCTATTGGGAAAATAATAAAGAACGCAGATCAAAACGTTAAATCCTTTGGCAAATATAACTTTTAGTGTATATATTTCAGTCATCATTTCTTGCTGTAAGATTTAAGATGAGGAGTTCTCCTGTATAATACGTAATTGTAAAAGTATTCATCAATAATACCCGTTTCAAGTAACCGACATTATAGACAGTTACAACATAAACATATACATTATTTTCTTGAGAAGAATATTTTAATGCATGTTATAGTAGAAAGCAAATAATAAATGAGATTTAGTCACAAAATTGGCTAGAACATTTCTTGCAAGATGAATACTGATATTAATTTATTTCGACCCTGAAATGAAATTAATATTGGTATATACAGGATATTGTATTACCGTACAGTGACAGCAACCACCATCAATCAGATTTAATTTAATTTTTTTATATAGAAGAATCTGAATTCGAGGAGGAAAGCAATGCCTAGGAAGAGCAGGATGACAAAATTAGTGACCAGGCAAATGAAAGTAAGAAATATTCTACAAGGAGTTCAAGTTCTACAGTTTCCTGGGTTTTCACTTTACGATTTTATCTACTAGTATTTGAATGCCAAATTTTGTAATGTTCGCGTGTTTGTATATATATTACCTTTTCCATAGATTTCTCGTTGTATTGATCATGAAGATGTATCATGACTCTGTCGGGTAAAAACGGAAAGAAAATTACCATGTTACAGTCAAGTACATTTTTGTGTCAATTGAACGACCATGTCAGTGGAACGATAATTATAGACGATGATACCTGCATTACCATATTAGTTTAGTGAATAATAGACAGTGCATCTTTACTTGACTCAGCATTATAAAGTCATATTTTTAATTATTAAACTTTGATTTTTAAAAATAAGGCCTGATTATAAAAGGCTGATTTGTAAAATTTTGCCATAAGTGTATTTAGTATTTATTTTAAAATGACAGGTACAAAGAGGATGGCGCTTCCCAGCAGTCTGCCTTAAATATTCGTCCAGCAGGGCAAGTGTATCCCAAAATTTGCAATGTTAAGATCTTTTGTTTCTTCTTTGGCATACCCAAAAGCATACAAAATGCCAAAGAGATAGAGTCCTTACGTGGGGGAGGGGGGGGGGGTGCACGGTAGGCCTACCTAGCCCACGGACAATAGTCATTTTTATGCACACAGCCATTACCTCTTAATACCAATCAAGGGCTTTTCATACACAACATTTAAAGTTCCTCATACCAAAAAGGATCATTTTCAAAAGCACAGTCTTGACCTGATAAACAAAACACGTGGACATTTTCATACCAACAGCGTGTTATATACTAACTGATAATATTTGTATACACACAACCTTTCCCGCGGTACATAAGAAGCGGGAGCATTTTCATAAGTCTATCCTTGCCGTGGAACATACAAACTTGGACACTGTTATACAAAAAAACTATGACATGATACTTACAAAACGTGGACATTTTCATACACACAACCATGACTTAGTACATACAGAACAAGGATATTTTAATATATATAAAATCTTGGCAAAGTAAATACGAAACGGGGACTTTTTCATGCAAACAACCATAACATGGTACTTGAAAATCATCGCCAAATTCATACACAACCATGACATAGTGCATACAAAACAAGGAGATTTTCATACATATTGTAATAAACCTAGGTTATGTGTTATTTGTATTTACATCTCAGTTTATAGCTTTGTTAGATTTTAGTGATTATTTGTTGATTATGGGAGTCGGTATTGGGAAGATATTTCTCGAACGAGGAATTAGTCGATTTCTGGGAGCAGACGTCATAATGTACAGTATTCATGACATTTTATGGTAACATGGATTAGTTTAGTAAAATGGACCGTTCCTAAGAAGTTTTCAGGGATATTCTAATGTGCAAGTGGTTAGTAATTTGAGATAGGAATAATTCTTTGTATTATGTGTTTGGGTCGTGTTTTTTGGTGCATGGCATAAAAGTACCAATCTTCGGCTTGGAAAGGCTTCCTGATCGGTGGCACAAATGTGAAGCAAGAAACCCCATGCAGGTGCGAAATTAAAGTTTCGTAATGCGTGGTCATTAGGTGACTAGAGGAGATATTTTTGGAACCCTTCATTTGACAAAGACCGTTGTCTTCAGGTCCTTGGAAATAGGGTAAACATCGACCTCAAGCTAGGCTCATGCAGAGATTGCTTGATTTGCTCGGTATAGAGCCCACTTGCATGTTACAATACAATCTTGGCAAGGCACATATGAAACGGGGACATTTTCATACACACAGGCGTTGCATGGTACTTCCAAAACGTGGACATTTTCATACACACATATGATATCGCATTTGCAAACTGGGACATTTTCATACACACAATCATGATATAGTACTTACAAAATGAGGTTATTTTCATGCA
The DNA here is from genome assembly GCA_029931535.1 of Margaritifera margaritifera. Classification (NCBI taxonomy): domain Eukaryota; kingdom Metazoa; phylum Mollusca; class Bivalvia; order Unionida; family Margaritiferidae; genus Margaritifera; species Margaritifera margaritifera. The sequence goes on along the minus strand of JAQPZY010001039.1, from coordinate 963,821 downwards.
CACAACCATGATATAATACTTACAAAACGGGGACATTTTTATATGAATAAAGAACAAAAACAAAATTAATTTTATAAAAAAAACCTTTCCTGCTAAAATGAGACATTTTATCCACATATCCTTGGTTGTTTTAATATCATGCTATCTATTTTTTGGATTCCATTTTAAAGGCAAATTTGAACACACAAAGCTTCATATTTTTTTGTTATTTTGTTGACATTTAAAGTTTACAAATGTATACGTGTCAGTAAAATTATTTGAACTGAAAATCCGGCATGCTGTCTTGTGATTATTTTCTTTTAACAAAAACATGTTTTCTTTGTTTTTGCACGCTTCTGGCCTCAAACCACAATTACTCCCCCCCCCCCCCCCCCCCCTTGAGGTTGACCAAAATCAGGAAGATATTCCGAAGAAATAGTACCTTGTTTGCTTGGTCTGTTTGTCAGTGATTTATGTGGTAAAGTTACCTATTGTATTCATTATGAAAGGGTAGTACCGGAAACTTTATGAAATTGTATAGAAAGCTGCATTTTCTTGTTGTTAAATGAAAACAGTAGGATGTAACATGTCTCTGCTTTCTGGGTCATGGTAACTTGCTCTACGTCAGTTTGTTTACATTAGTAATACACAAAATGGGGTTGGTCAACCTAGGATGAAACCTTGCAGGATTTATTAAACTAAGGTGGGTTAATGTGTAGCAAAAGGCGATATAGGTCTATCAGTTATGGTAAAAGTGGCATAGTGTTGAATGCTTATGCATAAAATAGAAGAAAAATAATTGTGGTCTGAGGATTTCTGACAAATAAGTTTCTTTAAAATCGGATACATACAACTTTACGTATGTACAAATTTAAGGTACTACAAAAATTCAAAATAAATTTCAATTTAAGATGCCTACATGAAGCAGGATTCGACTTATCCATTAGATAAATACATGAAACTTTGGCATACTAAAGAAGACAATGTAATCAAATAATACTTCAAAACAGTTCTAACCTATAAAGGTGCACCCCATAATTTGAACCCATATTACTGCATACGATTATACATGTATGTCGATCAAGTCCTGGACGTCATCGCTTAACGTCCAGCCGTGTTCAGGGTTGAATGTATAATGCAGCAAAGTAAGTTAGCACATTCACTTCAGTGAACGTTTGAGACGTACCTCTCTATCATCTCATCTATGTCCTACTCGACGTCAAACAACACTCTGTCCTTTCCAACACAGCTTTTAGTTATGCCATAAATTCTGCCATCAAACGAGAAGGCTACCTCGATGTTGATGTGCTTCCATAATTTATCCAGCAGTTTTTCACGTCAGATAGATCCTCGGTTATCTTCGTCTTCGGGTTCCAGTTCTTATTTATCTTTTTCTTCTTCATGATCGTGTCTCTCATAGTTCTACATCTTTATCTCACGATGGTGGGATTTGGTCCTGCTGCATCTTTTTTTCTCGGGCAATCTATGTACAATATCTATGTTTTCAGTTAAAATTTGGATATTTAAGGCTTCAGCGATGAAAACTGTAAATTCCCGTGCATCATTCTCTCCTTTGGTCTCGTCGATGCCCATGACTTTTATGTTGTTTCTGCAAGAATATTGTTTATTCCTATTAGCGTGTTTTAAGGCATCTTGGAGTTTAGTTAGCAGACTTGTGTTTTCCTCAGATAGATTGGAAATCTTCTTTTCAAGAACTTTTTCGCGGATTTCCCAATATTTACACTGGGTCTCGAAATCTAGCATACGACCTGACATCTTTTGCACACAATTCTTTACTTCTCCATTGATGAAACTTTTTAAGTCGTTCATGACGGACTCCATCAACTTCGAAAGTGTAGCATTCATTGATTCCTGCAGTTTTTCTTGCATAGACTAGAAGAGAGCCTTGGATGGAAGATTCTCAAGGCGCGTTTTTACATCCTCTGGCCCGTACATTATTTGGGACATCTTAAGCATAGGTGTTTGTTGACTCATTATGTCCGAGCTTCCGAACTTAATTATTACAGTATAAGAACTGGTCAGCGCAGCCAAGGAAGTATGTCTAATGCAGATTATTGAGAGTGTACATGCAGAGATATATGCAGCGATGCAAAAATTACATATTCTCTATATGCAAAACCAAGATAATATACAACTTCAAACACTTTGCCTACTTAACGAATCACAGACAGCATTACATTACCTCCAATCTCAGTCAATACTACTATTTCTTAAGTCGAAAGAACCATGACCGGAAGTGGGTAATCTGGACTAGACACGCAGGGTGTACTAGATCAAGTGGATGTACATTTTACGTGCACTGTTAATGAAATTGGTGTCATTTCAGACGGAGGAATCATTTTGAAAATTGTAACATAACACCTCTCAATAACGCTACTTGTCCATAATAGTTATGCTTGTTCGGTGCATCTGTTTTCTGAGATTCACTGTATACCCTGAGTTCTGTGCAAATTTATGCGTGGCCTATCATTTGGCAACTGTTCTCAACCTGCTGACGTCCTGTCTGAAACAGAGGTGGAGACTGTTGAATGCCTTCAATGTTCTCCCTACTTCTGTACAGCTAAAGAATCAAAACAATGCTGCGAAATGGCAGATCGCGTACAGTCCTCATGTCAATTGTTTAATGCTTGCGTGATAGACAAAGAAAAAGAAAAGCAAACTTAAGGTCTAGGTTAAAAATAATAACAAACGGTAACCATTCACTGCGAAGAAAAACATGATGTATTTAAATGATTTTAATTTAATTTTGATGAAGCAGAGAATTATGTTGGTTCAGCAGCGAATTATATATTTCTATGTATTTCTGTCACAACGTGCTAAGTGAAGTACTTATTTTTTCAGGTGGACAAGAACAACAGGTTCTGGAAAGAAAGAAAAGACAAAGTAAACAGGTTGGAAAGGAACATATTTCATAAAGACGAGACATAACGCTAACGTGCTCCATAGGTCTTTGAACTGGCTTCTTTTACTCACCATAGGGACCATTCAAGCAATTTTTGAGTGGATTACTATGAAGGTATTAAGTTGGATATATAATATTTGTAATGCTTTATCGTTGGTACGTGAACAGATATTTGCATTTAATGCCTGTGGCAACATATTATTTCACGTACAATATTTGATATATTGTGTATAGTATTAAACGTATTTGCATGTTAGTCTTTTTTCTTCATGAAATTGTATGTACGACACCTAAAGGGAAACAAAAGACAATACAAAGATTGTATAAACATTAGAAGAGTTCTGAAAGCAAACGAATACTATTGAGTTTAGTGGCCTATGAGTATAAAACTAGAAATGTATACTACAGAAGTGATATTTTAAAACTAACTCCATTTTTTTTTCAGTATAATCATCTTACAAAAATTCTCTCATTTAGTTATCAGAAATAATAGTTGTTATATCTTGTATGTGTCACTGCGGTTAACTAATGGTAAAGTTTTACCCATCAGTGATACAGCAATAGGTTTTAAATATACATATACATTAAATATTGAATATACTTGATTTTTCTGAACAGTCAGTATCTATTACATTGGAATTGTGTTCAAAAGAAGAGAATTTCACAGGAGTCATATCTACATAGGGATAAAAGCACAAAAATATTAAATCTAGCAAAAGTTGCTTTTTCCAACTATTGAGTCTTCGTCAATGTCCATAAGGACCCTAATTGTTATTATGAATGAAATTAATTATTGTAGTAATATTATATCCTTCTCCTACTCCTCCTCCTGATCATCATTATTATTAATAGCATCATCATCATTATTATTATTATTTCCACAGCCTCTGAATGCATGTTGCTGGTGATCGCTCATGTCATCATAGATGAAATAACTTTTAGCAGTCTTGCATATTGAGGAATTTTCTCTTTACTCTGTCTCGTACAAGGCAGTGTTATTGGACTGTAATTGTGTTTGTGGGGTACATTTTGACAAACATACTCTCTCGCGGGCGTGTTTATGTCAATATTCTTATATTCTTAACAGATGGTTGTTTTATTTATATGGAGGTAAAAAGGGTTTAGAAAGAGAACGGGTATAAGGGTTTTGGAAGAAAACATGCACAAGCATTCACAACAACTTTAAATGAAGACATATTAATAACATATTAATAACTGATTATTGAGAGAGAGAGAGAGAGAGAGAGAGAGAGAGAGAATTTTTTATTCCTCCATTTTCCGAAGATTTTAAAATAATTTAAAGAGATTCAATACAACACATAAAGGCAAGACAATAGGGAATTGAAAACTTATGAAGCCCAGTGAATTAGCTATACATCAAGAGCTAGCAAAATTATAAATAAATTAATCCCGACACTAGCAATTACGTATGCGTACTGTGCAAGGACTTATTTAAAGTCACTTGCTTTGAGTTTCTATCAACTGAGATAATGTTTTCTATTAAATCATGTAATATCCATCAGGTATATTTATATCTGTATTTGGTTATAAACTCGATAGTTTACAAAAATATTTAACCTCTGATGATATAACTTTTAAAATACTACACAACAAAAAAAGTTAATATACAACTCGCTTTGCAGTTCAATACAATTATTTCTTGCATTTTATTCTGTGTAAGTTCTCTATTCAATCGAATATATAATATCATTTATCTTAATGAAATACTTGGTAGATAGTCTTATTACATTTATACATGACTCGAGTTCCAATTGGTCAGAAATATAGTTTAAACCACTAAGTAGCAAAATCAGTATATTATCATCTAACTGATCACAGAAGTCACAGTAAACATCTGGAGGCATATATGAAAAGAGATTCTCCATCAAATGGTTTCTGTTGTCCAAGGTTAAGGGACAATTCATTGCAGTGTGTAAAATACGGTCGTCAGTTGTTTCCCACATACTCCTCTTTTATGCTTGATTCAATATAAGCGACTTTCCATAAATGGTGCATTTTTAATCCTGGATGAATTTGAAAAAATCGACCGAATCCCTTACATTGATTTCTGATACTCATTTCATGTCTTCTCTCCTCAAATACCTGTATTCTTGTCCCAATTAAGTTGTTAATTTGTCTGGAAACCTTCCAGTGAAAATAAAGTTGTTGAGAAAATCTTCTAAATCATGCTTTTGAGTACAGTATAGATATCATATATAAAAGAATTATAATAATGTTTGGGGTCAAAACTCAAATTGCCAACAGTCCAGAGGAAAATCTTTTTAGCAGTTAAGTTTACAGATGTTCTACACATATGACCTAGAAATATAAGTTTTTGCTTATCTATGCGAACTTGCAGCATTCCCAGGCATGCTGAAGTAGATCATGTTGGCGCTTTTTGAGGGAAACCTTGTATTCTCCGATGTGTCATATTGAACCATATTTCTGAGCCATACAAAGCAGACGGCACTATAACTCTTTCACAGACTTTCACAGAGTGAACAGAGTTCATTCCATTTGCATTCAATCCAACAGAGTCTAGTGAGTTAATTACACGTTTAGCTTCATCGAAAAAATAGTCTACACGATCATTAATATTCATTGACTGGGAAAAAGTAACACCCGCATATTTCACTTTTTGTTCTAGGAATATCCTGTAATCCCAACGTAATTCCATTTGATGAATACACTTCCTTGTTTCCACTGACTATCCTCCAAGTACTCTTGCTATGATTATATTTCAGTTTCCACTTCTGTACATAGTGATCAGCTGCATTCACGAGTATCTGTAAAAGCAAGCCAGGTATGTTCATCTGACCCATTGTTAAACCGCAATTAGTCATTATTAATTCACTCAATAGATCACAAGTTTCTACACGAGAAAAAGAAAAGCGGACATTACACGCCCTTGACCAACTCCCCTTCGTAACGGAAATGTGTTCGATATACTTCCTCTACACGATACACAAGCACTGGACTGTGTGTAAAATTGAGCGATTATTCTCCAGAGTTTTGCATTAGTTCCCAAATATTTAAATTGTTTCAATAGTCCACAATGCCACAGTCTATCGAATGCCTTTTCAATATCCAGAAAAACAACCTACACATTAGAATTATAATTTTTATAGTACATTAGACATTCTTAAAGGGTAAATGCAACAGAGATAGCTTCAGCCTCCTTACGAAATCCAAACTGATAAGGATGTGGAAAGTTTATTTGTTTAAATACGTTTTAATTCTAGTCATCAATATTTGTTAAAAAACAATTTTCCCCAGACCAGATGTCAATATTATCCCACGATAATTCACCGGATCCTTTTTATCTTTACCCTTTTGTTTGTATATCGGTAGAATCATCCCTCATATCAATATATATATATATATATATATATATATATATATATATATACTCAAACTGGATTATATAATTAAACAGGGCAGTTAAATGTCTGATTAGTTACTTTCCGCCATGCTTTAAATGCTCCTTGGACACAGAATCAATGCCTGGTTATTTTATTTATTTCTAGAGACTTGATATGCTGCAATATTTCCTCCTCTTTGATAGCATTACATTTTATGTTATCAGTCTCTAATTTGCTTTGTTCGTACATCTTCTTGACAATCTCACAGTCAATATATTCCTCATCTGTTGTATCACTTTATTAAGAAAAATACAGTATTCATAAATTGGCACATTCATCCGAATCATTTGATTCTATTCCACGGAATACAATATTGCTATAATCTGATTTATCTTTCCTACTTCCCGTATTACTTTGTAGAATTCGTCTATTCCCAGTTCTGCACTTTTTCCTGTTTCGTCAAATAAGTACTATTTATATACTTTTTCCTCTAGCCTGTGTTTCTTTCTAAATTCTTTTTTGTTTGCGTTCTTGTATTGTCTGTTGATGTTACCGTCTTGGCCTCTAACTTTTCCTGCCTGGATCCATTCTCTACTCCCTTTTCTCATTTCTTTATGTAGCTTATCAAGACCATTTTTCTTCCAATATGGTTCCAAGTGCGATATGAATTCAGACTTTGGAATATATATTTCTGAAGCAGTTATTACACTTTTAGTTATCAGTTCATTATACTTCTCTATATCTTCTACTGATTCGCACTCAAATGTGAAATTCAAAAATGCATCAACGTCAGTCTTATACATGCACACTTCTAATGGATTTGCCAACTTCCATTTAATTCTTGGAAAACCACCTGTCTTTATATTTTCTTTCAACATATCTTTCGCAAGTGCTTTTGTAACTGGTAGGTGATCTGATATTGAAAAATCAATTCGGTAGTTCACTATGTGTCTTTTACACCACCTCTGATTTTATCAGGTATTAGTATATAATCTAGTGTACACGTCCATGACATGGCTTTTGATCTATACGTGATCTAATGTTCATGAAGTTTTATCAATGAGGTAAGAATGATGTTTCTCAGTTTTATTCTGTTCCTGAGTGTCAGGTCTCTTCTGGATGGATTTTTACGCACAAGATCTGCATTCATGTATCCTATGAGTATGCATATATTTTCAACAGAATATATATCATACACATCAAAAACATTTTCACAAAATAGTTCATATTCATCGTCAGTTCTGGTTGTCGAGGGAAAGTAAGTAGCAATAAAAATTATGGATTCCAACTCTCTCATTATGATTTTCACCACCATAATATTTAGCAAATCAGTTTGTAAGGTGCTTACTTTGCATTGGGATGATTGGTAAAATAAGGCAACCCCGCCACTACCTCTATAGCATTGTGGTATGCGTTCAGTAGGAAACGTTACTACTGTAAAGTCGACATGTAATGTATCTAAATAAGTTAAATTCTCTGTGCAAAGCCAATGTTCAGTAATAACAAACAGATCTGTGTCGGGTAACAATTCAATTAATTTATGTGTTGTACATTACACCAGATACATTCCATGTTGAGATGGTGAGAAAACTTGCAATCATGACACAATTACGAGTAATATTCCGGTGCTCGTTGGCACTACGTGTTATATTTATCATGCATTTCATCAAATGGGTAGTCATCTCTCCACTTTCTGTTTGATATTCATTCCCTACATTAAATTCCAGAACTCCAAAATGATGGATTGTTCATCATCAATTCAAAATCTTTTTTCCAGTACATTTAATTGATATGCATATATATATATATATATATATATATATATATATATATATATATATATATATATATATATATATATATATATATATATATAATCCATCCCAGTGGGGTCGATCTTTTATAAGGCGGACGAATACAACCTTCACAACCTCCTCCTTGCAATAAGTTTTAATAGCTGTCCTTACAACATCTATATCATTTCTTGATTTGACATTATACAGCAAAATGCGTCTTTTATGTTTCTTACGGCTGGTTCAAAAACAGCCAATTCGTGTTCCATATTTTTAACATGTGGGGTGGAGACGTTATAGCCCTCTAGAGTGTTATGGTCCGTTTGCATGTTGAAAAATGTATAGCCCTCTACGGGAACGGTAATATTAAAATTGTTAGATACAATCCAACACACACCCCTACTATCTAACTAAAAGGGTAAGAGTTTGTACACACACACATTATGCTTACAAACACACAAAGATACTATCACACAAGAGAGGGTAGGGTGTAAAAGAAGGGGGATGAAATATACACACACTCTCACACACAAGCACAATTTTGGTTCATGGTCCCCTATGGTAAATGCAATGTTAACATTTTCGGGATTACTATCCAACACACCACATTATAGCATGAACACGCCGTGTGTAGTGACCAATACACAACCTATACCATCCAACACGCCGTGTGTAGTGACAAGCATCAAATAATCTACCATCCAACACCTCATATGATACCATTAAATCGTCATATATAGTGACCAACACCCAGTCATCTACTATCCGATACACCCCTCCATTATACCTTGAACACGCCATGTGCAATGACCAATACCCCATCTATACTATCCAACACGCCGTATGTAGTGACCATCATCAAGTAATCTACTATCCAACAGCCCACATTATATCCTCAACACGCCATGTGTAGTGTCCAATACCCGACATATTCTGTCCAACACGCCGTGTGTAATAATTAATACCCCACATTATACCATCAACACGCCATGTGTATAGACCAACATCCAGTCATCTACCATCTAACACTCCACAGTATACCGTCAACACGCCGTGTGTAGTGACCTTCTGCCGAATGTTTCAGGCTAGTGGCTTTGTGCATATATCCAATATTTATATATAAAGCATTACCTATACTTCAGATCATGTAGGAGGTGTCAGTAAATTTGCATATATTGTACCGTTATAGATAGCTTTGATCAAGGGAACCATCTCATAATAACACTTAGATGGAAATTCTGAAACGTATACGGACTTTAGCAGAGACTGGACAAAGTCCGGCAAATTATATTAAAATGAGCGAAACTAAATGTAGTACTCAAATTACGAAACTTATATGGACTGTTACGGAGGTTGCAAAAATTCCGGAAAATATGTCAAAAGATTTGGGCTAGATTAAAAGTAATACTAAACTTCTGAAACTCAAACAGACTTTAGCGGAGACTACAAAATGTCCAGAAACATTTTTAAAATATGGTCGAGACTAAAGGCAAATACTCATATTTCCTAATTAATACAGAATTTAGCAGAGATTAAAAGGAAACTTCTCCCAAAACGTAAAAGTTGTAAAACAAAGAAAAATGTACAAACTTAATTTCTTTTAACAAAAAAATAAATAAACAAATTATACGGAATTTAGCGAAGACTGAAAAATATCCGGAAAAATTTACAACATTTTGTTTACATAGTGTACCAACAACATTTAACATTTGTATAATTTTGTTTTCAAGTTGTGAAAGATATGTATTAGAAATTAGAAAGTTCACGCCGTTTTGAGTGAACAACACTAAACACTTACTAACAAACGAAAGAGGTAGAGTGTCCAATACCCAGATATCTACTATCCAACACCCCAAACTGTATATACAACACGCCATTCTTTTTCTTCCGTAAAAGTGTGCTTGAGCATCTTATCCATACCAAAAGAAAAATCAAGATTAAGATACACTTACATGTTTTTGTATATTCTCTTGAATTAGAAAATCACAATAAAATTTCATGACACATCATAAAGGTCCACGTTTTTACTGTCTTTCTCTTTTGAATTTCTTCACTGGAATGGATTCTTCCTCTTCTGCTGTTTCTTCTGCTTGCCTGGACTCCTTGAATGTCTTTACTGGAATGGGTTCTTCCTCTTCCGCGTCTGCTTCTGAATGCTCCTTCTCCTTGTTCACTTCCCTTGGGACACTCTGAAGACCAATGCCCTTTTTATTGACATTGATAAGAGATATATTTAGTTTTGTCTCTTTTTTCTCCTGTCTTAGAGCGTCCTTTTTTTTGGTGATGTGGAGATTCTGGAGCCCAATGTACTTATTTCTGACGTAGCTGATATCTTGATTTTATCTCGAAACGAGTAGTCAGAAATCTTGTTGGAAGATGAATTTCCAATGATTCCCTGTAAATCTCTGACTAGAAGTGCAATCTATTGTGAACTAAATGAAAGTATTCTCTTCGAGAGAGGGGGGGGGGGATTCTCTCTATCAATAGGGAGAGAGATGTAACCTAGTCAAATAAAATTATCTACTGTAATAGAACGATCACACATTTCCAAGGAGAAACCAGAAGCAAAGTGAAGAGAACGTTCTGTGTCACCCAACACTCTCCAAGAAGTGTTGGCAAAAGTTTTTTTTTAGAAGTATTTGGTAATCAACTAAGTATTGAACACTGTTATTAAATTTATTCTATGAAATTTGGTGTAACACTAATGATAGAAATCGTGGCATGACACGTTTTATAATGTCTTCACAGTTGATCAATCGCTAACCATTTCAACATTTTCAAGGTAATCAGTCTTCTTATAACAATCATATACCAATGATTTAAATGTCTATGCCGTTTCGGATGCAGTTGTTCTTTGCGTTTCACTTGAATATGTACAAAGTAGTTGTAAATGCGTTCTCGCAGCTCACGATGTAAACTCTGAATGTGCTCCGCTAAACTGTCCATTTACAGGAATGTCATTTGACCATTTGAACTTTTTCCAACTAATCAGCTTTTCTATGGCATTCAGATACCAATGGTTAAAAACAACTATGTCGTAAAGGATGCAAATGTCCTTTTAGTAAACAGAAAATGTTTAAACCTCACAAACGTAAGACATTTTTCTTACGGTGCGAACATGTTATCCAAAAACTCTAGTGGAGGTATATCCTACTATCAAACGGTTTTCTTAATAATAAAATAAATTTATGAAAATAAAATGTTTGCGTCTCACTTGTAATAAAATGTTTATGATTAGGAAACAAATCTATTAATTCTAAACTATAAACTAGATATAATGACAACACTGCTAGTGGCCAAAGCTTAATGGGGTTGTAGGAAAAATATATAAAGAATGGATATGCGAAAAGTCTACTTCACGGAAATTGATTTAAAAAAATTCAAATTCGAGTAAGTAGGTAATACAAATGAGGACTCTAGTTTATTTAAACGATGACAATTTACCACTGCTATAATTTTGGTTTTGGGTCTCTATAACTACTAACATGAAATGTAATGTTAAAAATGTCCATAGGTTTAACAATATGCGTCTCTATTGCCTCTAACGGAACATTTAATGTTAAAACTACACTTACTAACCAATACACCTTTTCGGGTGACCAACACTTAGTTATCTACTATCCACACTATACCATCAACACTCCATTTGGGGTGACCATCACCCAGTTATCTACCTTCCATTATACAGTTATCTACTATCCAAAATCCACACTTTGCCATCAACACCCCATAAGCTACTATCCAACACCCCCACATTTACTATGCAACGAAAAGAGGTATGATATACACAAATTATACTTCCAAACACACAAATATACTATCAGTCAAGAGGCTAGGATGTAAAAGAAGGGGAAGGAAATCACACATCCACATGACCGTGTCAATATTAGTATGAGATCTGGGACAAAATATTATATTCTCAAAACGAAAAGTTAGAAGGAAACTACATTTTCAAAAACGATTCTCCAGTGAATTACAAAAACTGACGTATCCTGCGTACCGAGGAGTCGCTCGACGACGAGGACATGGTTTTGGAGATATGTTAACATCAGCCTTTCATTCGGTAGTACCCATCTTTAATCCTATGGTGACTCGATAATTGCATACTTTAAAAGCAAAGAAAAGAATTTCTTTAAAACATCCTCATCGACCAACAAAGTCCAAAAGAAGCCTTCATGAAAGCAGGAAAAAAAATGTGTTGATTCAAGCAGAAAAGTACCTAGGGTGCCAAGATAACCCTACATATTCGCTTCACGCTTCTAGCAAAGATATAAGACAGAAAGAGACGTCAAAAACGTTTCAGACCTCGTGGACAAGATCACAAAAAGAATAAGAAAAGAATAACAGCTGTTATAGACGTTTTTGATTACTAATTGAAAAAAAATATGATCCACCAAGATTCTTCCTAATGTTCAAAATCAAAGTCAGAACTCGATCTATTTGCCACGCCACCAACGACGATGACGATGCAAGAATCCCAATGGGTAGAATTTTATCCTATGTCGTCTTTAACCACCTCATCACCTATCGAATTTGAAATCAAAAACAAACCGAAGATTACATTGATCTGACTAACAGTTATTTGCACCTGAAGGTCATAGTTCTCAAAGTGGATAACATCAAGCAAGGCACCGATGCCATAGTAGCTCCCGTCAACAATTGCATGCATTCATTGTTCAGCGAAGTGGATTTGAACTTGAATAACAAGCTAGTGAGCAGCAGTATGGATACTTACCCTTACCGAGCTTACCTGGAAAATCTCTGGACGTACGGAAAGGAAGCCAAGAATACAGATCTGGATGCTTCCGTGGTATAGAAACCTGACACATTGGTGAAGTTTAACGACACAGAGTTGACCGAAAATGACGATCCTCACAATGTTTGATTTAACGACCGCCAAATGAAAGTTAAAAATGACGCAGTTTAGAAATAATGGATCGTTTGCATTTGGACATGTGGTTGCAAAACAAATATTTGCTGTATGTCTGAGACTGAATCGAAGTAGTACTGTATTCCATTTGATGGCAAATGCTAACGAGTACAAAATAATCATCGAAGAAGCCGGACGTTACGTGCGCCGTATGGAAGTCTTGCCTGAAAGGGAAAATGACATCATTCAGACTCTGAGTAAAACGACAGCTACGACGAATGGAAGGGAACACCTTCACCGTTGCCTCTGGACTCCGATCCAAGATTGAAGATCATGTTTTCCAAGGACGGCTACTACAACATTTGCTCATCGGCATCGTCAGCAATGCGGCCCTTAACGGAGCCAATTATTAAAATCCTTTTAAGTTACAACACTTCGACGTGTAGAAGATAGAAGTCACCCGAGATAGCCAGACGTTGTGCACCAGACCTTTCGAACCTAACTTTGCGCAGAACAATTGCTTGAGATATTACTTCACACTGTTTGAAGCTACAGGACAATTAGGTACCAACAGCAACCACGGTATTTCGTACGACAATTAGCAGGAGGATATGATTTGTGGGGATTGATTTCACTTTAGACTATGACAGCGACGAAAGAAATTTCCACCCTGTACAAGCGGGCCAACTTCGTGTGTAACTTCAGTGTACAATAGCTCTGGCGAACACAGTGAACTTCATCTTGTATGCAGGTTTTAGCAATACTCTAGAAATCAACAGTTTGAGAGAATTTTTCTTAGACTATTAGAAAAGAAAAGATGGAATACGAAAAACCTATGGAGAAAGGCGAATAGGATTTTTTAAAAATTCAGAATATTAACAACAGTAACAGACTACAAGTGAACAAGACAAATATACAGTCTACTGTTTTGCTCGTGACTTGGCTGAAACAATCACAAAACTGACCAGAGAACACTGTTATGAATGTCAAATTGATCATCTTTGTCATAAAGGACACGACAAATGTTTGATGATGTGTCAAGAAAAAAGTTGCGACAGTATCTGGAAGACGCATGGACCCTCGTGTCACAAGAGAAGATTTTGAGAAAAATATATAAAGACTTGCGTAAGCATTCCTTACCTCAATTGACTTCTCTGCAGACTAAACTCATCAAAGATCTCTTGCAACAGAGTACGGATACTACTTTTTCAAGGACTTACTTGACAAAGTCAGGTGTAAATTACTGACGTATCATTACTTGTGAAAAGAAGAAAACTGAATACCTGGGAAACCGTCATGTAAACGAAGAAAAAAAAAAGAGGATACATGGGAACTTTATTACCTTCTGACTCACAGTTCGTACACAGCGTCTTGGAATCCAGTGGTGTGTGCTAAAGATGAACTTTTTACATCGAAAATCTAAAGACGTTGATTCTTTTGGATTACTTAATTGCTTTTATGAGAAGAAATGACGTATCGATTCGATTAACTAATGTGGGATCACAAGGATCAGATTATATTAAGTGTGGACAATATTGTGTGTATTTTCTTCATCAACGCAGACTTGGATTTCCATTAGACTATTTAGTGACTTGTTGTGACCGTGAGTGCTGTAGTAACGATGATAAAATAGAAAGATGGTTTTGTGAAAATGATGGCTATATTTTATCTTTAACTCAGAAACGAAATGTGCATCGATGGAAAAAGGATGCATTGTTGTGTCTTTTTTTTGTGTTTTTTTTTTTTTGTTCACGTGCTCTTTGACATTCGCTCTGTCGAGTTTTGTAAAGAAAGCAATGTTTTCATTTACGTCGGCGTACCGACTCAGAGTAATGTTTTCCTCCACGTACGTGCTTCTACCATACAAAGCGCTGCGTTCGCCAGTCTTGCCTGTGGTACATTCCATTCTCATTCCATTCATCCCAGTCTGCCTCCAGCCGTTGAAGAAAGAAGAACACAGCTAACGTAGATGCGGAGAAGTGGAAGGGGAGGGGAGGGGTCTGAATGCGACGAACCTGGTTAGAAGCAACGAGGAAACCACAGGAATGGAAATACCGCCTGGAGAAAACCAGTTAGTTTCCACCGGGTATACCATATCAGCCGACCTACCGACCATTATCACCCATACAGAGCTGATTGTCGCCCTGCAGTAGGAGCAGCGACGCACGTGACGACCATTCTGAGGTGAACACAGTACTGTCTGAAGTGAGCCAAGAAGAGGGACGCACAGGAAGCCAGCTCTTTTGATGGGCTTACATAACTTGAGGCTGGAGTAGTAATAGCGACGCCTTTGACGAACTCAGCGAGAGTTCGGTACCAATATGGTGCCCCTCAGCCCGAGACTATTACTCACTGTAGGCCAGCTGTAACGAAACAGGCAGACTGAGGATTTTCAATCCGTCCCCAGAAAACCCATTTCGATAATAACTCTTTTAATGCACAAATTCGATCCATTCGCACACTGGTCAAAACACTACTTGATAACATCTCAAACATAATTAAGATCACCAAAAATAACAATCTGTTACTTTCACGCTGTATTGATTTACTCTCTATTCAGAAAATTAAAGTACACTCTGTACCGTAAATTCCAAAATTAGCATAGGTTAGGTAAATTCTAAACTGTTAGCTAGATCTCAATTACAAAATGTGGCTCCCACATAATTGGTTGTTAGGGACAACTCGACATAGATAACAGGGCAGAATTTTATCATAAGTATCTTTAATGGCGTTTCAGACTCATTTCCGCTGCCACTTTGCGACTCCAGCTATGTTCTTTTCATACTTTGTCTCGCCCAGACATTAGTAATTAAATAGTGCTCCGTGAGCACATTTCACCAGATTAATAATTAAGTAGTACGCTGTGCGCACATGTTATCAGTCGCACATGGCCAACTGGTCGAAAGTGACTTTAATCTAAACTCTCACTCACTCAGTCATGCTTGGCGTGCTGGATAGTATAGGTGGGGTATTGGTCACTACACACGGCGTGTTGATGGTATAATGTGGAGTAGTGGATGGTAATCTCTCATTTTTTAATATTACATTTCCCATAGGGGCCATAAAACCAAATTTTTTCATGTGTACGAGAGTGTGTATATATAATTCCTCTTCTTTTACATCCTACTCTGTCTTGTGTGCTGGTATCTTTGTGTGTTTGTAAGTATAATGTGTGCGTATAAAAACTCCTGCCCTTCTAGTTAGATGTTAAGAGTGTGTGTTGTATTGTATCTAAAGCTTTTAACATTACCATTCCCGTAGGGGGCTATACATTTTTTAAGATGCAAACGGACTTAAACTCTCCAAGTTAACATTACATTTCCCGTAGAGGGCCATAACGCCCGCCCCCCCCCCCCCCCCCCCCCCCCCCCCCCCCCGCTTACACACACATGTTATTTAGCCTATGGACAATTTTGACATAGGATTTCATGTAATCAATAAACCCAATGTAGGTCAACCACTTTTGACAATGTTACATTTACCCTCAATGCTAAACCTATGGACAATTATAACACAGAATTTTCCGTATAACTCCATATCGGCGCATATTGAGATTAACTCTAAAAATGTAACAATTTAATCCCATGTGAGGTCAACAACTTCTAACAATTTTCCCTCAATGTTAAACCTATAGACACTTTTAACATAGGATTACCCGCATGTTAATCTGCGGGTTAATGTTAATTTCCGTATGACTCGCAGCAGACTCATATTACTATTGTTCTTTAATTAAAATTGTTGTAGATTTTCACAGCTATTAGTAATGTTCCACAATCGGAAAATTAAAGTACACTCTGTACCGTAAATTCCAAAATTCTCTGAACTAATTGTTTTTTTTTTTTTGTTGGTTAAAACAAAACACTGCAAAGATGGCGATATATATACATATGGTACATAGATTCATATTATATTCATCCATTTTAGAAGCTATAACCATATAGAAGACTGAGCTGGACAGATCTAAATAATCAGAGGTTGTTATCAAGTGCGTTAACGCGCATGCATATATATATATATATATATATATATATATAGAATTAGATATAGAAACTTGCAGCTAGAAAGCATTTTTTCTAGCCAATGATCTTGTTATAAAGGACAATGATAGAATTCAATGATAGTATCGACTCCTTCCAAGCACCCCTCCCCACCCCTCTACCGTACGAGCAAAAGTACATGTACAATACAAATTCTGTTGTTTTGGACCAGCATCTGAGGCGTGTAGCACAGAACGCTGCTTTTACCACAGCAGATCCTGTTTTGCACACAGTCTTGTTAAGCCTATTAATTTGCCTTGGAAAGCCTCCTACTATCGACACTCATTTCGAGAGCTTGTTCATGCTCCATGGCTACTAAAGCCTTTTTCTCAGATCCACTTGGTGGGGCCGGGACTGGTTCAAAACACAAACTATGATATGCAATTAGCTGTATGTTCACTTACCCAAATTAAAGTAGAAGTTTTACAACCCTATGATATACAACGCAGACTATTCGAACGATTATATATCAACCCGATGTTTACTCACCCGGTGAAGCTAAGAATTTTACAACACTATGAACGCAGAAGATTTGAATACTAATGATTACATCAGCGAGGAGTTTACTCACCGAGGAATTCTGATGAAAATGATTAAATTATTGCAACCTTACAATTTATTCCATTGACTGAGAATTCACTTTTTTAGTTCCAACATGTAAGATACATACCCTCTTTCTGGGTCTATAGTACATTCTGGGGCTTCATATTGTAGGCATGATAAGAATGTTTGGTTTGTTGTTTGTGTAGCCTTTATTAGGGATTTTTTTTTTCGTCAAGTCCTCCTGATATGTAGCACTATGGATTTCTGTGCACACGGACGATATTGAACGTTCGAATATTCGTCCCGGCATATTTTTGTCTATTAATTGGGCTTGCCTTTTAACTCTTGCCGATCCGAGATGCAAGTATGGAATCAATTTAGCAATGAGCTGAGCTAAAGATAAATTGTAGATCGCTGCAGTATATTGAATCAATCGAAACTTCATATCACCGAATATTACTTCAGAAACCAAAGCTGATCCTGTCCTGAAAACCGCCAGTACACCCCAGTACTTAAATTGGTTGTCTTTAGGATTGACAGGTAGAGTGTGGGAAGATTGGATTGTGCAAAAATATTAAATAATTACTATAATTAACAATTTTTTAACTACAATCATATAATTGCTATAATTAACACCACTTATTTAATCACAGCGAAGTCTTTTTACAAAGAAAGAACAGTATTTACGAAAAATAACCAATTGTGGAAGCAATAGATGATTAGTTGGCTTATGACAATGTAGAGGTGCCGTAGTATGTCCATTGGCTAAAATGTTCACCGGCTGCTTTCTTTCTTCATGCCTTCGTGCCGTTGGTGAATCTGACTGTGGCAGCCTGGTTTGAGATTAGTTTAGGTATGTCCGCATCAAAGCCGACCCGTTGGAAGAAAAATGTTAACAATAGCATTGGTAGTTCACAACGTTCTACTGCGATTATGCAGGCCATATCGAATTAGGGCGATAGCGCATAAGGCGGCTACGGCACTTTCCAATGTGCTGGAAAAGCATTATTCTGAGTTTTGTTTTGACGGAAATGTGCTGGTGGTATGCATCGATTCAAAAGACTGTTCCAATGGTTTCGTTGTTTTCGTCTTTTCTATTGTTTTAATGGCCATACTACAGCGAGCTTCTACTATTAATTCGTTTTGTTTCCACTTTGTCAATTACAGCCGAAGTGTACGTCTTGTGCGCGCTAGATCAAATTTCATTTTTCAATGTTGAATATTTGCCAACTTCATTGAGGATACGCTTGAAATCTTCCTCTGAGATGGTGTTGTCGTGAAGCGCCTTAGATATATGGTCAGAGATTGTGTTGAGCTTTGTTCTGGCCAAGACGTCGATTTTGTCGAGCATTTTGGCTTTCAGAGAGAGTCGTCGGGGAGTGATGCCAAGAATAATCCCGATGGGGGCGGCGATGATTGTGGACAATATTCCAATCCTCGCCACACCGGTGCCAAGAGATACAACTGTCAGTGTAGTGTCAACACCATTCACCGCGTTTAATGCGCGCTTGTATTTTTTGTAGAGGGTGTGCCGTTGTTTAGCCTAAGCCTGTAAGTAGGTTTCAGTCTCGTAGATCTTTTTTCAGGCGAAAATCTTGTTGTTTTTGAAGCTTTGGGTATAGCGACATTATTATAATTCATCTATATGGAGGGTGATATGAAAGTTGAATTGATCTGGGTGGGGGGAGGAGTTAGTTCCACTTGACTGCATATCCTTTAATACCATATTCCTAAATATCTCAGCATCTGCAGCAAAGTGGTTTCGGTTAGGATTTCATCTTGAACCGCGGCGAGCTTTCTTCGTGTATCAATGTATAGCTTCTCCACCTTAAGGCATACGCTCGAACGAAATCAGCCTTCCACCCAGACTACCCTCACACACACCCCACTCCCAACCCCAACTCCCATCTACCCAGTCGATGTAGCGTGGATGGGGCAGAAACCATTTTCAACCCCACTTTACCGTGAGGGCGCTGTCCTTCTTTGCCGTAAACTTTAGATTGATTTAGCGCTTTCCAAACCCCCGTCCTTTACGATGCGCATCAAACTCGGCGAGGCGTTGTTATAAACTCCTTTCAATTACATCTTCTGGCTTCCACCTGGATAGCACCTGGATGCCTCCAGCCCAAGAAGGGGTTTCTGTATGCAGTTCTTCTGTCTCATCTACGTCGGTTGCAAATGTGGTTTCATCATCATTGGGCCCGAGGTCGTCCAGGCGGGTGAAGTCATCCATTTCAATGTAAAATTTGCCTTCAGCCATGGTGATGTAGCTATTCTCGCTTATTGAAGAGAGGGCATGTGGACTCCAATATCACCGCGAGCATGTCTCAGTATGGAGACAGACTCGATCCATTCCGCTCCCTCCGCCGCGCGCTTGGTGTAAAGGGGACCCAGAGCACCATCGTCGCAATTAATAACCAGGCAACATAAACCAAAATCAGCTGTTTATTGTCAGATTTCCCAACTCGGTAGCAGCGATGTCATTGTGTCCGACACCGCCAGGCGTGCATTCACAATTGCTTTAAGCGGCGGCACATCAGCGCTGATTGACACCAACCGCACTATTGTAAAAAAGATCTGGACCAAGCCATCGTTAAAAAATTAAGTGTAAAACTGGATGGAAATGAATTGGCCTGTGTCAATGATGCAGACCTCTGGGACGTCTACAAAGACCTCCGAATGACTGAAAAGAAAATAATAACTCGGCGTACCAGGGTATCCAGAATGCAAGCACTGCGGCCATAGAGGTTGACTCTGGCAATGCCACTGCCTCCACCCAGCCTGATGCGTATATCGTCTCTGCTTTCGGACACCGCTTCTTTGTTCAGCTCGACTTGGAGCTGCTAAGTGACCACTTGCCGTACTAGCAGTCCGGTCTTTCAGAGCGCCTCAGCTTTGAGCTGATCCAGAGCACTAACAGAGGGGCGAGCTAAACCATCAGCGGTATCTCTCTCGAGTTCGACATTGTGACCTATGCGGAGTCGCACGCATGCTCTCGCAGCAGTACACGGGGAAATCTGCTATCTTGTACACCAGATTTCTAAGACATTGCATAATAGTGGCTAACGAAAGAGACAGAACGTGGAACATCAATCTTAACACACCGGCAAAGAGACTGAACGCGACAGTCATCCACTATTTTGAGGACGCTACACTAAACGCTGATTTCGTACGCGATAATGAATATTTCCACAACCCCGTTATCAAAAAGGTGACGGTGATGATCGAGAGCATCTCAAACCAGATCGATACCCAGATGCGGACGCGATACCAGTTGTGAAAAGAGGTTTTAAAGGTAATGGCGAAGGAGTCTTTCCAGGATGCAAATCGAAAAAAGCGCACAAGCGGCAGCCGTAAAACATGTACTTATACATCAGTATGGACGCGTAGCTAAACATACAAAATGGCCAGTTTGTGTCCGCCATCTACTAGCCTCATAAAAAGCCCTGCACCCCACCGCCCTTCGGGCAGCCCGCACTCTTTCTTTGCTAACTAATGACCGCACTTCGCCATGATCGTAGGTCGCAGCGGCTGCTGCAAGATCATGTTTGCTCGAATTGGTATTCAGGGCCACTTTGATTGTATCGTCAGCATCTGATTTACATAAGCTGCAACAAGATATACGAGGCGTACGACAGACAGTGGGTCCGCGGCAAAAAAAGAGGCCGGAGTATTTCTGGTCAGTGAGAGGGTCGTGTTCTAGATGCTCTTCTTTGTGCACTCGCTAAAAGGTTCGAGAAAATCACCACTCTCTTTCTCTTCGACAATTGCGCCTTTCTTTCTGGTGTTTGGAACAAGGAAACGGCCCTTAGCTGCCGGCATCAGCGTGTGGATCATATCACTAACGTACAATGACATTGCCCGTGATTTCGTGGATTGCTCTCTTCCATGTCAAAGATAAAGACTCGTTCAGAGGCACACTGAGAGGAAACGATATCACTGACGCCTCACGTCGAACGGAGCCCTATGGGTTTCTTAAAAAGGAAAGTTTCGGAGAGCTCTTTCGCGCGCAGACCCACCAGTATCCTACCAGTTTTTCTGCCTGCCATAGGGCTTTATAGTGTGGCCTTATGTTACGTGCTACTTAGAGTCAGGCGATCAGTGAACCATACCTAATTCTTTATAAGACCCATGGAAGAGGCTGTGAGTGACATTGATATTGAGAAGCTACCACATAGGTTAGTAGCAAAGCCAGAAGGCACAAATACGGCCACTAGTGAAGCACTAGCACATCAGCGTGACCGCCCATCTTAGTTAATGGCTTTATGAACGGCAACAAATACATAGACTAGCCTGTTACCTTTGCGGGTCTAAAGGTATGAAGAGGTTGCAAAAACATATGCCATATACGAGGCTAAACTGGGGGCCATGATGTCGTTGCTGAGGTCGTCTCTGCTTGGCCTGTACACAGCAGTTGTGAACCACTTTTGCCTACAGACAGCCGTGAGAACCTTGCGATCAACAGGCACCTCGACTTCAGGTGCGACATGGTACTAACGCTAATAGCATCTGGCATGGTAACACACAGACATGTTGAAAAAAGCAGACTCAAAACACAATCAACGATACATGCGACAGAGGAACCCTCAGTGCAACTGAAAACGGCTGCGACATCAAACTGTGAACTGATGTCTCAGCAAACAACCTTAGGAAGTGGCACAAGTCACTAATGTTAAACACCCAGGTAGAGTTACTGCTGGTAAAAGATTTGCTGCTATGATAAGATAACGCGGGGCTTTGAACAACGCCGACACTTATGTTCTCTAGGTCGGCAGAGCTTTGTAGGCTGGCCTCAGGTATGTCTTATTTCACGGCTTGCCCAGTGCCCGAAGCAGCCGCTATTACACACACGTCCAGCCCTATTGATATGGAATAGTAGTATGCGAAACGCAAGTGCAAGATATGTACACTACCGTACGCCAAAGACCTTGGAAACCTCCTTTGCCATGGATCAGTTATCAGCGGTCTTGAGACTGGGTATACAATGTTTCCAAACGCTTGTTAAGAATGGAACCGGCCGAATTCCACCGCCAAGACTTCGAAGACGCAGCAAATGCCGTTACCATCACAGCCCTGAGCCTTCGGGCACAATACAAGCAACTTAAACAAGGCATCATTCCTGCTAATACTATCACGGCCACCTGATGGCCTCTGCTGCTCTCATGATCGCCGGGCCAATTCTTAACATCCTTGAATTCACCGGTTTGAACTTCCTCTTCTCCAATCTGAAACCAGTTGCGGCAAGCAGCCAAACGAATCGGATACAATAAGCGCTGAAAGAAGTCCAAGTTGCCCATGCTGAGTACCATGGTAAGACGAACTGCATGCCGACAAACTGTATTACCTGGTGACCGGTGGAAAAATATACGACAGTCCACAGATTAGCGATGAGCCTAAGCTTTCTGACGCAAAAATACGGCTCTAGAAGCATGCCATGTGGCAGATTTTCCTACTCGCACAGCACAAAATTCTCGTAGCACAGTTTTATGTTTCAGTCCCTAACTAGATGCACCAGGCCTACTTCTTGTTTCTGCCACACGACAAGGTTGGGAGATACACGTACAAGTATACGCTGATCGTGGTTGAAGTATCCAGTCATTACAAGGAGACCGAGTCCTTGACCCAGAAAAGAAGCTTCCAAAAGTCGTCGACGCGTTGGCACCTATCGACAAGCGGGGACTGCTAAAGTGGCCCAAAGTGCTGCAGGTTGACCCCAGCCGGGTCTTTATGGGCGCCGTGTTGCAACGTTTGGCCTAGCACGGCGTGGGTGTGAGACGTGGCAATTCCAGCGTCCATCGTGCGGAGGGCATATGGAGATGGTGCAAACGTTCTCTGGGTGAGCGGCTGTTTGGGCACCAGTACGCTGAGAAGATGTTGTTTTCCCAGAGCAAGACTGCAAAGTATATCACTGAGTGGGTGCGACGGCTGCCTGCTGCTATGGCGGCCCTAAGCGATGATGTAACACGATTCTCAGGTAAAACAACCTATCAATGTTATTTGTATACATCTGCAGTGTCTGCGACGCAACCGGTCAGCCTGATAGAGCACAATATGGCCTCAGATACCATGGTGAGGTACCTATATGCGCCTGAAGAGCTGGAAGGTGGGCAACAAGGTGCTAACAAACTCGGCAATCGGCGTGCCGTTGCATTCGTCCTTAAACTTGCCTAGGGCCTTCTTGTTGACTGCTCTTTGGAGGAAGTGTCCCTCCGGATAGTCGCTGGTGTCGTAGAGACTAGCGTTCTCCGCCATGTCGGGGTAGAGATCCAGGATTTTGATTTCCAGCAGCAGGCTATCTGATAGTCACTCAGCTAGCTTTCTGGGACGGACAGTTCCTCCGAGGCCAGCAGATAGTTTCTGTTTGCATCATGAAACTCCTATGTATAATAAGGTCTACTTTGAGAATATTGCCTTTTTGTGCGTCTCCGTAATTGATTCGAGTGTGGGAGGGTCGGCCAACTTAAAACCATCAGTTAGCCGACTATTCATCATAGCCCTGTCATAGAGGTTGTTGTGACCAAGGTAGGTTATCCAGCTGTTTGGCTTTCCGCTGTCGTAGTCGAGGCACATTGGGTTATTCGCTGTCGCATGACGCCGGCCTATCATCGAAATGCCGCCCTTCTCGGCAAACAGGTGCATGTCGATGTCTGTAAACAGCTCGAGCGTTATAACTGTGATTTGTAGAAGGGCGTCTCAGCTCGTTATGGAAACGCTGTTGAAATGATCCTGGTCGAGGTCGTAGTTCTTTAGCGAGGTTTGCGGAATGCCTCAAACACGTCCGCTTGCAGAAGTACACCGGTCTTGATGTAGAGGCCGTGGTAGCTTCCCAGGTTCTGACAGCAAAATATCTTCCACACGCTCTGCACATACTCATAGACTTTTTTGGTTGTGCCTTTATGACTGATCTGGCTCTAGAAGGCCACTATCATAGGAAGCTGCGTTTCTTCAATCGCGCCCAGTTATCTTGTATAGATATAGCACTTTGAACTTGAGTAGGCTGATGTCCCCACCGTGTTCTGCGATGTGATGCAAAACGCCTCCATTCCCGCCTTGACCAGGTTTTTTACCCGCTTTTAGAGGCTGCAACTCATGAACTGCATGTTGTCGATGAACTGCAGCTGCTCCAACTATAACAGCATGCACTGAGATCGCGTTGATGCCCTTCGTCGACGCCGTGCCAATGACTTCCATGTTGAGGCGACCGTCATGTCGATTCATGTACGTCTCAGCTGGATTTCAAAACACCACATGGATCTTCGCCATCTTACACTCGAGGCTCTGGATGAAAGTGTTGACAGCCTTCTTGCCGCGGTATAACACCGGTTATCCGTCGCAGCGGAAGACTATGTAGCATAAGCTACACGGAACCTGATCAGCCATTGTATGCGTGTTGTTTTTGCACAGATTGCCAGAGGGACCTTCCACTGCCATTGTTTAGTGCCACGAAATTCACATAGATGTTGCATGTAGCACACAGTCTTTGTGTGGGTTTCCAATACGTCGGACTAGCTAAAGGTGTGTAGGCACAGGTGGCAGATGTGCTTCTTTTTCCTGTATTTGCTTTGCTTGCATTCCATACGGCTTAGGTCTTCCAAAAAGACGTAGAGGCTCTTTCTACCCTCAGTAATCAACAGCAGGTCGACCTCGTGTGGCCTTATCTTCTCGCTGATGTGTAGCGCATAGAGAAGATTTTCCCTGCCAAAGACGTACACCGCAATGCTCGGGTTGTGGCGCTCGCATTTTTTTTATGCCACTCACCTTGACTGGGAAGTCTATTCCTTCAAAGTTTAGCTTTCCCAGGTGCTGGCGGTACTAGCCTGGCCGGTCAATGTGATCGTCTAATGGGTATAAAGCCGACAGAATAGCCCACTCAAAACAGGGGTTGTCGGTGTTTTTCACATTGATAAAGGATCGCGATGGAATGCACAGTCCCGTTAGAATATAGCTTCGGCCTCAAAACATGCGATATTACAACATACCAAGATCTAGTTCTGCACACTTCACAAAGTATCATGCAGATCCCTCGTGTACGTACTTTTTGATGTACTATTGAATTACGGCGTTGGCTTCAGCGACCAGTCGCTCGACTCAGTCATTGCGCATGGCTATTGTGGCGGCGTTTCTAAACTAAACTGTGACCTTAGTGATGTCGCCCTGCTGGCCTAGTGTAGCTTGCTCCAGTTGTGCAGTAAACATGAGGCTCTCTCTCTCTCTCTATCTCTCTCTTTCTCTCTCTCTATCTCTCTCTCTCTCTCATACTGACAGTAGCAACCAGCGATCACAACTCGTCGATATTCAATACCGTTAAAAATCATAATAATTTTTTTTAGATTTCATCGTAGCCAAATGTGATTCCTATGAAGCAGACCTGTTTTCATAACATGGGGAAGCGATCAATCGTTTTATCAATATACGGTCAATACCACTGCATATTAGCAACAAAGTTAAACTATATGGACTCTTTATAAAGTATATCATGAAACAAGATAGAATAGAATAAAATACTACGTTATTCATTATATTTACATTCGCAGTGATATTTTCCTAATGATATACAGTTTTTATTAAACCAATACCTTTCTCGTTGCCAAGGGGAGATATTTCGTCGCTAATGCGATGTATAAAGGAACGGTCTCATCCATTGTTAACCATTCTGTATTCGAGTCAACATGTCTTTTGTTAAGCAAAAGTGTTTCCAACGTTATGGAAAACTTCAAAAGTAATGTCAATGCATAATTAGGGAAGTACCGGTTATCCATCAATTTACAGGTCTATTTCACTATTAAGTTGTGTAGGAAAAGTTATGGAAATAATTTTTTCAGTATCTATACAACCAAATACGCTCAAATGATCTGATTTTCAAATATCAATCCGGTTTTCTTCCTGACAATTCTACGATATTATATTCAATTCCTTCCCGACAATTCTACGGTATTTCATCTCATAGATATGTACCATATCACATAATAACGATGCCATATGTGATGCCTTTTGCAATGTCTCTGCATAATTTGATTGTGTTTGGATCAAAGGTTTATTACATAAATGGATGTGCTTTGGCATTGAAAGTTCTCTTATTGTTTGTTTTTCTGACTGCTTATCTAATAGACTCCAAACAGATTTTGTAAATACTGCGAATCTAGTAAATGTTGCCTAAATGTTGCGGGCGGCGTACAACAGGGCTCTATTTTAGGTCCGTTTGTATGCATTGTGTATAATAATGATATAGGCGACAACCTCTTGAGTGTAACGAGACTCTTTGCTGATGATAGATCACTAGCGCATTCATTAAATGATACTTACGAAACTGTTTATGTACTGAATATAGATTTACGAACGATATACGATTGGTCAAGGCTGTGATTGGTTGACTTTATCCAACCGTAACTGATGTAAAGCCATTTTCGCCCAACTTAGAGTACGTTTCTCCTGAACTGAAATTAAGCAACGAAATTTTATCTTTTTGCTCAGTACCAAACCATAATTGTTAGTACTCTAGACGACTGGACCAAGCATACTGATAACATATTTCAGTCGACCTAAAAATGATAAATGCCTCGAAAATACTTAGATATAAATTTAGCCGAATAAAGTTAGAAAGGATAACTACAAATGGAAGCAGTGAGAATTGTGACTTGTCTTACTAGAAGTGTATATTGACGTAACGGTGATGAAGAAACTGGTTGGCTTACCTTGGCAGATAGACGACAATGTCATAAACCGTTAATTTCATACAATTGTATACTTCGTATTTCCATGCTGACCTCCTACCACCATTTGTTGGTGAGACAAACAGATATAATCTCAGAAATATGAATAATTCTTCATGAGGCTTTGCAGGGTGTCTTGACGCTAAAAATTCTGATCTCGAGAATGGACTTTTCCTATCCAACACCGATTCATAATAAAAGATTATTTTCTTTCATTTCTAGCTACAAATCGTAGGTTCTAAACACAACTGCGCTAATTCGGTATATATATATATATATATATATATATATATATATATATATATATATATATATATATCATAGAAACGGCACAATATACATTAAAAATATTAATATCTCGATAGACTGCACAATGCTTTGTTTACACCTAAAATATCAGAGGAAACTCGGAAAGTATGTTACAACACAGATACATTATATAACTATTGAGACTAAATTAATAGAATAATAGCGGACAGCCGGGACTTAATGTAGGATAACTGCGCAAAACAGTTTACTCATAAACTAATTATTGCAAACGTCAGCTTCCTTACTTAATATCAGGAGTAAATAATATATATTCTGTTAGTGCTTTTGTAAATAATTTAGAGTGAGCTGTTCCCAGTTGTTACGGGGTATTATTTGTTGTTATCATCTATGTTGATAATTGTAAACATGTATTTATGTTCCTTTGATGCTGCCATAAGAATTTCAGGTAAAATTAAATAATGCATACAATTACTCATGCAACCCCTTTTTAGCACTGTTACTATCGCTACTTTATTTTGTTTGTAAATTATTGTTATTTCATCTGCCAATAAGATATGTATTGTATATCTTATAATTTGTCTTTGTTTATAAAAGAACGTTCAAATATTTGTTGCAGCTTAATATATCCGATTTAAATATCATGATAAACTTCGAGAAACCATGGAACCATTGGTCACCTAAATATGGAGAAACAGACCTAATAGAGTTGTTTTTACTGTAAGTCAGATGGGACATTTAGTTTTCGCACCTGAGAGGGTAAGGATGTGCTAGTATTGATGTGCTCGTAATAATTCAAGAAAGATATCCACATTTAACTCTTTTGCAGTAAATTAACTTAGCGAGAAAATGTATCTTAAGTAGTGAAGCACGTTTACTTTTCAACTATTCTCTGTTACATGCAAGTTTTGAACTTTTAATGTGTACAATCTAGCACAGAATTTGGTAAGAAGCAATTTATTAAGCGCATGATTCATTTTCTAAAAAATATATATTAGGCGCAGATCAATAATATTATTTCCATAATTGATCAGGTAATATCAAGAGACACGTTTCGGTGCCTATGATTAGCTTGGATGTTGAATTTCAAGTTTTCGCCACCGCCTCTGATACAACCTGCAAACTGCATCTTTATTTTAATACTTTATCGGTAGACAGATGCAAGTTTGACTGAAAATAATAATGATTACATATACAAACCTGCCGTGTTTCGATATTTCAAATTAGTGCAAGGTATATGAAGATATCCTGTTTTTAGCATGTTTCCAATTAAAAAAGTAAATATCAGGAGGTAATATCCGTTAACCATGACTGATTACGAGATATAGGCAAACAAAAAACACAATGTACATAAAAGGTGATGTAAATTATATATTCTCAGTTGCATAGATGATCATAGTTTTGTCTTGTCAGGAACATTTGTATATTCCACAGTGCAATTCAACCTTTCGATAAACAGATAGTATTTTCCCTTTTATAAATCATGGATGCAAGTCGAGCAGTAACGGAATATTCATGTTGTGACATAATAATAAGGGCTTTACAGTTTTGTCTACCCTATATAGAAAGTATAGTGCATAACACACTAAAGGTAAACAAACAAGAAATTACCTACATAGAGGAAAAGAAAAATAATATATATAGCACACATTTTCTGAAACCTTAAAATACCAGGATTTCTTACAAGTAATGGGATGAAAATTTCCTCAAATATTCTGATTCTTCTCAATTTCGTCACCAAACAGTATTTGAGATCAAGAAAGTAGAGATGAACAAGTATCAGGTATAGTTACAAAACACGATTATAAATACTATATCATGCAGAAGAATGTGATGATACCATCTTGAACAGACAAAAGTGAGAATTACAATCACTACATGTAGTTCAATACTAGGAATTTCATTTATTTTTGATAACCCTGTAATGTACATCAATTTTGCTTCAGTGATTGCAATAAAAGAAGAACGCTGCAAAGTATTCACATTTGCGTCCACAAATAGAACAATAGTATGGTGTTATGTTGATTTACTGTTGTAAGACGGCATAAAATTCAGTGAAGTTATGAAATATAAAGTATTATTTTATGTATACATTTTGCATCTTTTGTTATACACAGACTTTAAGATCAAAGTATCCAACCTCAATAGTGTTGGCAAACCCTGAATAATTTCATCATAGAATAGATAATGATTTATTCATTTGAAGTTATAAACTTTCAAGCTTTTGTCCTTCAGAAATCTCGCCTAGCCGCATCAAGAACCATCCCTCAAGCACAGTCTTTGAAGTGATCACAGGCTACATCGACTGAGACATTTTAAAAAGTATTGATACTGATCCATGTGTCCTCAAAATAATTGAAAGTTATTACTCGAGATCGCTTACCGGCTCACCATTTTATCGGCAATATTTGCTGATACGAAGTCTTCAGCTATTTTAGAGTATGAATCCTGTAAAGAAGAAAGAGGCATACGTATTCCTGGGACTAGTATAACTCGCCCGCAAAGTCTGTCTGGAGATACCTGAGATTTCGGCGTACATCATGTAAGTGCTATTCTAAACAAACAAAGATCATAGAACAGCACCTTCGAAATATGTGCCAATGATAATAATTAATAAAAAAGTTTATTTCCGAATCTACAGAACTTATATGATCCAAGTCAAGGAAGATTAGCTCATGAATATATATGGTTACAGTGATTATTAAACTTGTTCCATAGATATCGCAATGCGATTCCATGGAAGGATTGAACAAAGTTTTAGAACAATTCATGAATGATAAAAGGGAAGATTAATTGGCTATCAATGCTATTTGAGATTATATGAAATGAAATACAAACACATTTTTGACAGAACGCAGTATAGACCGGTCTAAAAAAAAATTTCTTCGCTTGACTACTCGAGGCATATATTTTCTTCAGATGGTGCACACTTTTGCAATGTGTTGGATGTAAAGAAGATTTCTCCATTCATCTACGAAACATTAATTTTGCTCCTGTTTCATTTCAGAGACGTTCTGGAATAAATTGTTAGGAAGTGTTTAACGGGCGATTTTGGAGTTATTTATATTCCCATTTTACAGATAAATAGTACTTTTGCAATATTTTCTCAATTATATTTAACGGTCAGGACGTTTGGTTACTATCGTCACATATTTGTTACCTTTCTCAGGGATCGGAAAAGGAGTTAGTGGGATAACCATGGGCACCAGCGTCTGGGGTCTGGTGAGGTGTCGTATTGTTCACGTTCGGGCCGAATTTAGTTTCTAAACTAAGGCTGGCCATATTCTTATGGATCTCGACCTCTGAGTTTGGTCTATATGTAGTTGGATTCTCGCGCATAACGACATCTTCTGTCTGAGGAGATGAGACCATATTCATGTTAGTATTTTCACGCGGGGTTGACACATTCGTCCAGGAACAGAGGTCTGTTTGTGATCTTTGTGTCGCAAGATTTTCACCGATAACAACGTTTGCTGTCTGCTGAAGTAAAGACGGATTTACGCAGGGAGCTACATTAATGTTTTGACGAGAGGCTGCATCATATTCACGGGAACCTACCTCCGCTTTTGATTGAGCTGTAGCCGGATTTCGTTGGACGCAGAATTTTTTGTTTGGACGATTTCTATTGGTGCTCAAGTCTGAGTGCTGACGAAAACTCGACGGTCTTCCACGGCCCTGGGGACCTAAATATTGACGACAAGAAGTAATTACCGCCTTCGTATGTACGCCTATCGTCGTGTTAGGTCTAGAAGTCACGTGATTTATTCTGCCACCGACGTCTCCCGCCTGACGAGGTATAACCGGATTTCCTCGAGGGCCGAGGATTGTTTGTGGACGATTTGCATAGGTATCCAAGTCGGACCTGCTTCGAGACCATACTGGTCTCCCACGGCTTTTGGAGTCTGCATATTGGGGACTTTCACCGCTAACGTAAAGGGGACGACCTTTGTTTACTAATTGTGGATTCTGAATCGCAGAACGCTCACGAGATAAAGAATAAATCGAGTTTGGACGTGAAGTCCTTCTGGCAGTGGAGCGACTGGAAGGATTAAACTCCAGAGTATAAAGCACTCCTTTGTTGTAGTTGTCCGAGGAATACTGAATTTTACCCATTAAAGGTGCTCCGAATTCGTTGTTGATCTCGAAACTAAACTCCGCGCATATGGTGTCTAGAGATGGCTGAAAGACAAGAAATAATCCAAAATTTGTTTTTTGTGCCCGTGGTTTTTTAATTCGACCTAGCAAATCAGCTCGTATTCTCTGTCCTTTACTGAGGGTAATCACCTCAGAGCTGTTGCCTACACTTCTAAAACCTTCCTTCTCCATCTTTTTTATAACTTTGTCTTTTTTTTCTATTTCAGTAATTTCGGTTCTTATTAGACACTCCTTTTTATACCGAAAAGTCAACAATATGCATCGCTTTGCCTCTCCAACCAGATAAAGAAACTCGTCCCGAACCGCATTCATCACAGATCTATCGTCACTGATTGGTTGCTTAGTTTGCACGATGCTGCAACTAAATGAAAAAAGCTGCATTAATGTTGCTGCTGCTGATGCTGCTGCTAATAATAATAATAATAATATTATTATTATTATTATTATTATTATTATTATTATTATTATTATTATTATTATTATTATTATTAAGGTGATCATTATTCATTACAACATTCAAAGTTTCCAGCCCTAAGTAAAATAATGCAAAACAGAAAGACACAAGTACATGTAACACAGAGTTTGTAACAAAACCATCCACAAAAAAATCACTATGCAGTGTAGAAATTTAAATTTAATATATGTATATATTGTTATGTACGATGTTTTATAATATTATAAATATTTCAACGAAATTTATAATATTTCTTGACTTTAATATTTGCTCCAACCTTAATGTTATGTATAAGATTTACATGTTTTGATATTGTCCTTGAATTAGGTTGTTTACTTAGTATTTGAGTTCAAGGACGGTTTTGGTAAACAAGTTGTTTATTTAATTTGAGGTCAGGGTTGACTTTGTTTACAGATAAAACTAGAATTTCCTTTAGAGTTGTGTGCTAAAAGTCACATACACCGTATAATTTTCTAGAATACTCTGTCATGTGACCTGTCTTAATATACACCATGTTTAGTGGACAGTTTTTAGTTTCGACCTAACCATCAGTCTATAAAGAGTCATTACAGTTGTGAAAAATCATTCCAAATTCAGAGAGAGGAATTGTTTGTTTCAAAAGATTCACTGGATTTGCTTATAGTGGTCATTCTCTTTTGGGATTTTGAATTGATGATTTTGGGAATTTATGTGAACTTTTTGGAGTACGTCATTTAGGCACATCAGCACAATCAAGACTACTGGCACATCAGGCCATTCCAGACTATTGGTACATCAGCACCTTCAAGGACACAATAGTTCACTCGGAACGCTATTTATTTTAGGACTTGTGATTAATACATTCTGGATTAATTTTGGAATTTAATTCACAATATTGTAAGTGTCTTTTGATTTTCATTTTAATTATCAAGAAATAAATTGCTTGTTGATTTATACTTGATTTGTCGGTTTCACTTTCTTTCTGTTACACTTTTCATAGAATCGTAACAATATATATAGATTTTAAGAACATTAATTTTGCATAAACATAAGTAATATAATAGAAGTTTAAGATTTGTATAATATCACATTTATTTCAATTAGAAACCATTTCAATTTCTTACATGTTGATACTCTTCATTTCACACGAGCGTGTCCCGTTGCCGTTGTCTTCCGGTTTTACCTCAGATACCATACACTGGTTATCGTGATCTAGCCTCACCACTAGAGTCTGGTGGTTTTTGGATGAAGCCAGTGGCTGACACGGTAGGGTACACCTGACTGACTTGTCAAAATCGTTGTTGTCTTGTCGTCTTACAATCAAGATTGGTGACATATCCTCTATGATTGGCTTTTTGAAGTCATTCTTTAGTTTTTTAAGCTGTTTTCCAAGAACTGGCAAAACCTAAAAAAGGATGATCATATTAGTTTTAAATTTGCGAAACGTTTGAATAGTCCTGTCCAAGTTAAAGCTTCTAACTTCTATTTCATTCAATTCCTCAATATAAGATAACAATATGGAACTCATAAGGGTTTTAATCAGGATTTGAGTAGTGTTGTTAACACTCATTTTTTATGTCCTTTCAAATTGAAAAGACGGATGCATACCTGAAATCCGTTGAACAACGTAAGAATTCAAAATGATAACAATAACTTGACATGGTGGCATCCTGGCAGAGCATATTTTTGTAATATTAATTCCGACCAAACAATACAGACGATAATGTCTTCTGGCACTTTTGTAAATGATTATGAGTCCTACCCTCAAAATCGGGTAGGTACAATCATAAATGTATGCAAAAGAATCCCTCTATGACGTTAAAGTCAATATGAAGTTGTTATTCGTTCTTCTTGCACTGCTGGTGTTTCGCTCCAAAATTAAACAATTCAAAATAGAGTTAAAAGGATGCTTTACTCCTTTATATTGACGGAGGGCACAGTGTCAAACTATTAACATACCGTGATGAATATCGGCGTGGTGTTCTGCACCGATCCCTTCTGGAATTCGACCATTATCTTTCGGTCATATTCGTGTGTATAAGTTTCACCAGATTCATTGTTCAACTCGATCCTCGTTGTCCTGGGTGAAGACATTATGAAAAAGTATTCCATTCTCTTGGTTTTGAAGATAACTTCAGCGTCCTTAAAAATTATATATATATATATATATATATATATATATATATATATATATATATATATATATATATATATAAGGTGCTTCTAAAAGTTGTATTTATCTGTGGTTATTATTCTTGTGTTTGATCTAACAACTGCGCATGCTGATAAACAAACATAACTGTCCATCTCGTTAATTTTTCGACCCTTGGCATGATGCAGAAAGAAGCAGACCTCTACTATTCCTTTAAAAAATGTATCAGTGTTTATTATTCTTGTGTTAGATCTAACCAATGCGCATGCTGATAAACATAACTTTCCTTCTCGTTAATTTTTCAACCCTTTGCATGATGCAGAGAGAAGCAGATCTCCAATATTCCTTTAAAAACTGTAAAGTACACACGGCAGGAAAATAAACATGTAAGTAATTTCTCCCAGCAAATTGCAATGCGTAAAGTATGAAAAGCCGTAGCTTCAAAGAACATAGTCGAACCATGTTGGAGTTTTTATCTGCAGTTTCCTAATAATATGAAATGGTTGGAGAATCCACTAAACGAAGTTCATTTTCTGTAATTGTCTGTCAGTGTACCACTTGTTACATGATTCATACAGAACTGAAGATTTTTTTTTAAAGACTTACAAAAAATTTCAAGAATTTTTTTAACGTTTTCTGCATATGTTACTCTATTTATCACTGCATAGATAAATACACACGTAGAAGAAGAAACACATATTAATTAGCATGCTGCAACAGTAATAGAATGCTTTTCTATATGGCAGCTACTCGTGTTGTACATGATTTGATCCAACGAATTTTGTCCGATATTCTTTATTTATTTAGTTTTATGGAAAAACATACATAAATAAAAAATTTATGAATATTAAAGGTCAAATATATTTGATTGAGTTTTAACCTGTTACATTCCCTCAGAATAATGCAAGGAGTTTTGGACAAAATTCAAGGGGTGCTTCAACAAATTCAAAGACTTTTCAAGGACAATACCATCTTTTTTAAATTCAAGATGTTCTAGCGCAACCCTCCAAATTCAAAGATTTTTAAGGTCGTACAAACAATGTGTTATATTATTTATATTAATATCCATATTAATCATGTTTTGCTCTTAAATCTCAATAGGATGCAATGAATTTTCAATCAAGATTCTAAAGTTCTAAAAGTTCATTTAGAATGATAAGATAGTATTCAATTAAACTTGACGATGAGGTCAAAAGTCAAGTGTTTGTGTGCACTGTGTGCATCCATATGTGCATGTAATTCGTATGTATTTGTGCTGGAGCGCAAAACATGTGATCAAAAAAAATCCATTGACTTGAGAGCTCAACTTTTTTTACTTTGCTTTCAACATATACTGCAAGTTGAAACACTGTTGTGGATCTGAATGGGCAAACGTTAGACAAACCTAAATCTATAAAATAAGACTTTCGTCTAACCTTTGACCTCGCCATCAATCAGAAAGACACTTTACGCTTCATAATGAAACTCGATTGCGATGGCATCAAAAACCAAAACCAAAACATATTAGGTATAAAATGTATATATATATATATATATATATATATATATATATATATATATATATATATATATATATATATTGACATCTACATAGTCTTGCAACTTGACAAGGAGAGTACCTTTATCTGCTTTTCTGTTTTCTTTAGAGTGCCTGATCGATGTCCCAACGAGTACGGTACCAAGGCAAGCTCGTATTGAAAGGCGGTTTGAAGATCTACTTGTTGTGTCTTTGCAACTGTGTTCTACTGAACAACTCTCTCTCTCTCTCTCTCTCTCTCTCTCTCTCTCTCTCTCTCTCTCTCAGCATTCGTAATTGTGCTGTCTTTGCCTCTAGTAGGAACTACTAGGGATCAAAGGGACTTCATTTTTTTTTGGTGGTGGATCAAAGAAAGGACTACTGCTCTCATTAGCCGGCATTCCACAAACCTGCATCTATGATATTTACCATTTAATTTGCTGTTTCTTCAGGTTCAGGTATACCGGTCGCAATGTTCACAAAGCCACGCTACTCGCCACTGAACAGATCTGGAATTTTGTCCACAATTGTTTGAGAGACCTTTTGGACATCATCATCATCTCGTTAGCGCCTTGTTTGACCAGTGTTTGTATTAACTTGATTCCTGCGCTGCACGTTGACCATACTGGCAGAAACCACTTGTTCAAAGATCCAGTTTACCACCTTTGGTCTTATATTCATTCTTTATACTTTGTTTGAATGCCATCTCACCCCACCCTTTCTCGAACCTCTTTATATCATGGTTTCCATCAGGAAATTTGTTATAGATCGCTAGCACTGTTTCTGGCAGTCTGTACAAGAGAGTATAATAGACGGTAGCCCATCCGACAAAATTCATTTGGTCCAAAGGAAGGAAATATCTGATCAATTCACTGAGAGACGACAGCTGTATTCCCAGAGTCCATCTCTCTCAGCTCGGAAGAAGAAGGAAAGATCTAAGGCATATACAGGTACTTTCGTCAGAACCTAACTGTTTTGGACTTTGTACTAATTTTGACTATAAATGTGCTGATCGGACATAACAGGGGTTAACTGTTCAGACAATGTATCATTTGCTGATTGGATATTATCCATAGATCCTTCATTACTAAATTTCCTACAAAATTCATCAGTGATAATTATTATGTCAGTTTATGCCTGACCCAACTCCGTATGAGATTCAACGCGATGAATCCATTGACAAAATGTCTTATATCAAAGCCTATGCATGGCTTCTCGAATGAGTTTGTGTCCGCTAACGACTCTTTTGTATGAATTTCCACTCAGTATATGAGACATCGTGTTGGAGCTATAGATGCTTCAACCATAAGATCCTGCATGCTATTGTGTGGTATTATATGGTATGCACATGCAAGAAATGTCAGCGCTAAATGGAAATCCCCAAGGAGAGCGACCATTATATGGAACTCATCCGTAAACCTCAGCTGTATTCCCTTTACCCACATAATGATAAAAAGCCTCATCAAAAGTTATAACAGAGTTGTCCTGACCAGCAGCTGTCATTATTTTGTGCACTATTTTCATAACAGTGTAAGCAGTACTATATTCGTTTCGGGATTAGAGAAACAGGGACAATAACCGATAGAGATTTGTTTGGTATGTCTCTTTGTAATAGATTATTTGTGGGCAGACCATCCAAAGAAATGGCTTGCTTTTTTTATTCAAGAGACACTTTAAGAAACATCATGTTTTCTGACCTGTGTTATACAGCCGTAGCAAAAGTGTACCATTCTGGTTACACGTGAAACATTAAATTTTGCCTAGATGGTCGCCATCCATGAGGAAATACAATATTGTTTGCTTCTTAACAGATTCTCGCGATGATCTACATGGTGTCTTCTTGCTACAGGATGCTTCGGTTTCCATATTGTCCAAACTGTATTCATTAAGCTTTTGATACAGTGTATGAGTTTTTGCATGAATTGTGTTTTTCCTATGCAGGGAATCTTCATTCAAATCTATACTGCCGCTGCAGTCTGAGTAGAATCGTAGGTCTTTATGTTTGCAAAAATAACCACACCATCGTTTATATTTAGCCTAATCAAGTAATTTTAGCACGAGAAATGTATATGCGTTCAACCGTACCGTAACCACACCAGTATCCGAATCTGTTGAGTATTGTAATATATCTTTTAGCTCCAGTCCACTGTCGAACGTTCATAGTCAACTCAGCTTGTTTAGGCGTATGACTTTTACCTTTTAAACTAACATGCAGAATAACTTGTGCAATATATATATATATATATATATATATATATATATATATATATGGACTGATAGCAAGCTTTCACACATGTTTTCAGTGATGCTCTTATCCATATCCTTCCCAGAATCACATGTTATACGGATTATTTGGAATCATAGCAGCTGCCTTTTCTGTATCAATATCATAACAAAAATAATTAAGCCTTGACATTTATTTAAATCAGAACGTAAAATCTCAACTGCATGGTACAATACTTACTTTTATTGGACCATCATGTATCGGAACACACAGTTCACTGTTGACATGTTCGATATTAAATTTCTTGGCTTATATATAAGAGAGACTTCACTGCCTGACCTAATGTTAAACCGCAGCTGAATATGACATATGACCTGGAATGATCACGGGATGCCTGCAAGACTACTTTCTCACAGTAGTTGTTATAAGGTCTTTTCTTAAGCTTTCCACTTCGA
The DNA here is from genome assembly GCA_029931535.1 of Margaritifera margaritifera. NCBI lineage: Eukaryota > Metazoa > Mollusca > Bivalvia > Unionida > Margaritiferidae > Margaritifera > Margaritifera margaritifera. The sequence goes on along the minus strand of JAQPZY010001039.1, from coordinate 925,402 downwards.
TTGTTGCCACTACATGGTATTCGACCACTGAGAAGTGGACAGAAACAGAAGAGTAGGCCTGATGTTAAAAGAATGACATGTCGTCTATCAGATGACGGTATATTTCATGTATTAGCTTCTCATCCGCTTCGTAGAGCTGGCTCTCGTTGGAATTTGTCTTTCTGACGATATCCGAGATATGTTTCTTTTGCTAGTGAAGTTCATGTAACATAATCTATGGTACTTATCCACAGCCGTGCTAAGGTCTTCTCCACCACTGCGCAGTAGAACGGCGCGTCTTTTCCACATTCTGCAGCTGCTAACAGGCAACCCACTTGTACAGTTTTGTAAAGGTATAAATAGTTTGCGTGAGAAAGCATTCATATAATATTTTCCACTTTATGGTTTACAATAACCTTGCCCTTTGGCCTTTAGACCTTAAAACCGAGAAACTTTCTTGTAGTTTCAAGAGCATCATATATGGTTAGAGCTTGTCAAGGTATGTTCCATCGAACCCGAGGTACTTGGCATAAATTATAGTGATCAGTGACCATGATTTTTAACATTTAGCTCACAAGCCCAGTAGGTGCTATTTTCTGAACGCTTACCTTATGTGACATATACTTAATAGTTGAACTTAAGTTATTGCACAGAAAACAAAGGGACGAGCAGAATAACAAAGTAAAAGCATCACATATCTAACCATGAGCAGGCAACTATAAAAGGAGATAACTACTGTGATTGGCTTATGTTTGCATATTTTAGATAAGAAGAATTAAAAATCTTTTAGAAAGTTTTGATCGGTTTGAACTAGCAGATGTCCTCCTGAAGTAATTTTTGTTTCCTTTTTTTTAAAATTCTGAGATGAATATGACATTTGCCTGCCTTGATCTGTGACGTCGTCCTTGATGAAACATAAAGCAACATATTCTTTCTTCTTTAATACTGTATAACCTTTGCTTCAGAATTATATATATTGCCCACATCCATCAGGAAATTTCCAAGAGGAAAATATGCTACAACTGGCCCTAGACTAATCTCACTGTCCAAGTTTGGTGTACACGCATACCACATGACAGTACACAGTAACCGGAGGAAGATTGTGATAAAGGTATGATCATCATACATATAGGTGTAAAATTCGATGAATGCAAAAGTCAAATAGGTCAAGATACAGAGAGTGATATTTAAAAAAAGATGTAAACTAAGAATACGGTGGGTTTAATGTACACTGAGGTGTAGAACGTTCATAGCTACGTTGAACACTTTTTACAAGCTTTCCTTGATTTCATTACAGAAGTATAAAAACCAATGTGTCTCAGTTTCGATTTTTTGATGTAGTACTATTGTAGTACTACGCCTTGTTAGGTGAAGAAAGGATTGTGTGGCAAATATGGGAAATGTATGTTATAAGACACCAATAATTTCATCTTTCACAGACAAAAGGCTTTTAGTCGCTTAATTAGATCTCCAAGATCTATTTTTTATATATCTTAGAGGACTTTAAATCAAGGAACCATATTTAAAGTATGAATTGATGCAGGACGTATAGTTTTAACAAGATGCTCTGATGCATATCGTATCAAATGAACAAAGAAACGTACGTTAGGACTAACGAACGTGCGATTTGGTAATACCACCATCTCTAACGCCACCACCCCATCCCAACTTCTCCGGCACAGAAAAAATGCATTGGAAGAAAAGTAAGAGCAGCTTTGCTATTACAATCATCAAAGCTTCTTTTTGCACTTTATCTCTCCCCCCCCCCCCCCACACACACACACACACACAAAAACGAGGTAGGAGTCATAACTAAATATCCTTTACATATATTATGTATTGTCCTGTGACCACATATATAATGCATATATAAAGGTTGGTAAAAAATATTTTAAAATGTAACTGTAATTGCTTCCATTGAATATTGATCCACTACCTTTTTCCGGGAACCCAAGGGGAGATAATTATCATATGGTCAAGATTACTACTAAGTTTCGTGGACTTTCATCTCGTGGTTTAGAAAGAAATGCAATAACGGAGTGATGGACAGGCAGAGAGAGAGTGAAAGATTATCTCAATATCCTGACGATTGATGCTTCAGCAAAGGGATACCAATATTATTCACCTTTTGTTCTGCACGAATTTCATCCCAAGTATTACCATGCTTCACTACTGCAGAGAAGTCTAAATATTGGCTTGACTCATCTCTATCAAATTTCACCATGACCTTAACGTCTTCCTCAAAATTAAAGTCTTCTTCAATCTGAAACATTTCAGACCTGTCTCTGGTTCCGAAACGCTCACTTTTTTCTTTGATCTTTTCTGGCATTTTCGATAATTCTTCGATCTTTCTTTCATTTGATAACGGTTTGACCTTTAATATTCGATAGTCTCCTGGTGCTACCTCTACTTTGATCTCCGACTTGTCACACATAGGATGTACCCTGCGTAGAGATACATATAATATAGCTGTTTTTTTTATTTTTTACAAATATGATTATGTATTGTTTATCAGATGGAACATTAGATTGTCACACATATAATAACATTGGCTTGTATGTTCAAAACATAATATATATAGATACATACATATATATATATATATATATATATATATATATATATATATATATATAATCTAGGCGATGGCCACGAATATTTCCGATTCAGGAATGACCTCGTGTGATCCGCCCCTCACAGCTTGCTCAAAGACACCTCGAAAACCTCCACACATCACAGACCCGTTGGTCAAGAATCTTTGTTTCTTCACACCCTCACACTATCCGGGTTGCACAGTCCCTAGTAACAGCTAAAAATACAATAACTGAGCCGTGTAATACACGAGACACATTTAATTGTGAATACAGTGATATACATTACGCATGTGTGCACTTCAATCAACATCGTTACACGTTATTTTTTTTCTTCATGTCGTTTGATGTTTATTGGATTCACATTGATATGTTACCATATTCAGCTTGTTTATTGGCACAAAACACAAAGTTGGCTTCTCGCTATAACACGACATGTTTGCAGTAGGTATACAACGAGAAGAGCAAGCAACAATAAACAAATTACAAAGACGTATCAATATCTATCTACTAAGTCTCGCTTTTCTTGTTCCATGCCAATCAATACAATGAAAGCAAATACTTCCTATGTATTAATTAATCCAATCGGTGTCGATGCACTTGTCAATGAATGTTTTAATTTTTCTAATGTAGATTACCATATGATTCTCACGCGGACTTTCATGTAGTGGCGCACGACCGATCTCTGTGCAATTTACCTATATCACAATCGCGTTTTTCACCATTAGAGAAATAGACACGGGGAGGGAGGGAGTTGATCGACGAGATGTGTCTGTTCAAAAATAAATTTGTATCAATATGTAGCCTTGGTTTGACTTTGTACGCATTCCAATGTGCTTTGACCTCAGACTGATGTTTGTATGCGGACAATTGTAACCATTTAGATTTATGGTATGCTGACTGAAAAATGTGAATCTGATATCATAGTGCGAAACCATGTTAATGATATCTGTTGCTTTTTCTCACAGAGAGAGAGAGAGAGAGAACATCCATCGAATCTCACTTATAAATCAATCAGCACATTTACAAATATTTTCGGGTACAATAGTATTTTATCCTTGGAATAAGCACAGTGAACAGTTGTATAATCCCATAAACGATGACCCGATTTACACTGAGGAAATTCTCGTTACTCCATGATCATAATTATTTTTAACGTTTCACAATTTCACTCATATTCTTCACTTATCTGACACATTTTCTATTAAAGCTTCTTCTAGACATTTATTTCACACCTGTAATTCACCACTTGATTCATAACGAAGTTAAATTGCGATACTGTGACTGATACTTACGTAGAATCGATAGCATTCGTTCGTAACGTAGAACTACGAAAGTTTGCAAGCACACGCTAACTGGACTGTTTTGATTGGCTACTTTGAATGGCGCGCCTCTGGTCCAGGTTGACATAAACTGGTATAAAGCTGGGACGATTGCCATTTGAAGGGTATTTTTTATTTCATATATATATATATATATATATATATATATATATATATATGAGTTAGATATATATATATATATATATATATATATATATATGAGTTAGAAATGTTAATGTCTATAGTTATCAGTTTCTTTATGATTTAACCTTTTTGCAAATGTTCACGCCTGTTTAATTAACTATAGAGTAAATGACTATAAACTAATGCAGTAAAGTGTTTTGCATAATCACTTGCTTGCAATTTTATTGATAACCTTACGGGTGCATCTCAATTTTTCTACTCCAAACTCGTCTACTCCTATAACGTCTGCTCCCAACTCGTTGAGTTTCAACATGTCTACTGGGCTTCTGCATCTGAACATGTCTAATGGGAGCAGACGACTTGGCACATTAGAAGAACTGAGATAAGATGAGCTCAGAGCAGAAGAGTTGGAAGTAGATGAATTGAAAGTAAACAAATTAGGACTTATATGAAAGTGGGATGACTATACAATGAACTGTTACTCACTTTTTCGAAGATATTGTCTTCGCGGAGCCCTAGCTGAACGGTAGTTTACAATAAACAGTGCGAATATCTTTAGGCGACCTGATAAAGCGGGCTTCCAATTCTTATCATGTGTTCGTAGCGGAAATGAATAATGTTCTCTTGCAACATATTTACAGAATACACAAAGGCGAAAAACTTTCTCCACAAATAAATAAATGATATAGATATGGGAAAATTAAATTAATCAAAACACATTCCCTACATTTCTTACACTGATACATATTTTCTCCCTTCAGCTCAGGTTATACTTTATCGACACAACCACACACACACACAAAGAAAATTGACTTCAATGTTTGGCAATTATCCCACCCTCCTACACACAGAGGAAAATGATGCCGAATTATATACAATAATGATACTATCTTAGATTTCAACATGGAGTGCGCCGACCAATATAAAGTCTAAAGACATGTTTTAAATCAAAACTATGACGGATGTCCTAAGGTAAACAGTTCCACAGAGCAAGTTGCATAACTCTTCACTTTGAGATAATACGTCGGATTTAGGAATCGACATATATCATCTAACAACTTTTTGAAAAAAAGATGTATATACATGTACTTTATAAATACGAGGGCTTTATACATTAGTACGGGAATGTGCCTAGCTTTTTTCACAAAGTGTCATGTGAAGTGGTCCATTTTGTATGCAGTAGAAAAGGAAGTGGCTAAAGAGTTCTGGCTTTCTAAGTAATAAGGCAATCTTTTTTGTTTTATTTGTTGTTGTGCGCCAAAACAAATTCCGTACTATTTGTAAATTTAGCTAGTGGCCCAGAACTTCCATTATCTTATCTATTGGGAAATAATGCAAAACATAAATCAGAAAAATAAGAATGTCATCATGTCCTCCATACAGTTTTAAAGATTTAAATTTTAAATGAGTAAATATTGAATACTTACTCATCTGAACCTAATTCTATGTCATCATCTTCCTCCGACTGGATTCTAAATGGAAAATTATTGACATTCATAAATATTAAATAAGTTTTGCGATTTATGTAAACTACACCGCCAAAAGTAGACTTCTACACATCAGCATTCGGTCATAAAATGCAATCAGAAGTATGAGACCACATTATACTTTGAGTGAAAAACATTTAAAGAAGAACCATTTTGGATAAGCGTTTCTGCGGAGAGAATACAAATGGCGTTCGCTTTTGCTAACTTAAAACAAATATTCTTTTTAAAGAAAGTGGCGAGATAAAATTTGAAGAAAGATGTGATATGAGGAATAAACTGTATATTAATCAACAGTACTGAAGCTCAAATTTCTATATATTTTCTGTCTATACGTGTCGCTGGATGTGTTGCTGCAAAATGTCAATCTAATATTGCGACAAAAGGGCTTCCATTTTCATTTGTACTGAAAGAGCAAAAAAATAAAACAACAACGCAGAAAAAAAGAGTAGACAACTAGGCTCACAACCTTTTTTTTACAGGGAGAAGTCTGATTTTAAATAATAAATATTATCATTTCCATCAAAGTGTGGATTGAATGTGTTCCTGTTTTGTCTAAATATATATTGATCTTTTTTCCCTTGTTCTTTAAAGGAAAGTCCATTATTATATACTCATTTTTTTCTCCATTAACTTTGCATTGTCAGAATCGTGCAGTATTTCTCCATACTGCACGGTTTCATACTGCACCACACGTGTGTCTAAAAATAGTATCGCGTGTTAGGAACTACTTTTTATTGTAAACAAATAATGTACGCAAATGTAGCAGACACAGGAGCTTTTGCTTTATTAGATTTGTCTGTGGATGAACTAAGCAAGCTGTTTGAGAGTACAGATGATAAAGCTGACGATGTGGATGAATTCATTGAGTCACAAAAGAAACTTTCAACCAAGCAAGTGACTGAACGTAATATTCACAATGTCCAGCGGTGCCTTTATGACAACAAACAAATGATTATCATTCTGATAATTTAAACACTTATTTAGCCTATGGTTCAGACTATGAATCGTATTCTCTAGAGTCTATACAAAAAAATATCATAAAAAGGCAGCTTAAGACCAAATGATATTCCGCTTCTCTCAGAGACCGCAAATTTTACAAGTCCAAGCACTAAATTCGAACAAATACAACTAAATAAAGCTTATTTTGGTATAAAAGCAAGTGCATCGGAGCCAGTAAGCCACGATAACGAAGAAGCGTTATTTACCGCTGACGAAATGGGCTCTCACACCACAGCCGCTTTGCAATTTTGCCTGTTTTAATTTTGTGAGAAAATGTTTGGATTTATAGTACAAGTCATATAGGTCATGTAGCTGGGGTTCATCCAACAAAGATCATGCAAGTGACAGTACATATAAATATGTCATCTATAGCTGGTAGTAAGAATGGCAATAGATGTACTTACTTTTCTGCATTTTGAATTTCTTCAAAATGTACTTTCTGATCCACGGCGCAAAATTGCACTGGAATCTAGACTACATTTCCAACAGAAATCACATTCCAAAGGAGAATTTACTGCACTCCAAAACGAAATGAATTTGATATTTCCTAACAAAAATATTTAATCCTGTATCTTCTTGAGAATTTCAATCAAACGAATTTCATATTTTGTTCACCTTATGATTCCAAACTATAAATGGCAGAACAGTAACACATGTGCAGCTTGCTGTCGAGGCCAGTCCCTCTAGCTACATGTACATCGTACGTAATCGACCCAGCTAATAACGCAAGTCTACCACAACTAAAAGAGCAGAATCTAGTTGGATCGACAGAAAAACAAAATCCCTCCATTCCAGATCAACTGGGAAAGTTGTTCCAAGGCGCACTCATTCACGATATGACTCAGAATTTCAATTTTAAGTAGACCAAAATGAGATTTCTTTTTGAAACGAATGACTGAGCGCGCGGTACTCTACCCAGTTCAAAGGTCACTGGGAAGTGCCATGTGCGCATGAATACTGTTACTAAGTATTTGTTTAACTACGGTTGTGTATTGACTTTGGAATATTTTACTGTTGCTGTTTTGTTTTGGGGGTGGTATTTTTGTGGCATTTTTGTTTGTTTGTTTGTTGGGGGGTTTTTTTGTTTTTTTTTGTTTTGTTTTTTTGTAAGGGGGTGCGGGCTGTGTTCCTGTTGGATATATTAACATGCGTTATATCTGAAACGAGATTCTTTCAGAAGCAAAGACGAGCAAAGATTTAATGATTTTGATCAGCTGAAGCTAATTTTCTAACTGATTGGTAGCTATGATTTTGATAAGATCCCTGTTCCCGAAAACAGACTCGTCGACGAAAGAAAAAGAGAACAAACAATGGAGTTTTGTTTGAATCTCATATATATATATATTATATACCTGTGGTACATTTAGTTTGTACATGTATTTATTGATACAGATATCAGAGGCTTTGGCAAATGTCATTCATGACAATATACTAAACAAGAAATGCTATAGTGTGGAACTATATTTAATAACAAAGCTTGAGATAGGTTTTTTCCCTTCACTTTATTATCTTAGCGTACCTGCCTCTTACGATTTAGGAGGTTCAAGCATGGATATTTCACTATAACTATTCACGTGTTTCATGTGTTGAGTCTTTAACGCAGAATTTTGATGCAATGCTGCTATCTTCCTTTCAGAAGCTGTGTCTTATCTGTTTGCGACTATACAACTAAAGTAGAACGTGGTACGTCATAAGTGATTAATCCAATGATCTGGTTTTACACAAATGCTGCGCTCCATAAAGGAGATATGTTGGCATTATTATTCTTGGGCAGGGGTGCAACAGAAGATATGAGTTTGCCAGTGCGAAAGATTACTCCTTGCCTTAATTGGCTGCCATATTATGTTCATCTCGTGCAGCCATTTACATTGGAAATCATATCATCTACATACAAGCACATACACATATATGTGTGTGTCCATATTTGCGAGGTTAACATCTTCACCCCCCGAAAAGAAAACAAACTGGGATGGTCATCTTATGCTGTCAGAAATTATCCGGATGAGACAAGAGTATGTATCATATTCCACTACAGTTTAGACGTTCTACACTGGGTTTAAAATGTTAGCATGCTGTAGTGACCAGAATTGAATTTATGTTACTGATTATTGCTCAGCAAAAAATATGTTTATAATAGACACAGTTATTAGGACACTTAAAATACTTTAATTTACTGAGGAAAAAACAAACACAAAAACTAAACATGAATTTTGGGGCCAAAGATAATGTGCATGCACTGGCGCTTCTTCAAGTGGCGGTAACAAAGAATAGTGCTGGCTCTCCTTAGTTATTTTTACTTGCCTCATGTGTTATAAGCAGTCGGGCTGATTACTTTCTTGTTTTTGCTCTTTTGGAATTTATATAAGACACTTTATAAATGGATAAAACACCATTTTGATATTTTAGGAAACAGGTAAAATTTGAGTGTTGTTAAGACTCTATGGTCTAAGAAAAATGTAACAGAAAGAAAGTGAAACCAACAAGTCAAGTAAAAAATCAACAAGCAATTTATTACTAGATAATTAAAATGAAAAATCAAAAAGTCACTTACAGTAATGTGTTTTGAAATCCTAATAATCCAATAAGAATGATTGTTCTAATCACAAGTCCTAAATATAGAATGTTCCGAATTCACGGAAGTGTCCTTGAATGTTATGATGTGCTAATGGTCTCCAAAGTCCTGATGTACTAGAAATCTTGATGTGCTGATGTCAAAATGAAGTATTCCAAAATCTCTGAATAAGTTCAGTTAAATTCCCAAATCATTATTCAAAAATCCAAAATCCAAAAGTTTATGAGCACTGTTATAATCCAATGAATATTTAAAATAATTCCTCTCTTAGAATTTGGAATGAATTTTCACAACTGTAATAGCTCTTTACAAGACTGATGGTAATGTCAAAACTGAATAAATGTCCACCAAACATGGCATATATAAAGATTGGTCACATGACAGAATGTTCTAGAATATGAGTCATCTTAATGGAATTCTACCTGTAAACAAAATTCAACCTTGACCTTCAAATTGAGAAAACATATTGATCAAAACAACCTAATTCAAGGACACTAGTTAAACATGTTTTTCCTGATAACATTAAGATTTAAGCAAATATTAAAGTGAAGAAACATTTATAATTTCCTAAAATATTTATAATATTATATAAACATCATACATAACACCTCCGCTCATAAAGAAAAAGAAAGATTTATATAATAAAGCTTTCTTTTGAATATACATCTAATACTGCAATAACCAAAATTACATAAGAACATGTTTTATGATACTGGACATAATTACATCAAGCAATATTACATTTCTAGGCACGTGAGAGTGCATCTGCAATCACATTGTCTTTTCCCCTGATGTGTTTGATGTCAATGTTATATTCTTGCAATATCAAACTCCATCTCAACAATCTCCGATTTTTATCTTTCATTTTGTTGATGAAAGTAAGGGGATTGTGATCACTGTACACAATAATTGGAGAAAGAGCTGAGGTGACATACACTTCAAAATGCTGTAAAGCCAATATCAAAGCCAAACATTCCTTCTCAATTGTGGAATAATTTTTCTGGTGCTTGTTTAGTTTTTTAGAAAAATAACACACAGGGTGATCCACACCACTTTTGTCTTCCTGAATCAATACTCCACCAACCCCTACATCACTTGCATCAACAGATAATTTAAATGATTGGCTAAAATTTGGTGCAGAAAGAACTGGTGCATTCTTAAGCATGGCCTTTAACCTGTCAAAAGATTCCTGACACTTGTCAGACCAATGAAATTTGGTTTTCTTACTCAATAAACTTGTCAAAGGTTCAGCAATTTTGGAAAAATTGGAACAAAATTTCCGATAATATCCAGCCATACCTAGAAATCGCATCAGTTGCTTTTTACAAATTGGAACTTGAAATTCAGAGATAGCTTTGACCTTAGCTTCTATAGGTTTAACTTGACCTTGTCCCACAATATGTCCTAAAAATGTGACACAAGCATGGCAAAACTCACTTTTGCTCAAATTAATTGTCAGATTCGCATCGCTGAGTCGATCAAAGAATTTTCGAATGGTTTCCAAATGATCTTCCCAGGTGTTGTTGTAGATAATGACGTCATCGATATAAGCGTCATAATTATCAAGACCAAATGTTATCATGTTCATCAGACGTTGAAACGTTGCAGGCGAATTTTTCATTCCAAACGGCATGACTTTATATTGATAAAGTCCATCTGGAGTTGCAAATGCTGAAATTTCTTTTGCCCTTTCCGTCAGTGGAATTTGCCAGAATCCTTTTAAAAGGTCAAACTTGGTGACATATTCCGCATTTCCAATTTTATCAATGCAATCGTCCATTCTTGGGATTGGAAATGAATCAGTTTTGGTGACACTGTTGACTTTTCTATAGTCAGTACACATTCGGAATGTATTATCTGGCTTGGGAACAAGAATACATGGTGAACTCCAGTTACTTTTACTTGGTTCTATGAAATCATTCTCCAGTAAATACTGAATTTCTTTCTTCAGATAGTTCTGTTTGAGAGGATTCATCCTATAAGGATGCTGTTTCACAGGCGCAGAATCTACAATGTCAACGTCATGATAAATTTTACTTGTTCGTGTTGGAACATCAGGAAACAAGTGCTCATAGTCATGTAATAGCTGTTTTAGTTCATTTCTTTCCTGTTGTTGTAGATGTGAAAGTTTCTGGTCTAGGTTGTTCAATATTTCTGAATTCCGAAGATTGGTTATACCAGAGTCACTATAGTCTGATCGTACTCCATCGTTGATATCTTCACTGTGTGGGACAGGTACAACTAAACTAACAGAATAATTAGCTGGGCTATCTCTGTCAAAATATTCCTTTAACATATTTATATGACAAAGTTGTTTCTGTTTCCGTCTCCCAGGAGTGTTAATGATATAATTTAAGTCATTTACTTTCTTTTCAACGGTATAAGGACCAAAAAATTTAGCCTGAAGAGGATTCTGAGGTATGGGAAAGAGAGCCAGAACTTTGTCACCAGGTTTAAAACTCCTTTCCTGTGAATTTCTGTCATACCTTAATTTCATTTTTGACTGGGTAGTGTGAAGATTAGTTCTTGCTACTTCACAGGCCTTTGACAACTTGTATTTGAAATCAGAGACATAATCAAGAAGATTAATCTTTGAATCTTCATTTGAAAGAAGTTTCTCTTTCAATAATTTCAGTGGTCCACGGACAGTATGACCAAAAACTAGTTCAAAGGGACTAAAACCCAACGACTCTTGAACTGATTCCCTAACAGCAAACAACAACAAATGAACACCCTCATCCCAATCCTTTTCTGTATCAAAGCAATATGATCGAATCATATTCTTCAAAGTTTGATGAAATCTTTCCAAAGCACCTTGACTTTCAGGGTGATAGGCAGAAGATTTAAACTGTTGGATGCCTAATTCATGCATAACTTGTTGGAAAATTCCAGACATAAAATTTGACCCTTGATCTGACTGGACAGATTTGGGAAGGCCAACAAGTGTAAAAAACTTCACCAAAGCTTTCACAATAGTTTTAGTTTTTATATTTCTCAGAGGAATTGCCTCTGGAAATCTTGTAGATGTACACATGATGGTCAACAAGTATTGGTTGCCTGACTTGGTTTTAGGTAAGGGACCAACACAGTCTACCATTATTCTACTAAATGGTTCATCAAATGCAGGAATAGGTTGCAGATGAGCCTTAGGTATCTTCTGATTGGGTTGTCCTACCATTTGACAAGTGTGACAAGATCTGCAGTATTTAGAAACATCACTTTTGAGTTTCGGCCAATAAAAATGATTCAAGATCTTGTGGTAAGTCTTACGGACTCCTAAATGACCAGCCAAAGGAGTTTCATGGGCTAAATTAAGAATTTCCTGTCTATATGACTTAGGAACAACAATTTGATAGCTCACTGACCACTCGTCACCAGCGGGTACATCAGGTGGTCTCCATTTCCTCATAAGGACCCCATTTTTCACAAAGTAACACACTGGAACTTGTGTGGCTTCAGTTTCACTAATAGCCCTCTGAAACAAACAAGATATCTCGGGATCTTGCTCCTGTTCAACGACAAGGGATTGTCGTTTGTCATCCTGATTAGAACAAAGAGAATGAGTTGCCAAAAGAGGATCACTGTGATCAATACCATTTGATTGATCAATACCTGAGGAAAAAGTGACCTCATCAAAAGACTGACCAATACATGTGTCAGCTAAAGGAATAATATCCTGATCAACATCACTCTCAAGAGCTCTTTTTGCCATAGCTCTAGTAACTGCACAAGCAGGGTACAAATCAGGGATTTCAGTTTCGACAGGATCAACTTTCTGATCCAAACAAGGTTTGTCAGTTACAAGTGGATTAACCACAACCTTATCTCCAGCTAGGTCATCGCCTAGTAATAAATGAACACCCTCTATGGGTAAAGAAGTCACTGCCCCAACAGTCACAGGTCCAGAAACTAAGTCTGATGCCAAATTTACACAATGGAGAGGAACATTTACAAAGCCGCACTCTACTCCCTGAACAAGAACACTTTCACTTGAAGAAGACTCCTCAGACAAAGGCAAAGTACCTGACAATAAAAGACTCTGAGAAGCTCCAGTGTCCCTTAATATTTTAATTGGGATAGGCTTGGCAGAATCACCAATAAGTGATATAGAACCTTCTGACATGAATGGTTCATAAGCCTCCAAAATAGAATCAGACTGGGGTTTGTTTGACCCAACAAATGTATTGCTTTCAATACAAGACCGTGACCTTGACCTCTTAGAAATAAGAGCATTTGGAAAAGCTCTGTCTTTTCTCTGTTGCTTATTTTTCAACTTGAAGCAATCAGAAATAACGTGTCCTTTCGTTTTACAATAAGTGCACGTAGGAAGAGATAAGGATTTCTGATCAGTCTTATCAGATGTTTGATTCCTAACAGTTGTGCTGTTGTGAAATTTGGAAGTACTCGTATGAGATTGAAATGGTTTTTTACCAGAAAACTGCTGAGAGGACGATTTATTACCAAATGAAATTTTGTGAGTCAAGGAATAATCATCAGCCATACGAGCAGCATTTTCCAAAGTTTCCACATTCTGCTCGTCAAGATAGGTTTTAACATCACTATGGATACACCTCTTGAACTCTTCAATTAATACGAGCTGTCGGAGGTTATCATAACCTTGATCAACTTTCTTGGCTGAGTACCACCTATCAAATAGTTCTTCTTTATCCCTTGCAAATTCGACATGAGTTTGTCCAGTTTCTTTTCTACAATTCCTATACCTTTGTCGATATGCCTCTGGTACCAACTCATAAGCTTTCAAGATGTACTCCTTAACCACATCATAATCAGTGCTTTGTTGTACTGACAGTGAAATGTAGACTTCACGAGCTTTGCCAATTAGTACACTTTGTAATAACAAAGTCCAATGCTCTCTGGGCCATTTCAAGTTTTCAGCAATTTTCTCGAAATGAAGAAAGTATTTATCTACTTCTTTTTCCTGAAAAGGGGGTACTAACCTAATATACCTAGTAACATCAAAACCTGAACTTGTTTTTAAGGGAGTGGAGTGTGCTCTGTTTGCCAGTTCTAATTCTCTTAACTTAAATTGCATTTCCCTTTCTTCTCTTTGCATCTGCATCTGTCTCTCCTCTTTCTCTCTCTCCCTCTCCATCTGCCTCTCTTCTTTCTGCATTTGTATCTGCCTCTCTTCTTTCTATCTCTCCATCTGTATCTGCCTCTCTTCTTTTTCTCTCTCTCTCTGAATCTGAAGCTTTGCCAATTCTAAATCCATCTGGTTCTTTAACTCTAATTCCCTTAATTTCCTGTCAGAACCAGATACAGGCTTTCTCTTCAAACTTAAAGCACTATTTTCAAAAATTCCCTTTCCTACTAAATACTGAATTAAAATAATATTTATTTCCTGTTTTGTCAATGTTACTTTCGCCTCAGACAGACTGTATTTTCTGGCAAGCTCGAGCAACTCATCCTTTTTCATGCACTCTAACCCCTCCTGGGTAGGTTTTGAAATGAAATTCTGAACATTAGATGCCATTGTAAATGCTTGTTGGTTTCACACACACACAAATTCTCTACTTAAAGATCTTTGCCAAAGACAAAAAAAAAAAAAATTCCGAGACAAAATCAATATGAATTTCAAAGATAAATTTAATATCTCTAATATGCTTTAAAGAAATTCAGATCCCGGACGACGAGCCCCCAATTTCTGTTACGACTCTATGGTCTAAGAAAAATGTAACAGAAAGAAAGTGAAACCAACAAATCAAGTAAAAAATCAACAACCAATTTATTACTAGATAATTAAAATGAAAAATCAAAAAGTCACTTACAGTAATGTGTTTTGAAATCCTAATAATCCAATAAGAATGATTGTTCTAATCACAAGTCCTAAGTATAGAATGTTCCGAATTCACGGCTGTGTCCTTGAATGTTATGATGTGCTAATGGTCTCCAAAGTCCTGATGTACTAGAAATCTTGATGTGCTGATGTCAAAATGAAGTATTCCAAAATCTCTGAATAAGTTCAGTTAAATTCCAAAATCATTATTTAAAAATCCAAAATCCAAACGTTTATGAGCACTGTTATAATCCAATGAATATTTAAAATAATTCCTCTCTTAGAATTTGGAATGAATTTTCACAACTGTAATAGCTCTTTACAAGACTGATGGTAATGTCAAAACTGAATAAATGTCCACCAAACATGGCATATATAAAGATTGGTCACATGACAGAATGTTCTAGAATATGAGTCATCTTAATGGAATTCTACATGTAAACAAAATTCAACCTTGACCTTCAAATTGAGAAAACATATTGATCAAAACAACCTAATTCAAGGACACTAGTTAAACATGTTTTTCCTGATAACATTAAGATTTAAGCAAATATTAAAGTGAAGAAACATTTATAATTTCCTAAAATATTTATAATATTATATAAACATCATACATAACAGTGTACTTCATCTCCAGTTAATCGCTTCACTGGTTTGTAGCAATAACTTTCAAAAGCTACCTGCTTCAAAAATAGTTCGTTGAACATACAAGAGCCAAATAATGAGAATGAAGCTTCAAATCCCATGTGTGTTGAATGTGTGCATGTCGTTAGTACATGCTGTAATTGCAAGAAACACAAATAACTTTGAAAAACTGCTATTCATGATAAGAGACTAACCAGCCACTTTATAGAATGGAACCATATTCAGTAATGAAAATGGAGGCAGGCTTCTTGTCTTTGCTTAATTATCTCATGTGAGCTTTTTAATTATTTGTAGGTACTACAACTATTCTCCAGCTTCCCAGTGTCAAGTTAACAATGTTTAATTAATGTAGAATTTTAATGCAATGCTGCTATCATCTATTGAGAAGCGTAAATTATGATATGTTTCCAAATACACACTTATAAGGTAGACAGTATCAAATGACTCAGATATATGTTTACACATGTCGTTCTCCAAACAGCAGTAATATCGACATTAACATAGTAAAGCTGGGTTGCAACAGAAGCGCTCTATCCTTCAGAAACTCACAAGTCCATCAGTGAGAAAATTATTCATAGCTATTATTGACTACCAAACTAATTTCGTCTCACGCGGCCTCTTGTACTATAATTTTCTCATCAAAATCGTAGAACAAATTTTATTAAATTTCGAATAGTGCAAAGATAAATTTGTCGCCTCCGAAAATGAATTACTTGTTATCATCTATGTGTTGTCAATAGTACCTGATAAAAAAAACATTCAAACCACCGTTATCGATACACATATATACTTAATACGGTGCTTCCATTGGATTTTATCTGTAATAACCAATCTTCAAGGAAAATAAATGCGGAAGCTAGATGCCCCACCATATCAAGACGGTTCATTAATTTACAAGGAGAAAATATTTAAGGTACATACTTTTCTTTTATTATGTCGTCGTCATCTGCGATTCTAAAAGAAAATAATTGACATTGCAAAAAGATGGTATAATTTTATGCAAAGAATCTACCAAATGTCAAATTCTACACATCAGCATTAGTCATGACATGAAATAAGGTAACAGATCATAAGGCGCTTTAATATGCAGAAGAAAAAGGGAATGGAAAAAAGGAATATATAAGTATGTGTCTGAAAGACTGATACTAAAATAAGGACGCCACTATCTTCTGTCAGCAGTTCTCAAATTAATTTTTTTTCTTTAAAAATAAATGTTTGTAGGAACAATTTGGTTTTAAGTAAAAAAAAGCAAAGGTGAAGCAAAATCAACAGTGTTCTTCCTTATATCACATTACAGATTCCAAACAAATATCCAAGTGGTACGTTTCTGTATGTGGCAAACGATGTTTTGTCCTTAAAAATGCGGGCAGTACTGGTTTCACGTTTGATGAGATTCGACGTGTCGAATTAAAGTAAACGTAATTCTCGTATCTATTTTCAAAAGGTCCAGATTTTCATTCATATTGGAGGACAACGCATGGTGGAGAGAGTAGACTTCCTAATTCACATGCCTTTATTCATAGGAGAATGTTAACTACGGCGGATATAGTACTGTTTGCAAAAACGTCGAATTTCAAAATGAATCAAAGATCTTGTTCGATCGGGAGAAGAGTGCTGTATTCACATTGCCTCTAAACTATTTTGGTATTTCTTACTTTTCTTTTTAAAGTAAATTCCAACTGAATGCTTTTTGTTTTCTTCAAAATTTATCAAATTTGCACAGATCGAAGGTTATAGACTCTTCTTATCGAATACCCAATGAAAAGGGTATATTTGGGACTGAATTTGTTCAGTATGACACAATTATTGAGATCACATCATGTTTACTCAACAGAAAGTCTGTGAGGTCGATTTTCGACAGGTCATAAACCGCTACAGATTTCCAAAGGTCTCGTATAATTTGTGTGAAGTTTTTCATTAGCTTTCATGGAACTGTAATTGCCATTATGTAAAAATATTCATTTCGTCACAATGTAATGATCACGTAATATTAAGGCGCAGTAAGCGTTGATTTTACAAAAGCGGACTACCTTCATTATCATGACGTATGTACCTTTCACGATTTTGAAGGTATACAGATCGTCTTTCATAGCACTATAAGTATTTCCACGTTTTGTGTCCAGTCAGTAGAGTTTCATTAATGTCTACTCTTTGGTGAAATACTGCTCTTACACGTTTTGGAAGCTGCGAATATGATACGTTTGCAAATACACAACTAAACTAGGATCCGGTACCTAGTGTGCAAGAATCTGCATATATATTTACACATATCTCGCGCTCCATATGACTGCTATTTTCACATTAACAGATTCAGGGTTGGGTGCAACAGACGCGTGCTGTTATTCACAGTTGAGAAAGATTATTCGTGGCTTTTATTATCTGCCCACTTGAGTTTTGTTTCCTGCGCGGCCTTTCAAGAGCGAAATCATACAATAATTTTTCGATCAAATACATAAAAACATAGACTAAATGTAAAATAATGGTTCCTCTATGTAAACGATTACATGTAATATATGTGCTAAAATATAGTTCCTTATAAAGATGTCAACGGAAGGAATAAACAAAGTAACAAGAGCAAGATAACAAAAATATCTTCTCAGTTTAATAAGTTTCAGATGTTATGAAGAATCTGCAAGAAAATAAAATTTGGGAACTCGATGTCCTACTATAACGTGTGTGTAATTTAATTTTAGAGAAACACATATTGAATATACATACGTTTCCTCATAATGTATTTCTTTCTCTGGTTCTGGCGCAAGGGCTCTAAAAAGAAAACAATTGACATTGAAAAATAATTGATGAGCTGTATATTTTATTAAAACAAAGCCACGTAATGACAGTTTTTATACATTAGCATTTATCACATAAGTTCCTTTTGAATCAGGATGAAATATTAAGAAGAAAAAGAAGAAGACGACGACAGTGATGACCCTGATGAACTAATTTGGGTAACTGCACCTCCAACGAGAATAAAAGAGCCTTTCGCCCACGTATGAATCAATTTCCATATTTTTAAATAGTCGGAAAAAGCAAGTGGGTTAAAGATAAGACAAAGTGAGTTAAATTCTTATCAATAAAGCAAAGTCGGAAGTATTGATGTTCATGTATAATTTTAGATTTCCAAACGAATATCCACGAGTCGTATTTCTTTGTGTGGGAAGCGATGTGTATTTTGTTAATGTGCCTAGTATTGTTTTCATGTTTGATCTAATTTGGTGTGCCGAATTAATGTACTCGTTAGTGGGGACAGCGATATACTGAGACTGGCTGATGTTTTGAATGTGCAAGTCTCGTGGATAAAAAGGACTTTCTAACATGGGCATGGAATATACGTTCCTTCGAAAGTGATGATAAGATGAAAATGAAGTGTTGATCTTTTGATAGGAACGGCTGATGTTT
Source organism: Margaritifera margaritifera (assembly GCA_029931535.1). NCBI lineage: Eukaryota > Metazoa > Mollusca > Bivalvia > Unionida > Margaritiferidae > Margaritifera > Margaritifera margaritifera. Next base: position 906,467 of record JAQPZY010001039.1, on the reverse strand, counting down.
ATAATAGGCGCTTATTTACACTCCACGCGTGCGATTCCTTCAACGCTATTGACGAGCACCCCCACCCTCCTATTTTGTAATTTACCTGAGTAACATTTTCTATGTGCCCAGCTAGATATTCACTGGTGGTTTCTGATTACATTGTGATTATCCTGAGTGTGAAACACCAACATTGATAACATGCATACATAATAATAGCATACCATACAAGAGAAATAGTCCCTAAAATGTCAACAATGGATGCACTAAAACCGGAAGTAACAACACCTGAAACAAGAACCCCGATTACTGAGTTCGACTCAGAAAATAATTTTAGCTTGAAAGATTTACTCCTTAGATTGAATGAAAAGCTCTCAAAAGGACTTACAAACATAGAGAAGAGCTAACAAAATGTAACTAAACAAAAAAGAGCAGAAATAAAGAATTATCCAAGAGGAAGTTACTTCAGTAAAGAAGGAAATAAAGGTGATTAAAGAAAAGATATAAAGATTTGAAAGAACGACGAGGATGCCAAACAGAGGATGAATGCAGTAGAGGAAAGCACTGCATTTCAAAGAGAAAGAGTAGATTTACTAGAAAATGAAAGGGTAATGCAGTTACAATATCAAATTCAAAAGAATTAAAGAGGGCTAGAGAAAAAACTGATTCTTATGGAGAAGTATGAGATAAATATAATCTTCTTATTTATGATATTATGGAGCTCCACAAGGAGTATGAATATGACTTTATGGTCAAAAATGTGGAACTAGAAGATGGCATTGTAAGCAACATCTACCTTTGCAATACCCGCATAATTCCATACAGGAATCGAAATAAACCTGCTCCAAGAGCAATTGTAGCCAAGTTTTTAAACTTTGCTGACAGGGAGTTAGTTCTATCCAATGTAGACAAGTTTTTAAACTTTGCTGACAGGGAGTTAGTTCTATCCAATGTAGACAAGTTTTTAAACTTTGCTGACAGGGAGTTAGTTCTATCCAATGTAGACAAGTTTTTAAACTTTGCTGACAGGGAGTTAGTTCTATCCAATGTAGACAAGTTTTTAAACTTTGCTGACAGGGAGTTAGTTCTATCCAATGTAGACAAGTTTTTAAACTTTGCTGACAGGGAGTTAGTTCTATCCAATGTAGACAAGTTTAGAGGTATCAAAGAAGAGACTTTTGTCAGACTTTCTGCCCAACATTTAGAAAGAGCAGAGCAAACTGTCTGAGGCGGCCTTTATGGTTCAAAAGGTTCAGGGTTTAACAAGTAGAATCGCTGTTGGAAAGAACTAACCCAGTATTCTCTACAAATCAAATACCATATTTATAGGGAATATATATATATATATATATATATATATATATATATATATATATATATATATATAGTCAAGACAAAATATATAGATATATGTGGAGATTTTTAAATGAAGAAAAATATATATTGTTTCCTTTCTATAGATCCCTCTAATTTTACTATACTAGTAATATTTAATGATGCTAAAATGTACGTTAATTATAGCGTGGATAGTTCAGATTATTACCTGAATAAAGTGACTATCCGTGTATATGTGTTAATGACAGTTGTTAATAACCTCGAGTATTTATTTAATTGATGCACATTCATCTGCATATACAAAGATCACTTGTTCAGAACAACCTTTTGGAGGTTATACTATATGTAGTTGTTATAAAATAAGTTTACAATACGTGCATATGGATTCTCATGTTGATAACTGGCGCTTAAAAAAATCCACTAGAATAATTTAGTTGTGTTTTATTGACAGAGATGATATGTAAAAAGATTGTTTGGGTATGTTATGAATATCAGAGCATATACTGAAAGAAGAGATTTACAATGTATACTTATCTTTGTCAGATATAATTCTAATGACTCTAAAGCATACAAGAATGGAAGTAAGTAATTGATTTCTATATGCGTTTTCGCTGGCATTTTCAGTCGTCCAACTTTTGTTATCTGATTTGCTTCAATTTTTGCATTGCATATTTATTTTCTGCTTTGTATAATTTTAATTGCTTTAGAAATGTTATTTTACTTTGCTGTAGTTTGGAATGTTTTTAGTTTATTGAATTTGTCCACTTATTACATTGAGTGTCATTATGTACTTCACCTTTACTATTATATTATTCTCAGATGCTATAATCACTTTGATAAATAAGTTAGTGACAAAATGAGGTGTATATTTAGTAGATATATATCTTTGCTTTGACGATCTCACAATGCTATTTATGAAGTCATTTTGTTGTTCTTGACTGTACATCTGAGAATGTTTTCAGGCTCTTCTACATAGAGTGTAAATTGTTCATTCCAGTATACATAATAAAATTTTATTTTTTAGCTGCAATGTCATCGCGTCTGTATTAGGGGGATGAGTAAAGTCTCTGTATCAAACAGTAATAGGACAGTTAATTGCTACTGATATTACTATTACTAAGGGGATGAGTACAATCTGTGTATCAAAAGAAGCAAGATAATTTAATCAAGTAAATGAAATTGAAATTGTAAGTATATCATGAAGAGAACGTATGATCATAACCCAAACAGCCATTACAGAACAGAACAACTTTTTATATACTCAATTTCACCTTTTTTTTCTTTTTTCTTTTTCTTGTATAGAAAATTATGTAATAGAGGTGATTCTTAAATTATGTGTTTTGCATTCATAAATTAGAAAAATGATTGGTTTTACTAGAGAAATTATATTTAATGTTCTTTTTTCAGGTTTACATATGTTGAAGGACAATGTAAAAAATATAGTGTACACTTCCAGATTTACAAACTTTTATTTATAAGAAAATGTTGACTACATCATATGTACTATTGTTGGTTCAAATCTCCATATGAAAAAAGTCTGGTTTTGAGAGAAGTCGGTTGGTTGTTTCTTAATGTGTCTGAAATATATTGGTCTTTTTTCCTTTGTCCCTTAAAGCAAAGTCCTATATTCCAAACAACGTTTCCGAAAATGTGCATATATCGCGCCCTACTTCCCTTAAAATAATTACCAATCTTCTCTTCTGTTCCGACTATATATGATGAAGCGATGCAAGTTGATCATATATTTTGTCCTGATATCCTCATTATGTCAAAGCCATCATTAAAATACAGTGTCATTATGTCAAAGCCATCATCAAAATACAGTGTCATTATGTCAAGGCCATCACCAAAATACAGTGTCATTATGTCAAGGCCATCGTCAAGCAAAAACATTTGAAAAGAGACATTTTATCAAGCTATTATTTTTGTGTGAATGATGAATAATTAAAATTAATACTCACTCTAAACTCGATGGCATACAAGGCCTAAAACAATACAGAAAAAATGAAAGTCATGCAAAAACTACTCTACATTATAAAGCGAGCCCTCTTCTACTATGAAACGTTTGTCAGATCAACGAAGGAATAATGACGGAAATATCATATTTCAGTTAGAAAAAAGTTAATCAAATGTAATCAAGCTGGGTCCATAACACCTACTAGATTCACCTAATAGATTATGTATTTAAGACAATTTTAAATATAATCAAGAAAGCAAAGATAAATACTGAATATTGTCTAAGATTAAACTGATTAAAAAGTAGCTTCGTGGTGTAATATCGATATAAACATAATGGCGCTCTGGTGCACGTTAATAGTGAAACAAATTATTGAGGGTATATTTAATTGTATCACTGGACGACACCAGAATCATCTAATTTATTCGGTTGAATACAGACTGTATGTATGTAGTATTAATTGTCATACAACGCGCGAGGCTAATTGATATTTGTGACAGTATATGATGAAATAACATTCAACTTTTAGCCGTAAAAAGAATATTCATTTTCTAAGTTAAATAAGACACCAGCCATGCAAGTAAGTAGTTAGCGCACGTATCTTTGAATTGAAAGAGGTATAATAGATTTACAATACCAATGTACAAACTATACATGTCAGTAGCTTCTTTATTATTAACCTCAGCGGGATTTAAGACGAAGTGTGTTTTGAATGGTCTCGTCCCATTAATGAATATATGAATGCTTTTCAAGCTGCCCAACGAACCTGTTTACCATACAGAATACAACAGACTTGGCCCAAAACCAAACGAAAGCAGAAACACTGTGCATTGATATCATGAACGCGCTATAAATGGATATCAATGTTCACCCATATATAACGCACACCGTACTGCAAAGAACTGAGACCGTATTTAATGTAGCATAATGCGTCTTTAGATCTGGATCTATGCTGTTTACTTCAAATGACAAGGAGAAAGAAAAGCGTATACCCTGATATGTCGCTGTGTTATTCATAACAGATTTTAGTCTGCGCTGTTTCCAATAAAATGCGCGTTATACACAAGTCACGACAGTAAAGACAACAGTACTACCTCCATATAGGTAAAATTTAAATAAATAACAATCAAAATGACAATAAAAGTTAAATGAAATAAAATTTAAATAAACTTTTATTGAAAAGATGATCTACGCACTGTTTTTTTATAATCTTCTCTCCTCTAGGAGAAATGCTGGAAAGAGAAATTGTATGCACATAAATTGACTCTAGTTTAATGTATGTGTCATATATTAATTGCAATACCGAAAAACAGGTTGCTTGTAAAAAGTAGTCAGTACTGCATATTGAATGAAAGTGACGCTAAAGATTACAAATTAATATCAAATCCTAAGAGTAAGAAGGTCATAAATAATGCTGAAAGACTCCGATCTTTAAACCTTTAACCTTTACATGCATTTCATAATGTCTGAGTGCAGAATAAATATTTTATTACATACTTATATAACTTAACGTAAGATAAAGTATGTGTACAGAGAATCAAATAAGAATTTTTATCAATCAAGAAGACCTCATTAAAGAAGGTAATATTTGTATTTTTTGCTCCAACATTTGATCCATATTTATTTTTTTTTCTCCTCATTTAAAGAAAGATAAAGGAAAAACGAGTTTTTCTCAGCCTGTCAGCATGGCATCTTTTTAAACAAAAATAATCTATTTGATACGGAAATTCTAGAGATTTACATAGAATCTTTTTTATTATAGATGAAAGTAATTGGACAGGTAAGTGACTTTAATTTACTGTGTCGAAAAATGGGAACTTTTGGGTCAGAGAGTGTATGGATTGGCTAAGGATCAAGCTCACTCAGAATAGTGCTACTCCGCTTGGTTGTGTCCACTTCTTGTTCTTCTGACATATGTTAGGGGGAATGTAGCTCATTACTTTGTTGTTTTTATACTTTTTGTTTTCGTTGGTGTTGTTTTTGTTATTTTTGCTGTTAATATTAGGTATATTAACGTGCGTTACATCTGAAGTAAAGAAATATGTGTATTTTATCAAATCTGCGCGCTGTTGGTCGTGTCAAATCACATTTCTCAACTTTTGGAAGCTATGGCTGTGAGTTTTAAAAGCTATCCACTTCCAAAAACAGGATTATTTGAATAAAGAAAAACACGACAAGAATTAAGCAATATATTGTTGCATCTATGTTGCAAAATGCAACAAATACCAATGATTTTGGCAAATGCTATTCATAACAGCAAACTAGCCAAAAGGTGTTCCAGGATGGAACAAAATTAAATATAAAATCAGAGACATGTTTCTTCTCTTTGTTTAATTATCTGATCGTATCTGCCTTTCACGATTTTGGAGATACACATATCTCTATTTCGTAATGGCAACTGTTGTGCAACAGACGCGCCCTGTCTTTAACAAAATCATGATCTGTCAGAGATAATGATTGTTCGTGGCTATTACTGACTGCTAAAATAAGTTGTCGTATGCGACCTTTTCGGATGCAATCATGCTCTCATTGTCAAAAGAAAGTCATATACAGATATTAGAGTAAATGTTCATTAAGAGTATACACATATTGTTCTTTTCCAAAAATGAACTACACGTAATATATGTGTTGAATATAAAATCACGAAAAAAAATGTATACGAAACGAATTATCACAGAAAGTTGTGGACAATTTCTAATAGGCACCTCCCACCTATAACTTTTGTTTCCTCCTTTTTTGTACTGACAAAGAAATTATTCATCGGTAAAAGTAAGTATAGTTTTCAGTGTCTATTTGAAAATAAACCTAACGTGTAATTGGAAATTTTAAACAATAGATGCTTGTTATAGGAACTAAGTCAACTGGTTAGCGTTAACAAATGAGGCGGATAATAAAAGTTACAAAGAGGTGCTTCAACAATAGTCTTCGTATTGTGACAAATTTAAATTCCAGATTTCAGGTTTATTTAAATTAAACACAGTGCTTCTTAAACATTGTCGTTTTGGTTCATTCTTTTATCCTTATGTCCTTTAATTTATATATCTATCTAAACAGATAGATTAATAGCCAACAATGTATGTATGTATGTATGTATGTATGTATGTATGTATGTATGTATGTATGTATGTATGTATGTATGTATGTATGTATGTATGTATGTATGTATTGTTCTTTCTTTCTTTACTAGCGTCAGATCGATCTACTTCTTCAAACGGATATGTTAAACACACACAACACACACACACACACACAAGGTAACTTACATAACAGTTTCTGTCAATGATGTTCTTTTCGGTTCAGTCCTAAAATTGAAACTTATCAATCAGCAAAGTGCTAACAAAAAGCAGCTTAAAAGTGTAGTTACGTCAGAAACTTGTATAAAAATATTATGATGAACCTGTTAAAATAACGAAATAATATGTACATGTGCATGCCCTATTCACACTTTAACCGCCCCGATGATTGCGAAGCACTGAATATTGTTATCCCTGCCATACTATTTGATTTGCACTAAATTTTCAATGAAACTAAAAGCATTTAATCCATGCAATAATTATCTAGTAATTTCATTCTTAATGAAAAGAAGCTGGTTTCGGTCCATTCTTGGTCATCGAACACCCACCCCCTCGCGACAAATATGATGTTAGGTGGGGTGAGAGAGGAGATAAACAGCCATCAGTTTTATAAATGTAAAACAAGTAGACGATTGTGAACAGCGAAACCCCATATATTTCTTTACATGATTCTATAGCTGATCAAGGTCTAGGCTGTTCACTTAAAAATAATATTAGAATAGACAGAGTTGAACCTGATCTACGAGGAGGCGCGGTAGCTCAGTGGTTAGCGTGCCAGACTCGTGACCGAAAAGGTGCGAATTAGAATCCTACCATTGGATCAGCCTGGGTTGGCTACCGTAGTGTGTCATTGGGCAAGGCACTTTAGTCCAATTGCCTCGCCACAAAATAATCTATTTGTGTTGCCGTGGCGTCAAACACCAAATCAACATCATTATGACCATGATCTGCCGGCTCATTATGCAATTTATCTGAATCGGCTCTGTTCGCAAGATGCGTGCGCGTAATCCACGAACACATACGGTATAATCTTTATCATAATAAGTTTTCTTGTTTTATTGAAAACATATCTTTGGAAGCAAATGAGAATATATTTATGGTTTTGTTTAAGTCAAAAAAGGAATATGAGCTCATTGGCTGAGTTAATACTGTTATACTTTGAAAGAATGGGAAATGTGAAGGTATATACAGGTAGACAGGTACAAGAGACTGGCCGGGTGATTTCACCTTATTAATATAATATTTATAAGTGCCCAGTTGACACGAAATATTTTTCTTGCAGGACATGTAGCTTGCATGCGTTATATGGAGGAATTTTCTAGTTTAAGTCCGGAATGCATGATGTATGAACACCATTATACATATTTCTTGGATGGACAAAACCCTAATAACTGTTGTAATGGAGAATCAGATCAATATATAATGATTTGCTTTCTATCCCCATTCATCTAGTTGTAGCAGCAGTATATGGTAGTGATGAATTATGGTCTTATTAGCTCAAACCTGCTTTGTTCCAGAGTATTGAGAGTACACTCAACCTTTATGGTCGGGAAAGTAATCATACATTACAATGGCACGAGTTTTTAAAACAGTATAATCTTCTAGAAATACGTGCACGTATGACTCATTAAAATGGCATATATTTCATGAGATTTTTCAAAAATTATTTGAAATGTTTCTAATATACAAAATAATAGGAGAAAAACACGGCAAGCAATTACTCCCAACACTAAGCGTTAGGCACTGAAGAAACTTCTCAATATAATATTTTCTTTCTTCTTACATCGACATTTACTTATGGTTAATATCTTACATTGACGTCGAGTACATTATTAGATACGAGTGAAATTATAGCACACATATTTAAGCAGAGAGAGAGAGAGAGAGAGAGAGATGGAAGAGGGAGAGATCGTACATGATTTATGTTATGGTCTGTGATATGGTGAGGAAAACTCAATGGTATGTACGTATACATACACACATGCATGCATGGACGTTATTGTACACACATATTGAAGCAGAGAGAGAGAGAGAGAGAGAGAGAGAGAGAGAGATCATACATGATCTCTGTTCTGGTCAGTAAATGGTGCAGAAAACTCATATGTCAAATCATCTACAAATAAATGATGTAAAATAACCGTTTAATCTTAATTGAGTGCGTTAAACAAGTATCAACGTTCTCACCAAGTGAAAAAAATACTCGTTATATTGCTAACGTCAGGGAAATTTTGCTGTTTTGAGAGAGAGAGAGAGAGAGAGTAAAAGTGTCCATTACATCTTAAGGACACATTTCTTTTCGATATTAATCAATGCACCAGTTTTGATCATCATTTAATCATTTTTGTTTGAAGCACGATGCATCGAAGAAAACGTCTACAAAAGGTTATTGTTAAAAAATAAATAGATTCCAATTAATAAAAAGGAAGATTCGAGTATACATTTGTAGTAAGAAAATGAATAGGAATGAACTCTCTTCATTGTAAGAAGCAGTCATAGGGAAAAATCTCTTTATCATTGAAATGCATATATTTGTATGTGATGAATTAGCAAGAAGATGCAAAAAGTACTTACATTGTATCTATTATACCGCTTAAAGAGTGACAATACAACTCGATAGGTTGAGAAATTATAAAAACAGGTTAAACATTTATTTTACACATACCTCCTTGTTCTACATCGCCTATTTAATACAATTCATATCCTACATTCAATTCAGAATTGACATACCATGCCTGAACTGGGGTATTGTTTTGTCGTCTGTTATCTGTGGCGAAAATGACAATAGTTTCGAATTTCAAAAGTAGAAGTAAAGGACAGGGTTCCGTACTTTATGAAAGGAAGTCATCCATTTCATTTATTTTCAAATAAAACAATAAAGACTGATCAATCTCTTAAGGTTTACGTAAACATTACACCATGTGTTTGGATAATGCGATTTCATTTGAGATCAGGGGCCCAGGGCGGTGGAGTGATCTGAAGCGTTCGCCTTTACAGATCACTCACAACTCACCTCCGCGTGGGTTCTAGTCTCGGCTCGACTAACGTGGATATGTAAGAAAGCTTGCCAGTAGCTTCCCGTTGGTCAATTATTTTGCGGGGTTTTCCCATGTGCTTCCCATGTTAAACCCCTAAAATCTAAATCATTCAAGGACAGTAGAAATTATAGATTGTAATTAATTCTAACTGATAGGAATACCTAGCTTTATATAATAGTAATTACTAACCGGTAAATATATTTCGTAAACTGCTACTTAAACAATCAATTTATTTTTGTTTAGTTTCTAAAACTTAACTACAGAATGACAACCTACAGAATATAGTATGTGGAACTGTTACGTTGGACTCTTAACATACAAACATATGTGTCCGCCTAGCTGGTCTGCATAGGGATAAAATACAAAATCGTGAATTGGACCGCAGAATTGAAAAGGCGTTTAACTTAGCGTCTATGGTGCAGATGTTAATTTAGTACCAGACCGAATCCATCCAAGGCAAATGTATGACTGGTAGATTGATGGATTATGTATGGATTATGTATAATATGCGCGAGCACCATCTCTTAATTGACCTTTATAGTAGTGGACCAGCGACAAATAACCTTATTTTCATTTTTGCAAAACCAAACCCTACCACCCACCCCCACGAGGCAAAAGCACATTAATAACAACAGTTAACCCAAAAGCCATTACCAAGTTTTTTTTGTTTTTTTTTTTTTCAAAAGTCAACAACCACACGAAAGAAATAAAAATGTGTCTGTATGTGTCTCAAGTCATGCCACTACAACAAATTGTATGTTAAAAGTACCAGCTGTGAAGTTATAGATCTTACTACATAAGTTATTAAGTTCTACCACTTTCGAGCCCGCGAAGTTGGGGAAATACCGCCGTCACTCTTTTAATGCTAGAACAATAACAAGCGTAACAGGGATTTGCTATTTGACATTTACTATCATATATCCGGGATGAAAACACGAGTAGTACTTCTGCCATCATGCACACTTCCTTTTAGATACATTGTGTAAGCTATCATACAACGGAACGGAGGATCTATATATATATATATATATATATATATATATATATATATATATATATATATATATATATATATATATATATATATATATATATATATATACATGAACACAAAATCTAAAATTGTAAGCAACACTCTGCATACAGGCATTTATTCTAAACCGCCTGAGCACAAAAAACATCTCCTATAGTCAATCAATTAGAATCAGGAGGATTTGCTCTGATGACATAACATTAGACGAGAAGTGCGGAGAGCTAATCCAACACCTGACAAAGCGGGGCTACACCAAAGATATAATAGCGGAAATCATACAAAAAGCCAAGCAAACAAACCGTGTTGATGTCCTAAAATACAGAGGAAAAGAAAACGTGGAACGAGCACCCTTCATCTTCATGTTCCACGCAGAGAAACCACAAGTAGGTTGAATCATTCAAAAACATTGGCCAACCGTTGAATTGTGTAAAACGATTAAATTGATCTTTCCACACAAACCAGTTGTAGCATTCCGTAGACCTCAAATTTTGAGAGACATGCTAGTCAGTTATTTAAAGCCACTCTCAAATCAAAAACAGGATAGGAAATCGAAGCCATGTGGAAACAAAAGACATCCCAACACATGATAGAAACAAACACATTTTCCATCATAGTCACAGGTGAAAAGTTTAATATTCAAAAATATACTATAATATGCAACACGTAGAATGTGATCTAGCTTATCACATGCAAGGTATGCAGCACCCAATATATTGGAGAAACGCATAAATTAAATATTAGAATGAATCTCCACAGATCAGACTGGCAAACCAATAAAGTGGAAAGGAGCCCAGTGGCGGAACATTTCACTTTCAATGGTGTAATTCTGATTGGAATCGCCCATAACTCAAAATGGGGCACATCAAATAGGAAATCCAAAGAAACCGGTTGGATTCGCCGGCTGCAAAGACTCAAATCCAGTGGCTTAAATCAAGAATAATCCCAACGGAAATTTGTCCGTTTATAGGTAATAGAGATTTTACAAGTTACCAAAATCACATTTTCCTGCCATTAATTCGCGTTTTCAAACCCATAGTCTTAACAAGCATGCATTTTTCTGTAAAAACAAAAGTAAAATGTAAAACACGCATATAAATCTATTTAATGGTGTAAATGTAAAACACGCATATAAATTTATTTAATGGTGTAAATGTAAAATACTCATGTAAATCTATTTAATGGTGTAAATGTAAAACACGCATATAAATCTATTTAATGGTGTAAATGTAAAACACGCATATAAATCTATTTAATGTAAAATGTAAAGCACGCATATAAATCTATTTAATATAAAATGCAAAACACGCATATAAATCTATTTAATGGTGTAAATGTAAAACACGCATATAGATCTATTTAAACACGCATATAAATCTATTTAATGGTGTAAATGTAAAACACGCATATAAATCTATTTAATGGTGTAAATGTAAAATACTCTTATAAATCTATTTAATGGTGTAAATGTAAAACACGCATATAAATCTATTTAATGTAAAATGTAAAACACGCATATAAATCTATTTAAACACGCATATAAATCTATTTAATGGTGTAAATGTAAAACACGCATATAAATATATTTAATGGTGTAAATGTAAAACACGCATATCAATCTATTTGATGGTGTAAATGTAAAACACGCATATAAATCTATTTAATGGTGTAAATATAAAACACGCAAATAAATCTATTAAAACACGCATATAAATCTATTAAAACACGCATATAAATCTATTTAATGGTGTAAATGTAAAACACGCATATAAATCTATTTAATGGTGTAAATGTAAAATACGCATATAGATCTATTTAATGTAAAATGTAAAACACGCATATAATCTATTTAATGGTGCAAATGTAAAACACGCATATAAGTCTATTTAATGGTGTAAATGTAAAACACGCATATAAATCTATTAAAACACGCATATAAATCTGTTTAATGGTGTAAATGTAAACACGCATATAAATCTATTTAATGTAAAATGTAAAACACGCATATAAATCTATTTAATGGTGTAAATGTAAAACATGCATATAAATCTATTTAATGGTGTAAATGTAAAACACGCATATAAATCTATTTAATGGTGTAAATGTAAAACACGCATATAAATCTATTTAATGTAAAATGTTAAGCTATCAATTAGTAACAACTCAAATATGTAATACTAATTTAAAATATAACTTCTACAAGTTTTAACAAAATGTTAGATCCGGGATATAAAAAAAATGTAACTGGACAATTGCAGATGGCTCAGAGATTTCATTGCTGACCTACTTACTTACGTCATCAATTGGAATACTTTGTTCTAGCCATTTCTACATTACGAACACTTTGTCAGGATGCATCTTAAAAAGTAATAACCTTGAACTTTATTCAACTTTCTTCGTTTTATTTATTATTTCTTTGTATTGTCTATATAAATATATACTGCAAACATAATGTAGGTTCTGTATAGTAATTACGTTTTTATGCTTTGTTCTGGTTTCTTTTGTGTAATCGTCTTTTGTGGCTTTGTGTTCTTGAAAAAGGAATCGGTAAATTCCAAAAGCACATGGGCTAGTTTCACCCTAGTTTTGTACTCTTGTTTGTGTTTTTCTTTCATATATATTACACGAATATTTTCATATACTATTGATTGTTAGGGTATTTTGACCATGACGTACGAATCTATTTATATGATATCATTATTGAAATATGCAATCTATACTAAGTATATTCCAATAGTGAGCACTGATAATTATTTAAGTTAGCTTGAGAGGAATTAAAACATAGCAAAAACAGAAGCGTTTTCTGTGCTAAAACTTAAAATCTAGATTGTATTTCTTTTACAGATTTTGATAATATAATATAATAATGAACTAACACAGTTTGTAGATAACTATAAACTAGATCGCGATACAATTGTATCACATAGTTGGTACACTATACATACAGTTTGCAGCTTATTATTTTTTTATATGTTTACCCGTTAACTTATCACTTTATGTGAATCTTATAGATCCATATACGTCCATTAAATCCTCGCGCAGTATTCTCATGAGTAAACCCGCCGGACATTCGGCTAGTTAAATTGAAAATGTGAGAGAACCAAGAAAATCGATCACGCTTTACAACACGAACATGCTGAGTCTATGCAGAGAAACGCTCGGCAGCCTATTGTAATTCAAGCAGTCCCTTTTATATTTCTGTTACCACAACGTATGGATCTTGCACCCACCCCAGGACAAGCATCGTTTAAATGTCAAGCGATATGAGTAAATAAAATCACCTCTGTTATGAAGAGAATGTCGATAAATGTTGGTCTTTCAAATGACAAAAAGTTATCTAATCACTGCATTCTTCCAAATCAAAAATTGCAAGTATCCGGTCACACAATAATTCGATCCGGGAATCGTTGTCCAGCCATATGAATGCAAACCAGCAGCGGCATAATACTTTTAGATTTAGTACTATTTCTACATCCAGTAATTCTTCCCTTTGACAATACTGCATCTGCGATGAATGTCCGTGGTGGAATCAACACTCTTTTCGGTGGAAACGTTGTAAACAGTCTCGTCGAAATCCATGTATATGGCGCCTCGACTACCTTAACTGACCTGACCCGAGTAAACTATGTGACATCACGCAGGAAGTTCCTACGGAGATCCAATGTTTAAAAATGATGTGCGGATCAAATGTTCTATTGATTAAAAGGACAGTAGCTCTATGAATTGAGATTTGTAAAAAAATAAAATACTTCCTAATGTGATCTGTGATCGAATTATCCAATATTGTTTCAACTCGCATCTGGGACTATTTCTTCACCTGCAAGAATTGGAAAGTTCAGCTTCTGAACCATAATTAAACGAAATGTCCAAAAGCATCATCTTTCTTTCTATCTAGACTTTTTGTTTTCTCAAAATGAAAATTATGTGATAAACAGAATCTCAAAAGGGCAATGATTTGATATTGAATTAATGAAACTCGTTTCATAAATTCAATATTAAATCATTGCCCATTTGAGATCCTCTATACATGTAAAGCTAATATATGTATGCTCTCTACTTATACTTATAGTCTTATTTAGTACTGGTAAATTCACAAATAGGCACTTGGAACAAGTTTGGTGCACCAAACTTAGAGGAGATTTGAGACACATGTCTATCTGAAAAAATCCGGTTAAAATAAAACTTCTCCAAGTAAGGAATTATATGGTGTTTTGTTGGGGAAGCAAACAGTCGGAATTTGCAACAATTGTTTTTTTTTTTTTTTGTATATGTAATAGTTAACTTCTATATACAAACATTTTTCATTCCGACATCTTATTGCGGCTAAAAGTATATATCTCTCTCAATTAGGTTGCTATGGGTAACGGATAGGGCGCTGTTTTTTAAATTCAAGTCAATGTATTTACATTACATCGGAGGCAATGCGATCTACGTGGGTTCGAATGACGCATCCGACTGAGGTCATGTTTATAGTTTTGTCCAGCTATCAGCTTTTGTAAATTTCTTCTTAATTATTGCGCTTAAGTGGGATTTTGGTTCGGGATTGACTGGAAAACTACCCTGAATTCGTGTCGATGTAATGAGTCAAAGCTGTTTACATATTTATATTCACAAGTGGTCAGCCTGTTCACCCTAACCTCTCTGAGAGACAAGCCGTTATGTAAATGTTGAAATACCTACGGAGAACCATAGTCTTAAGTTTCTTCTAGGTACTCAGTGCGGTTAAATTCAAGCATGTTCAATATTCATCAATGGAGGCGACGTTCAAGTACGATTCTAAGAGAGAGAGAGAAGAGAATTCTGGCCTGGTCAGTCAGGTTGAATAATCTCAGAGGATGACAACCGTAGGGATTGACAGACTAGAGCTTTATAGATGTGCTTTTGCTAAATTAATTAAATGCTTTAAATACATGAAATTAATATTTAATATCTGACAATTCATCTTGAGGTGTTAATTGCAGAGCATCAAACGATTATATCATTACTGCAGCATTACAAATGTTAAATCGTTTTTTCTTACCCCCACAGGCAGTGTAATGTAACATGTGTATTGAACAGTTTTCTTTTTCTATCAATGAACTTCATAAGAACTTTAAAACATAAAAATTTCATTAAATTCTAACCGTCTTTTTAAAAATTCAGTTGCCTGTCTGTTTTTGTCGAGTCATTATAGGTAGATCTCGAAAAACTTAAAATCACTTGAATTTGTAATATAAAGACAGCTGAAAAGAATCTGAAAATATATTTCGAATAAAATTTAAACTGAATTCTATCATTGATATTTTGTTGTCACCAATAGAGCTAAAAATAGCAAATCATCCTTTTTTCGGAAGAATATTTTTCTTGATGCAGGACATGGGAAGATTAATATGGATGAATTCGTTTATAATAGTTTTCGAGACAACTATCATAGACTATATTTTTACATCATCTAAACTTTACTTCAGATATAGTCATAGGTGCCTTATATATATATATATATATATATATATATATATATATATATATATATATATATATATATATATATATGAAACTTGAAAAACGAGAACGTCTTATTTAACATATCTAGATTATACCGACCGTAAAATCGAGAAATATCCAGACGAATCATGACTACCACACCTATAAAAGTTTACTTACACACCTATAATAGTTTACTTATGAGCATTTTCTATTGGAGACCATATTTAGTATCTGTAATAGATAATAATAAATGCTAGATTCTATATACATTTTCTTTAGACATTATAACTAGCTTGAACGGGCTTAGAGTACAGTCAGATATTGTGTAGTGCATTTTCTCCTTGTTTTATTTCTTGTAAATAAATTTGTTTGAAATCAGGTCTTTGATCGTTCTCTAATTCTACCTCTGCACAGACACTAGAGTGAAAATGTATGATGTGTTACTTTGATTTCTTGTTAACAAGTCGCTTGATATTAGTTTCTGGGTTTTTTTTTTTTTTTTTTTTTTTTTTTTCTTTCTTTTTTTCCTAAGGCATTTTAAATGATCATTAGTTGCAAATTGTTGTACCACAGAGAGCAAACTTTTATTGTATATTTTAGTTACGGATATAAAGGTTATGAATATTTAATGCTTTTAGAGAAAATAAAAAGTTGACGTTTAAAAGAAAGAAACCGGTGACATTTCTTTGCAGCGTTTTGACGGGTAATATAAAGTTTTTGTTTGTTCCGCTCCCATTTCTGTCATCTGTCCACATGGCTACTGGGATCAGACCACCACAAAATTTCCTATATATTACATACATACAATTCTCCATTCTGAATTCAGAACAATTTTCAAATCACACTAGGATTCTAGGGGTGACAGTGCCTTTATAGCCCATTACACACACAAAGACTTGGCAGCATTTGTCTAGCATATTCACATTTAACACCTGATCAAAACTTAGCGGGTTCTGGTTCCGGGTCAATCAAAACATATGCTGTGGTCGTATCACACACTGACTTTGCATGTGCACTTTCGCCATACTACATCACAATTAAATTACATCTCAAAATAAAGAATGATTCTTTTCCAGTTATTCCATGGTAAAAATCAGTTCTTTTTATTAATAGTTCACAATGAAAGGCACAAAAAAATAGAAACCTAAAAATTTAGATATGAATTACTTAGTTGGTTATCTGATAATATACCGTAACAATACATTACCAATGAGGAAAAAAGGAGAAATTTGCAATCAACTCAGTCCATAAATTCTACAGTTAGAGACCAAAATGTCTTCTTATCCAAGGTCGAAAATGACTGCTTCAGTGTCGGATACATTCGTGACAGCACAGTAGTTCAAATTTTACAGAAAAAAAATCGTTAAAGTGTTTGATACCAAATTATATATTTTACACCATCTGAAATATTAAACTAAGTTTAGCTGCCAAGTCTTTTGGAAAGAAAACACTTTAAAAATGGAAGTAATTTAACATTTTTCATTAAACTTTAAGTGAAAATTTTAAATTTATATTCTAACATACTTTACAAATTTAATTTCGCAAAAGATGTGCAAGAACAAACAAAATGAAGTCATATACACAACTGTTAGCATCGACACACACACGCACGCACGCACGCACACAGCACAGTCATTGTACTAGACCTCCTCATATGGCCAATCAGGTGTAAATCAGACATAGGAATCATGCCCCCCCCCCCATTCCTCCCGCTAATTGGGACTCCTCATGATCGCTGATTATTGATGCAATTGATCTGTATAACTGATAATTGATAACAGTGAGATGAAGAGTGTCTAATGCCGTACCTCTGTAAGCCTGTCCTTATGTTTATACAAAGTAGGCCCGAACCATTTCACTACTTACACAGGCTTGTAATTCTCTTAGACTGTGACTAATTAAGCACAGTTCTATCGTTGAAAAATTAAATCGGCACAATTAGTCATAGCTTGTGCACAGTTACTCATTACATGTGCACATTTAGTCATAACTTGTGCACAATTAGTCATAGTCTAAGAGATTTTCCCGATTTTATCCAAACTATTAAAAAGGATAACTTATATTTTTTAAGTACCTGTTCATAAAGGGATGAATACTTACGTACCCGTTGAACAGCCATTATATTCATTAGCACAGCTAAAAATGGTTAGTTCTCTTAGAGTTCATAGTGCTACGATATACGAATTTCTCTTAGAGTTCATAGTGCTACGACACACGAATTTCTCTTAGAGTTCATAGTGCTACGATACGCGAATTTCTCTTAGAGTTCATAGTGCTACGATACACGAATTTCTCTTAGAGTTCACAGCGCTACGATACACGAATTTCTCTTAGAGTTCATAGTGTTACGATACACGAATTTCTCTTAGAGTTCATAGTGCTACGATATACTTAGGTAACAAGAAGCGTCATAATAAGAAGAGTAGTAGACGGGGGGTAACTGGCTACAAAGGGGGCACTCTGGCTACGTACGGGAGTTTAACATGGAGGGGGGCACTTGGGCTACGTACGGGAGTTTAACATGGAGGGGGGGCACTCTGGCTACGTACGGGAGTTTAACATGGGTACGAGCGTGAGTCGTACCGTAATGTAGTAACGAAGACAACGTCTACTACCATCAAAAAGGGGTGGAGGGTGGGGAGGTGTTTTTTGATAGTAGTAGACGTTGTCTTCGTTACTACATTACGGGGGGAGGGAGGGAAATAGAATTAATCTTTCTTGAAAAAAGGGTGGTCCTGTTGTATGCCTCCCAAATATTTAAGATATGTTATGTTTTGCTGCACACGCCTTGCGGCTACAAACAATGTTACAACATTTCCCAAAACCGAAGACGGGAGAACAGTAAAAACACGTCTTGTTTTATCGACAGTCTGAAATGGACTGACTGAAAATACATTGTTACAGTTTTCATGAACGCATGTTTGGGCTCAAGAATGAGAGTGTAGAATAGGACGGGTTATAGAGTGCAGAATTGGATGGGTCATACTCGAGTCATTCTTACACCGTAAAGCTATGTGCTTGTTTGTTTTGTTTGTTTGGTTTTTTTTTGTTTTTTTGGTTTCCTTCTGAAAACGGTAGATCTAGAATTTTTTCGTGACACATTGCAGTGCCAAAATAGGAACAAAGCTAAGATACCTGACATGCACAAGAACAACTAAACTCAAGATTTTATATAATCCAACGATTTACCTATGGAAGAAAAATCGTTGTACAATTTTAAGGGGTGCAAGTTTTTGAAAAAATTACAAAACTAACGTCACATTTCACATAATCATTGTGACTACTGCCAACATTTGTGGAGAGGCATCTTAAAACGGGAACAGATACCATTATCATTTCAATCGAAATCATTGTATAAGAAACTTAGTGTGTGTGTTTGTGAAACAGAGAGAATTGACATTACGACGGAGAGAGAGAGAGAGAGAGAGAGAGAATATTTTATTCCTACTTTTAAAAATATCACGACACTTACGTTTTTTATGGTATATTTTCCTTAAGAAATTTCAAAATCACACATTCCATTTAAAAAATCACATCGATAGGAAAAAAATCCTCTTTTTTCGGTAAAATATCACAAGGTTGAATTGGAGACATAGTCTACTAAAATCCTTCTTTTGAAAACGTAGATGTAAAATTCTCACAAAATAATACATCCAAACGTTCTGTGATGTATTTTGACTTAAGGCTGATACACTTTCCATTGATCACAAATTATACGATGGGGTTGTGCACAGAACATTAGAATTTATAATGGTCTAGACTAAAAGTAACACTAAACTTCCGAAATTTTACCGGACGTTAGCGGAGACTGAAAATAATCCGGAAAAAAAATGGAAATTTTTTTTTTGAATTTTTAAATTTTGTTTATATCAAAACACACAAACACACTATCTACATTTTTTTTGGGGGGGAAGGGGAAATTTTTTAAAAAACAAATCAAAACACACAAACACACTATCTACATTTTTTTTTTTTTTTTTTTTGGGAAGGGGAAATTTTTTAAAAAACAAATCAAAACACACAAACACACTATCTACATTTTTTTTTTTTTTTGTTTGGGAAGGGGAAATTTTTTAAAAAACAAATCAAAACACACAAACACACTATCTACATTTTTTTTTTTGGGGGGGAAGGGGAAATTTTTTAAAAAACAAATCAAAACAACACCATTTTTTTTACTTTTTAAATTTTTTATATCAAAACACACACCACAAATATACAATCCATTTTTTAAAAAAAAAAATTTTATTTGATGGACTGCAAAAGTTGTTGTTGTTGTTGTTGTCTTTGCTGCTGCTGCTGTTGGTGCTGTAGTCTATTTCTTTCCTCCCAATTTTAGATCGATAGAAAGAGAGGGAAAGTGGTTTTTTTTGGTTTGGTGGGTAAAAAACAAACCACACAACACCATTCAGATATATACATCAATAATAATAATTATATTTTATTCAATGTATATACATTATGTTACTCGTGGTAATAAAACAATTTCATATAAGTCCAATACAGTTCAATACACTTCCATATTTACCATTTCATTCTCTTATTGTTCTGACACTTCAGGAAGATTCTTGTCTACAATTCTCTCATAACTTTCTTCTGGACTCTCATTGATAAACTCTAACTTAATAAAATGTCCATTATCAACCATTTTTTATTTTTTATCCAATACATACACCACACCATCCATTGCGCTGACCTAAAAATAGGGTTCAGATCGACAGTGAGATAATAGATAGAGGGGGGTGACTTCAGATCGATAGAAAGAGAGAGATAGAACATAATCATTATTATTTCAAATTCAATAAAAAACCACACAACACCATATTTTTTTTCAACAATAACCATTTTTTTAATTAACAATAACTATTCTAACATAAAAATACTAACCATTCAACCATAAATTTTCAAACAGGAACATATTTACAAGCTTGACAACGTTGGGAAGGTAAAGTAAATGTTAAACTTTCTACATCTACATCATCATTTTGATGTACACTACGATTGTGAGCTAAAGACAAGAGATAACCATAACGTTGACAAAACCATTGTTGTACTTTAGCATCGTTTCGAACATAGTCACTATCAAAATAAGTCAGTAAATGTTCTAAGGAATATCCAAGACTGCGTTGATGAAGATAATGAACACAATATTGTCCACACACCATAGAATCTGATCCTTGTAGTCTCACATTATTGAATCGAGTCGAGACGGCATTTCTTCTCATAAACTCGATGATGTCTTTTTCCAAAGTAGGTAATCCATAAGAATCAAAATATTCCACACTGTGATCGTTGGGAAAGTACACGGCAATCCAATGGGTTCCTGGTAGATGACTGTCGTCAGTATTGATGACATAGGCATGAACGTTTTTTGGTTTACGATGAGGTAGTTCATCTTTAGCACATACCACAGGATTCCAAGAAGAAGTGTAGGAACTGCGATTCAATAAGTAATGAAGTTCCCTGGTATCCATTTTTTTTTTCTTCAACAATGGAAACATTGAGTCACCAATGCACACCTGACTTTAAACTTGAATGAATCTGTCTTGTAATTCCAGGAATATTCACGTCGGATAGGTTCTGCACTCTGATGAATGAGTTCTTCGATTCGTTTGATCTCCAGAGAAGTAAGTGGAGGAAAAGAAGAAGTCTGCAAGACTTTATACCATTGTCTCAACACTTTTTCGACCGAGAGTTGTGTCCAGGCCGTTTCCAAATATTCATCCAATTGTTCTTCACCTGTCATCATCATACATTTGTCGTGTTGTATCTGACTGGGATGATCGTTTTGACATCCATAACATTCTTCTTTAATCAGACTGTTAATGATTGGACTCAATTCCTGAGCATAACAGGACACTAACTGTTTTTCTTGTTCTGGCCATCGAGAAATAAATCCAGTAAACTCGGTTTTAGGTTCTGAATGAATGACTTCGTCATCATCATCATTTGTGGTAGTTTGTGACTTCTCACAAAATTCCTCATCTATTTCCATTGGTTCTTCTTCTACGTGTTGCATCTTTTTTTTCTTCTTCTAATAGTCTAGAATCACTTCTCTCAAACTGTTGATCTCTAGAGTATTATCAAATTCTGCATACAAGACGACGTTCACTGTGTCGGGTAGAGGATCTGCAAACTGAAGTTCCACACGAAGTGGGCCTGATTTTATAGGGTGGAAATGTCCTTCATCGCTGCCTTGGTCCGGAGTGAAATCAAAACCCCACAAAGCATACCCTCCTGCATAATCGACGTACGAAATGCCGTGGCTGGTGTCGCGCCCTTACTGTCCCGTGGCTTCAAACAGGCTCAAGTAAGATCGCAAGTAATTGTTATGGCCGTCGCTAAAGTTAGGTTCAAAAGGTCTGGTACACAAGGTCTTGCCATCTCGACTGACTTCTATCTTGGAGACGTTGTAGTGTTTAAACTCGAACGGATTCTGATCGTGGACTCCGTTGAGGGCTGCATTACTGACGATGCCAATCAGCAAACGTTTGGGGAGCTGTCCTTGGAAGATGTGATCTTCGACTTTGGATCGGAGTCCAGCGGCTATGGTAAAGGTTTTCACTTCCACTCGTCGCACAGGATACTTAGCAGTGGTTCTGCTCAAGGATTGACTGATGTCATTGGCTACTTTTGGTAAGACTTCTACACGTCGCACGTAAAGTTTGGCTTCTTGGATTTTGGTTTTCCACTCGTTAGCATGAGCCATCAAATGGAAGGCGGCACTACCGCGATTCAGTCTCAGGCGTACATCTACTCCGTTCAACAAATACTTGTCTTGCAATCACATGTCCAAATGCAAACGATCCATCAGTTCTAAACTTCGTCTGATTTTCTTTCGACGGTCGTTAAATCCCACATTGTGAGGGACTGCTGGAATTATAGGATCACCATCATTAGCAGAAGTCTTCGCCGGTACTGACAGCTCTGTGTCGTTGAACTTTTCCGAGGTGTCAGGTTTCCAGACCACCGAAGCATCCAGATGAGTGTTCTTGGCTTCTTTTCCGTACGTCAAGAGATTTTCCAAATAAGCACGGTAAGGGTAAGTATCCAAACTGCTGCTGACCAGTTTGTTATTCAAGTACAAATCTACTCCACTGAACAAGGAATGCATGAAATTATTGACGGGTGCCACTCGGGCAGCTTCCCCAGGAAGGGTGTTGTCATTTTTTTGTACTTGATGTTTCAGGTACAAGTAACTGTTATTCAGATCGATGTAATCTTCGGTTTGTCCTTTGATTTCAAATTCGATAGGAGCTGATTCCATCAAAGACGATACAGGATGAAATTCCACCCATTGGGATTCTTGCATCGTCATCATGGTGGGAGGCATAGAAAACATATCCAGTTCTGACTTGGTACATTCGCAAGAATCTCGGTGCATCATTTTCACAGTTTAATAATCAAATACGTCTAATTCTCTACCAGTTCTTCTTCTCTTCTTATTCTTTTTGGAACTGCCGTCTGTTCTTTTATGAACTTTGAAGGGATTTAGACGTTGTTGTCGTCTCTTTCTACCTTGTCCTTGCTGTGAAGTGGAGGAAGAAGTAATGCCAGGGTCTGAAGCGTGAAGCGTATTTATAGAATTTTCTTGGAGACCTAAAAGATCTTTACCAGTGGTCATCAACACATTTTTGCCTGCTCTCATAAAAGCTTCTTTTGGATTTTGTTTGTCGATGAGGACATTTTGCAAAAATTCTTTTCCTTGTGTCAAAGCGGCATTTTTTAAGGCATGAAATCCTCGAGTCACCATCGGTTTCAAAATAGGAGCTACCGTCCGAAATGCTGATTTTAACATATCTCCTAAACCATGTCCTCGTTGTCGAGTCACTCCTTGGTACACTGGATACATTTTTTTTGTTTGGGAGGTTAGTTACAATTCGTTAGAGAACTTGTTTTTTTTCGAAAATGTAGTTTCACCGTGACTTTTCCTTTGTCAATGAATGGCACATCTTGTCCCAAATCTCCTTTTATACTAATGTTGACACTGTCAACATACGATTTACTGACTGGAAGATAATGAGGATGTACAAATTCACGGTGAACGTGAAACGTGTTTCCACCTTCTTCGTACGCACCAGCAGCAGTATCCACTTTGAAAGGAATGACTCTCAGTAAGGGAGCAGCTGTGTGGCCCACCACGTTGTACTCCACCACATCGGAGTACACAAACATTAAATTCAGTCCAACGTTCAATTCGATAGGGGTGCGAAAAGCCTCTCCGAAATCTGTGTTGGTGTGGATTGTTCGTTCACCATGATACTTTTTATTTCCACCCAAAATATCAAACAACCCAGCAGAAAAACCGATTGTCATGAATTTTCTTTCGTGCGCGGGTAAGTGTTTGTCTTTTTTGTCGTCAATGAGTTCTCCCTTCTCTTTCAAAAATTGCAAGAGGAAACGGCGTGCCACAGGATGGTATTTGATCTCTACCCATTTTTGGTTTTTTTCCAAGGCTTTGCCAAATTGGGCTTCGAAGACACCCGCAATCGTCTCCACCAAATGTTGACCACTAAAATAATACCCTTCAGGAATTCTCATGCGATAGGTCGAGTAGGGAGTATTGTCAGTTTTTGAACTCATTTTTTTTCCCAATTTCAGGATCATGAGCGTCCAACTCTTTTTGCACTTTTTCGTTATAGATTGCTACGTCAAAAATGGTTTGATTTCCAGACACATTCTTGATTTGCGTAGGATGAATGATTTCTACCAAAGCCACTTCCCAATGAGCGTCGTGATCCAATTGGATGGATTGAGGTAATTTGGCCGTGAAACAACATAAACGGTTGTTGGGAAACACATCCATCGAACTGTCACTAGGTAAAGTTAAATAAAATTGGTCATTCATAGTTCTAAGGTGGTTCTGGTGTCCGAGGAGTCACTCAAGTGAACAGAAGAATGATGTTCAAAAGGTTCCAAAAGAGGACTGGTATTGTGTTGGTGACTGGACGAAGAAGAAGGTGAACTGGCGTTGGTCGAACTAGCGTGGTTGTTGCTATGGCTGCTGTTGTCTGTCGTCGTAAATTTCAAAGAGGGACTGGGTAAAAGATAACCGATGCAACTGCTCAGTAAAATGGTCCACAATTGTTTGTCTCCTTGTTGTAAACTCAAATTGGCAATGGCTGCTCCGATGACACAATAAACTACAAAGATTTGGCAGAAAAAGACGATTTGATTTTTAGGCACACGTTCTCCACACCACACCCAAAGTGGTTGTTTTTGTAATTCTTGAAGAGAAGAACTCTGTGAAGGAGTCGTTGAAGTCGTCTGGGTGGCTACTGTGTTGAATGGCATGTTGTGAGTTTACTTCTTTTTCTTTTTATAGTCGACGACTTGAGAAGCCGCAATCCAAGAATCAAAACTAGGAGGATATCCTTTCCAACGTACTTTGACTTCTTCTACTCGACGTTTACCTACTTTCCGTGTTCTTTGTTCGAGAATGCTTTCGATGTCGTACAAGGTGTCTTCTTTTTTAGTCACTCGTTGTAACTCAGGCAAGTAAAATGTTCCTTTGAGTACTTCACCGTGCATGTCTTCCAATTTATAGACGGGAGGATCACGACCACGGACGGGGGTAGTGACACGAAACAATTCGGTGGTCCAGTTAGGTAAATAACCTTTGTCAAAAGTACGTTTGGTTTTTCCGATGCGAACCCAATCTCCCGTCTTTAACTCCAACAAGGGTGTCTTCTTTTTCTTTTTGATCTGCTGGGGTGAACCAAATAATTTATCAAACACAGGCACTTCGTTTTCAGGGCTGACCTCTTCGGGGGCACATCCGATGCTACGATGGTACGATTGATTGTACGCTTTGACCAAACGAGGTAACACGTCGATGTACTTGAGAGTGTGTTGATGTGTAAAATATTTCCACATGCGTTCTTTCAAAGTTCTTTGAAAACGTTCTACGATACTGGCTTTGGTTTCAGGATTTTCGGTAGTAAAAAAATGAATTTGTCTTTGTTTCAATTCTTTTTGAAAAGCTTGGTTTAGAAATTCGGTACCTTTGTCCGTTTGCCATCGTAAAGGTTGGCGCCCACTTTGTTTCAAGACCAATTTTAAGGCTCGTACCAATTCGGTACTGCTTTTAGAAGTCAAAGGCACGACCCAAGCAAATTTGGAAAACACGTCGATGACACAAAACAAATATTTGTGACCACGATTGTAAGTGGCTAAATGAGAGACGTCAGCTAAATCGGCTTGCCATTGATGATAGATCCCTTCCACTTGAGTGGTACTTCTAGAAAATTTACGTCGAATGGGTTTGTGTAACGTGTACGTCGATTGTTCTTGTAACCATCGTCGTACTTCGGGCAAACGTACACTTTTCAATTGACTTTTAGCAGCTCGATATAATTTTTGAACTCCTCCGTAACCAGCAGCATGGCCAGGATTGTAATAAATGGTGGATAACAGTTTCTCCATGATTTCCTCAAGAATAAGTTAACCAAGTCCCAATACTCTTTTCTTCGTAAGGTATCTTTTTGGATTGTTGTTGTTTACGTGTCCGACGTGCTACTGGGGTAAAGGTAGTTTGAACAGGGGTCATCGGTTCTGTTTTGACTTCTTTCTTCACTTCTTCCTTTTTCTTTTCTGAGGGTAAAGGGGTAGGCATCTTCTTTTTTACCCAACTGGGTGTGGCTAACTTTTTTAATTTTTTAAGAGGTGGAGTTAGTAAAAACTCTTCTTCTTCTTCTTCTTCTTCTTTGACGGTCATCCCTGTACCGGTGTCTGTTTTAGTGGTGACTTTAGGTTCGCTTTTCATCAGGGCCTTAAAATCTCTCAGAGTGGGTGGAGCTGTTTCGTCGACCGCTTTTTGACGAAAGAGTTGTAGACGTTGTAAAAGTTGACCGTACCGTTGGGATTTTTCTGTTTCGGACACATTGTTTCGTTCCATCAGGGATTGTATTTCTTGTTGTAACTGAGACATCTCGTTGAGATTAGGATTGAGTGGTAAATGAGGTATCCGTTGTTCGTTCCAACGATGAAATTCCATCCATCGTTTGTAAGGTACTAAAGTCAGTTTTCGTCCTTCCATTTCATCCAAAGGTACCAAAAAGTTGTGGTCTTTTCAGAGAAGGGTGGTCCTTTTTATCTTCTTTTTTTGGTCATCGCATGACCCCTCCTAAAAGCGGTCCAGCAATCGTTCCTAACAAAGGAGCTGCTATTTTTAACAACGGTCCTATCAACATAGGTAGAAATCCTCCTCGTTGCACCAACATTTTTTTCTTTTGTTGAAGAGGTATTTTCTTTTTTACCATTTGACGAAGAACGTTCCGATGTTTCCTAATTTTTGTTTCTGTATCTTGGACAAAGGTACCGTTCCTTTCAAAACGTTCAAACAACATTCACACACGGTATCGATGATTTCTTTAGGAGCTGTTTGAATGAGTTGTTTTCGCATGGGAGGATTGGATTTGGTCAAGACAGACAAGACATCCCAATGTTTGGCTAGACGAGGGGGAAGTCGTCCTTTTTTGGTGGTTTTACTTTTCTTCTTTTTTTTTGGTGGAGGTAATTGTGGTGTGCACGTTTGGGAGCCATCTTAGAGGTGAGGAGTAAGTCTGAAGTCTCTGGCAGGGTACCCTTCTATTTTATACTGGAACACGTCTCCACTGATTGTCTGCACGACGTACCAACTTCACGACAGGCATCACTTGACGTTGAGGTGTTTTCAAGGGATTAAATCGTCTCAATTCTTCTTTGGATAAATCCAAGAAACTTTGTAACACGCCGGTTCTTTCTTGAACTTGGTTTTAGGGGATGGTACTTTGTTGGCGGCCGCTGCCATAGCCAGATCAGCCGATGTCGTCGAGGGTCCCGAAGGGGTGACTTTCGAAATAGGTTTCCATTTTTGCATCAAATTAGGAAACACTTGTCTTAAGTCCGGTTTGGCAGGCATCATAGTGAAGGGTGGTGAAGAAGACAAAGATGATGGGGACGAAAGAGAAGGAGACCTCGTCACGGTTGTTTGTCGTGGTGTCTTGCGGGTGTACGTTTGCGTCCTGGCCGCAGTACCTCTCTTGCGGCGGGTGCTAGTGGTAGGTGTTTTCTTCTTCTTGGTAGAACTTTTCTTTTTCTGGTGGGTGGTTTTCTTTTTCTTTGGACTTTTCTTCTTTTTGGGTGCTTTGGGTTTTTTGGCTTTGGCATCATTAGGATCCCATTTCAAAAGGGAACGAATCATGACCCCTCCTAAAGAACCACTTCCACCAGGAGTTAAAATGATTTGTTTTTTAGTCCGTGAATCGATTCTAGGATCAGCCAGTTGTGACAATGCCGATTTATGTCTTTGAAAAAAACGTTGAGTTTGATGAGGGATGTGAATGATGCCTTGTAGTAATTGACGTGCCGTCAAAGTAAACCATCGTAACACTTCTTTAAGACTCGCTTCTAACAAATGAGCATGAACTTGTGCATTTTTTTCACGACTGATGCCATACAAGGCACAAATCAATTTAGCCGAAGGATGAGATTGAAAGGAAGTCATCTTCTCTCAAAAAGAGTGTGAGACTGAAATGACGTAGTAGGTTGTTTTTATAGTTTTCTTTTAAAAAATGGGCTGAAGGGGACGTGTAAATGACAGGACCACCTTCTTCACCCCAAGGGTGAAACAATTGGGCACGAAATCTCAAATAGTCAGGAGTGGTCGATTTTAAGTCGATGAGTAAATACTCGTGAGGGGTTTGAGTGGCATCGTCGTACGCATAATTCAGCCAAGGAGCCCCTAACTGTTTGGCTAACACTTGTACTTGAGATTTGTCTCTGGGGCTTTTAAACAAGACCACGTAATGAGCATTCAAACTAATGGTTCGATGGGCTTTACTTTGTTGAAATAAATTTTGTGTAATGTAGACAATACTAGCATTACGATGGTGTCCTTTTCGTGTAAACCAAAGTTTAATTTCTTCTTCGTCTTCTCCTAACATGTCATCAAAAATAACTAAATGGGTTTGACTCACGTCAGACACGATTCCATCGTCTTCGTGAGGAATACCATCCACAAACGAAATGGTTTCTCCTTGACTTTCTTGGAGTAGTGTGTAAGACGGTTGCCACTCTTTGTAACACCACACGATACGTTGAGGTGGACGATCAAACAAATCAGTTTTGTGTTCGATCAATCGTTTGACAAATTCGGTTTTACCTGAACCACTCGGTCCAGCAATCAACATGTTAAATGGATGGCGTAGATACAAAGCATTCCAACTTTGACGATCTAACTTTTCGTCAATCACTTTAACCACAGAAGAGGTAGACGAGGCAGAAGAAGAGGAGGATGTAGCCATGTCTGAGGTAAGAAGATTTTTGAGAAGAAGACAAAAGACCCAAGACATTTTATACATTTTCATACACGTTTATTTTTTTTTATTTTTTAAAAAAAACAACCAACCAACACAACAAAAAACATTTTTTACAACTTTACACGAACACGAAGAAGTGAATGAGTGAGAAAATATGCAATTAAAATGAACACGTAAAGTAACTCTCTTTTGTGTTCTTCACGATACTCGTGATAGTTTTTCTTCAAAATCAGATTTCTGATACGGTGAAAGTCACGGTAGTGTGCAAATCGAGGAATGACTTTGAGTTTGGGTTTCACTTGGATCTGGACAAACTCTTTGTAAATGCGTACTCTCAACTTCGAAGGCAAGTCACGAATGCGATCTTCTAAAACTAGGGACAAAATACTGGTAAATGCGTTCTCGAAGCTCCAAAGGTAAACCACAAATGTATTCTTGTAAAGTATCCTCCGACATGTTTTTTTACTTCTTCTTGGCATCTGGCTCATCGTACCCGTACTCTTCTGAGGCCACTAAAGGTAAGAACTGACAGTGCGGAGACCATCTGGCATGTTCAATGTAAGCTGAGTCGGTAGGCTCCCATTGGTGAAGTCTCACACCGCAACTGAAACATTGAACTTTATCTCCTTCTCCCAAGTAGATAAATCCAGATCTGGCTAAAGCTTTGTCAGTAGTGGATTGTAGTAGAAATTTAGGCCACTTGTCTTTGAACGTCTCGAGTCGATTATCATACTTGGAATAACCAGGCAAAGCCACAGGTATCGTCAATTCTTTATGACATTCACAGGTACGTTTAGCATTCTTCCCAATAAAGAAGAAAGGTCGTCCTGCATCTCTAGATGGACGGTGAGGTACACGTGCTGCATCGACGATGTCCAAGCGTACAGCATCCGTCTGATCGTGTGAATCGATGCTGTCAACGCTTACGGAATCCGTCTCGTCGCATGGCACTGCATCGCACTCCAAGTCGTAATGGTACTTGGAGTTCACACCACCAGATTTCTCCCTCGGTGGGTGGGTGGCATGAGTATTCTTATTCATCTTTGGTGGGAGGATGACAAAATTAATCTTTTTTTTTCTTCTTCTTGCTCGGTCAACGTTGAAAGTCACAATGAATGGTTAGGTTTGGAAGGGGTGCCCTTTTTTATACTGCAGATCGGCGTGTCAGTAATGTAAAGTGGTGTGGTCTGGAAGTCTCACTCGCTTTTGGTACACGATTTGGTACACTTTTTGTAAAGGACGAGTGACAATTTGATGATTAGGTAACCGTACGATCTTGTGAGGTTCTAACGTGTGCACTCGAAAGTCTTCCACTTGTCCAGACAGCAAAGCATTTTTCAAAACCTCAAAGTTAACCACTTGGCTGGTTAGGGATGCCTGCTTGTTGCAACAGGAGTTCTGCTTTGTTTCGTTGTTTGGTTCTGTCCGACTGTCGAATGTTATTCCAGGCTCTTTTCCATTCTTTGCTCTCGTTCTTGTTGGCATATGTTCGTCCCACCACAATAGCCTGAGCAAAGCACATCTGGTCTTGAGTATTGTCGATTTGGACGACACTGCGTTTGGTACTTCGAATATCGTCCACCAGTAACGGTTTCCTACTTCGTCCACTTCCTCAAGGAGGGGAAACGTGAGTCAAGTAAAGTGTGGCCTTTCCATCGGTGATGGTAAACTTGTCGTTGGATTGTTGCACATGTTCTATTTTGGACATGACTTTGTCTGGCGTTAATTCTGCCGGGGTGCTGAACTCGATCCAAACAGGACTCTTCAAATTGTCATGATGAATGGCCAGTCTCAATCGATCGTCTTCTTTGGCTCCACATTGTCGTTTCAAATTCATTAAGACAGAATCCCACAAATCGCTAATGAACCCCGCCGCTTTCTCGGGAGGTACTTTGGACTTGAAGTCTTTAAAGTGAACCGTGTGAGTGTAAGCTGTAGTTTTAAATTTTCGAGAAGTTATTTTTTCCGTCTCTCGAATCCGATAGTAATTTTCAGGAGGAGCCAAAGTACTAGGTAGTGTTTTTTGATCAGGGGTTCTGGTAGTGGGTTTTGTTTTGGGTGGATTAGAAGTGGTAAGGTTTCAGGTTCACTCATCTCCTCTTCGAAGTCACTAGCATGGACTTCAGCTAGTAGTTCATCTAGCGGTGTTTCAGGCGGTACGGAATGTCTTAGTCGTCGTGGCCTCTTTGTTTCTTCTTCTTCTTCTTCTGGTTTCTCATGGCTTCGGCGTGATCTTTTCATCTTGAAGTTTACTTTGAAACTGATTCAGTTTCACCCAGGGAACCTATATATATATATATAGACCTTCTTACCCTCAGAATCACTAGTCGTGATTGAACTTTCAAACTGTGAAGATGGAAAAGTACTGCGCTCGAGATAAAAGTCAAGATACTGGAATTGAACTGAATAAGTATGTTCATAAGGTGTATGATAATTATGCTGCTGACATACTTGGTAATGTCTATCATATGAAGTATGGAAGGAAAGTCAAAGGAAATTTGAATTCATTTGGATTGATAAAGATTAAGGTTACTGGTAAGGAAGGAAAGAGGAAGAAACAAACAAATCGAGGGAGATTTGTCTTTGAAGCGGTGAATGGAGTGGATCTACCAAGACAGAGTGAAGTGGTACATCTCAATGATGTACTTGATGATGATAGAATAGAAAATCTTCAAGTGATGACTGCTAGTGAACGAACATGTTTGCTACATGTGAAGAATGATAAAGAAAGAAGGAGAATTAATTTTGGAAATGATAGAAGTGTGTTGTGCCAGTTTGTTGGTGAGACAGAGGAAAGAAGATTTGAAAGTATGGAAAAGGCTGCTGAATATTTTGATTGTGTTTCATCAAGTATCTACTATTGTTGTACTGGAATTTGTAAGTCGGTCTTTTCGAAGAAGTTCCAGAAAAGATTTCAAGCTAGATGGGAAGAGCCAGAGAAGAAGAGTCAAGTCATTGGAGGATTTGTGAGACCTGTGAAATTAACTGACTTGAATTCAGGATTATATAGTCGGATGGATTCCATTAGTGATGTGGCAAGGTGTTTTGGATTAGATCATAGTAAAGTTTACAAGATTTGTAAAAAAGAGCGGTGGATTCGAGATGATAATGGACATTTTATTAAGTTGGAGTTTATCAATGAGAGTCCAGAAGAAAGTTATGAGAGAATTGTAGACAAGAATCTTCCTTAAGTGTCAGAACAATAAGAGAATGAAATGGTAAATATGGAAGTGTATTGAACTGTATTGGACTTATATGAAATTGTTTTATTACCACGAGTAACATAATGTATATACATTGAATAAAATATAATTATTATTATTGATGTATATATCTGAATGGTGTTGTGTGGTTTGTTTTTTACCCACCAAACCAAAAAAAAACACTTTCCCTCTCTTTCTATCGATCTAAAATTGGGAGGAAAGAAATAGACTACAGCACCAACAGCAGCAGCAGCAAAGACAACAACAACAACAACAACAACTTTTGCAGTCCATCAAATAAAAATTTTTTTAAAAAAAATGGATTGTATATTTGTGGTGTGTGTTTTGATATAAAAAATTTAAAAAGTAAAAAAAATGGTTGTGTGTTTTGATTTGTTTTTTAAAAATTTCCCCTTCCCAAAAAAAAAAAAAAAAAATGTAGATAGTGTGTTTGTGTGTTTTGATTTGTTTTTTAAAAAATTTCCCCTTCCCAAAAAAAAAAAATAAAAAAATGTAGATAGTGTGTTTGTGTGTTTTGATTTGTTTTTTAAAAAATTTCCCCTTCCCAAAAAAAAAAAAAAATGTAGATAGTGTGTTTGTGTGTTTTGATTTGTTTTTTAAAAAATGTCCCCTTCCCAAAAAAAAAAAAAAAAAAAAATGTAGATAGTGTGTTTGTGTGTTTTGATTTGTTTTTAAAAAATTTCCCCTTCCCAAAAAAAAAAAAAAATGTAGATAGTGTGTTTGTGTGTTTTGATATAAACAAAATTTAAAAAATAAAAAAAAAAATTTCCATTTTTTTTCCGGATTATTTTCAGTCTCCGCTAACGTCCGGTAAAATTTCGGAAGTTTAGTGTTACTTTTAGTCTAGACCATTATAATCTAATGTTCTGTGCACAACCCCATCGTATAATTTGTGATCAATGGAAAGTGTATCAGCCTTAAGTCAAAATACATCACAGAACGTTTGGATGTATTATTTTGTGAGAATTTTACATCTACGTTTTCAAAAGAAGGATTTTAGTAGACTATGTCTCCAATTCAACCTTGTGATATTTTACCGAAAAAAGAGGATTTTTTTCCTATCGATGTGATTTTTTAAATGGAATGTGTGATTTTGAAATTTCTTAAGGAAAATATACCATAAAAAACGTAAGTGTCGTGATATTTTTAAAAGTAGGAATAAAATATTCTCTCTCTCTCTCTCTCTCTCTCTCTCTCTCTCTCTCTCTCTCTCTCTCTCTCTCTCTCTCTCTCTCTCTCTCTCTCTCTCTCTCCGTCGTAATGTCAATTCTCTCTGTTTCACAAACACACACACTAAGTTTCTTATACAATGATTTCGATTGAAATGATAATGGTATCTGTTCCCGTTTTAAGATGCCTCTCCACAAATGTTGGCAGTAGTCACAATGATTATGTGAAATGTGACGTTAGTTTTGTAATTTTTTCAAAAACTTGCACCCCTTAAAATTGTACAACGATTTTTCTTCCATAGGTAAATCGTTGGATTATATAAAATCTTGAGTTTAGTTGTTCTTGTGCATGTCAGGTATCTTAGCTTTGTTCCTATTTTGGCACTGCAATGTGTCACGAAAAAATTCTAGATCTACCGTTTTCAGAAGGAAACCAAAAAAACAAAAAAAAAACCAAACAAACAAAACAAACAAGCACATAGCTTTACGGTGTAAGAATGACTCGAGTATGACCCATCCAATTCTGCACTCTATAACCCGTCCTATTCTACACTCTCATTCTTGAGCCCAAACATGCGTTCATGAAAACTGTAACAATGTATTTTCAGTCAGTCCATTTCAGACTGTCGATAAAACAAGACGTGTTTTTACTGTTCTCCCGTCTTCGGTTTTGGGAAATGTTGTAACATTGTTTGTAGCCGCAAGGCGTGTGCAGCAAAACATAACATATCTTAAATATTTGGGAGGCATACAACAGGACCACCCTTTTTCAAGAAAGATTAATTCTATTTCCCTCCCTCCCCCCGTAATGTAGTAACGAAGACAACGTCTACTACTATCAAAAAACACCTCCCCACCCTCCACCCCTTTTTGATGGTAGTAGACGTTGTCTTCGTTACTACATTACGGTACGACTCACGCTCGTACCCATCTTAAACTCCCGTACGTAGCCAGAGTGCCCCCCCCTCCATGTTAAACTCCCGTACGTAGCCCAAGTGCCCCCCTCCATGTTAAACTCCCGTACGTAGCCAGAGTGCCCCCTTTGTAGCCAGTTACCCCCCGTCTACTACTAAGAAGCGTCATATCGATGACGCCATAATGTAATGATTGCATCGATTTTGAGTTCCGCAGTAAGCGTTGATTTTAAAAAGCTGACGTTCCTAATCAACCAATTAAACTGCCCATGTTTACGCTAAAAATGATGTCATCTCATCATCACAGTGACGTATTACGCAATTCATCTCATCAGCCATCATTTGCCAAAATATTAATAAAGCTTCGTTCTGGCGTTACATGGGAAAGTTCATTTTTTACAGACCCTCGTTTGGCGATCTCGCGGAGCCACGCGTGTGGTCTGATGCGATGATACTATTACTTTCTCTTCGCCTGCCGTAAAATTAAATTTTCGCAAATCTTGAATGTCCAGTCAATTATGAGCCGGCTCAGTTTTTTAAGTTTTTTGCACACACTCTTGCATAATTTTTCCATAATTTATTATGGTGTTGTTTAAATGTTTTCTCTGTATTTCAACACATCATAAACAGGAACGTTTGTCGGAATTACCAAACATGTGCTACTCAACAGAATTAACAGCAAAAGGACAAGATGTGATTGGCTACCAGTCCTGATGTGCATGGGATTATAATTCTGGCTTTAACCACTGAACCATTTCAGCCACAGAAAGTACATGGTTACTACTGTTATGGCGGGGCAACTGCTGTTACTGGCTGTGCCTTCTGTATGGACAACCAGGTGCAATAGATGCACATGAAATATGCCCATAACATTGATGGTAACTCAAAATGAAAATGTTTAGACTTTGAAATTTAAAAATTGCAATATGCACTAGCTCGAGTTTGTGCTTATAATTCAACTCAAGTAACCTTTGCATAGGCATTAGCTGTAATTTTGGCACCAGAGAAAAGATAAAAAGTCATGAACTATTAAAACGTTTCGAGAAAATACACTTGTTAATGTTTTGGAAAAAAGAAACGGAGGAAAATTCTTTAAACACTTTTTATTTCGGATCCTAAAATCACTTGTTGCTTCATTCTACGTTTCAGAGGACACCAATCAGCACCCGCGCAGTAAGCATTTCCGTTATCGAAATACATGGTTGTAGGAGTAAGCGATGGGTAGACCTGATAAATATACAACATCTGTGAGAAAAATGAGTAAAAGCGGAATAAGACAGAGGTTAAGGAAAGTATATAATGCATATCAGCGATCAATTGGGTTGTTGAAATGCTCTAAGATGGAATATAAAGCTCGCGTATAGCAACTGAGTGATTAAATTCTAACTCTGTTTGTACGTATTCACTTGCTTACATAACCACGTGCAATTATTTAGACATTAGTTTGAATATTTAAATTACTTAAATTCAATGAGGATTATCTTAAACTATTTTTATTTTATTTTTTATACGTATTTTTTTTTTTTTGGGGGGGGGGGAATTGAAAAGTGTGCATGATAATAAGAAGCATTATACAGCAGCTATGCTGCCGCAACTGCAAAACGTTTCCAATACAATATTTGTTATAAAGAAATAGATTTTAAGTGAGCAACATTCACGACTAGTATAATAAATCTGACTTCATCGTTTTCCAGTTTTATAGTAATCATGAACACAAGATCGCTGGCCAGTCAGTGATCTTTTACATTGACGAATTTACTGAGATTTTGTGATACATGAGCCAGGGTTGATTCCAACTATGAACAGTTGAGTGTAGAAAGGATTCTTGATATATTTTTGTTCTCGCTCTAATATTTGTAACATATGTTACAAAGTTGTTATTTCGTACATTATATGCCGTTCGAGATTAATTTCGGATAGGAATCAAATCAAAATTAAATTTTTAAAGTATTCTATGAGTTTTTGCAAAGAATTAAATTAATATATGTTTACCTCGACGTTCTTCCAAAGTTTCGCATACAGTTTTTGAGAATAATTTGTGCTGACTAGTTTTGTTACCCCTGTAACGATTCTTGTAGCCACAACATTACCTTCTTCTAAATGATTCTTTTCTTCTCTGGTCACACTTAATGTCTGCATACTCTTGGAAAGATTTGATTTATGTAAAATATAAGCATTCCAGGGATAATTGATCCAGAGTAAATTTATAATTTCACAAGATTTTTAATCGTTTTGAAGCTTTATCCAAGAGATATCGAATATGTTCAGACCAACTACCATTGTTTGAGAAAACAAAACCAAAACGTTTGTTCAAGGACACTTTGCTAAAGTGAATACTGACCATATGGATAGGAGGATGGTGAAGCTGTCTCGCAGTCCTTGATATGTCATTGTTTCATTCTTATTAAAGTTGAAATCTACGAGCCATGTTTGGAAACCAAGAGTCAGTTTTTAAAAGATCAGTATTGAGGGTGTTTTCGGCAGGGCCGGGACTATCGACAATTAGAAACTGGTATGGTATACAATTAAGCATATGTCAGTAGGTATGTCATCTACAGTATCGTTAATATAAACAAGAAACAGTAGGGAACCGAGGATGCTTCCTTGCTGAATACCAGCCCCAATTTATATCCAGAGTAGTTAAAAGGAGACAATGTAGTTAGTAAATGGCAGTAAAACCTCCAAAACAAAATTACAGGTCTGATCTGCCTCCAAAAACATTATAACAGTGAGACATTTGTGTATTTTAGTCTAGTGATTGAAAAATCAACGACTGGAAGCAATTTTGCTTGCAATTTTTCTTGCTGCTATAACAAAAACTAAAAAAACTACAAAATGTCCAAATCTTAGCTGGTTGCAGCTTAAAAATATTACATAACATTTTGGCTACTAGTCTATTTCTCAAAAGAATAAAAATTATTTCAAACTAGCTTTGATCTTTCTGTATGTCACATGCGGAAACAATATCTCATATTTTGGAGAATTTTAAGATAATTAAAACTTTTCTAAATGGTATTTCTCAATTAATAAAAAGTAAGTGCAAGAAATCTAATATTCACAAAAAGAACTATTATCTTTGGAATTAAAGACAGAACCCAGGCTGACGATGCGATTAAGTTATTATCCCGTATGCAGACCAGTGCATTTATCAATGTAGATTTGATAGGGATAGGCCCAATTTGTATAACTTCAACGAGATTGTTGCTTTGAATTTAATTTGTATCATGAACCACTCAAATTTCCTTCGATGATGAGACCCTTTTAAATAGATTTATTCAGAAAAATACAGGAGTAGGAACCTAAAACCGTACTCTGACTTTCATTTTTTGAAAGGTACAGTGGACCTTAGAGTAGAAACAGGAGGGATGACATAATCGAAATTTAAATTTAAGCAATAATTCACACAGAAGATGAACTATATACACACTTTATTTGCTAAAACCTTGAGTGTCCATTTGGAAATCACAATCTGTGAATTTGAAAAGAGTGAAGAAAAATTGTAATATGCCATAAAGGTTTATAACAGTAATATGTGACAGTGCATTTACATTGAATCATCCGCTATGAAAAAAATATATACTATATTCAGTTAATAATGGCTAAACTTTTAAAAGAGCTTCTGCACTTACCTGCACCAGTAAAAAGAAAATATCCGTAAAAATGCATGCACACAAACTGTCCTACTGACCTAACTTACAATTATCACCAACACAATTATTGAAACAACCACCATTACGTAGAAAACGAATCCAGATTCAAGAGCAACAAGTTCTTGCGTGTATCTGTTCTGTTGTTTCATTCTGAGTACATGTGTACATGTTCCTTTATTTCTTGTTGGGACATTGTTTTGTTCCAGGGTTCTATGCTTTAGTAAATATCTATATATAACATGACCAATATGAAAAATACAAGTTCCTAGTTTTTCATTGAAACAAGTCAATTTTTGACACCTTATGATGAATACAAAATGTATGTGACATGAATACTAACAGAGTGTGCGATACATAGAACATTATCAGCGCACATTTCGTGTAAAAGGATCAGCTGGTTGGCTTAGTGGACTGCATTATGAAATTTGTTCACATAAACAGAAGAAGATAGTTGGATCTTGAAAATTTCACTGACCCATAATACAAGCTAAAAAAAAGAACAGAACACCCCAACTCATGCCGTTAAATTGGTTAATGTTTGAGCTCCGATCTGTATTTATAACGTGGAAACATACAGCGCATATGGAAATTGTAGATGGGACAATTTTGAGAATAGATAGTTATTGTACCAACAGTTGATAGAGTAATAGAGTCACCGAGTAATTATTTACTTTGTATTTAGGTCTTTTAATTTCCCAATATATGTTGCCTGTATTTTCACATGGGCAAACAAACATGTGATTTCTAATGTAGATTACATGTCCGAAACGTTGGAGTCTGAGACAATGATTTAAGTAATTTTCTATCTGTGAAATTGGATATAGAAATTTGCATCAAAGATTTTGCTATTTTATGAGATGTTTTCTTATTTGAGATAAATGAATAATAATATCTTGAAAAGACATAGT
This sequence comes from Margaritifera margaritifera, assembly GCA_029931535.1. NCBI lineage: Eukaryota > Metazoa > Mollusca > Bivalvia > Unionida > Margaritiferidae > Margaritifera > Margaritifera margaritifera. The sequence goes on along the minus strand of JAQPZY010001039.1, from coordinate 867,425 downwards.
TTGCCAATGTTTTAAAGATGCTTATGCAGGAAAAGTAAAAGGCTAAATGACAAGTAAAATCGGCAATAAAATGTTAAAGGCAATTTTCTTTGTTAAAAATTTTTTCTTTTTAAAAGGGGGTCCAGTTTTAATCATTTTTGCACTATCAAATATTGATTAGAAACTTCACATTAGTTGTATAATTAATTCGAGATATATATATATATATATATATATATATATATATATATATATATATATATATATATCATCATGATACTTTGATGATGATATTTGTGAACGAATATGTGTTTGTAGAGATGCAAATAGTTTGTATGTATATTAGTGTGTGTTCTTAAAAGATATATATCTGCACAATATTTCTTTTTATTTCTTTTCTCTTGCCCTCCTCTTCATAGCTTTTTCTTTCGTCTTACAATGGCACACACAAAACAAAAATTGTCTTGAACTATATTTTGTGTTGTCTTATTGAAAAGGGGTTGCAATACTGTTGTAAGGTTTAATGTATTAAATGTATGCGTCATCTGTCTTTATGTAATTTAAACATATTTCAAAATTCCCATAACTCACTATTTGACTGTATGCGCAGAGCAACTAATAAATCGTATAACCCAGCGTATTTAAAAGAGGACAATGTTCTTAGTAAATGGAAATAAAACTTCCCAAAAAATCTGAAAATACTCTCTACAGGTCTGATCTGCCATCAAAAACTTAACACAGTCAGACATTCGTATATAAATAAAGCCACAGATTATTTATAACATGTAATAGACTTTACGTAAACCAGGGTGTCTGTATCTTTTATGTAAGCTTCCTCATTTTCATTTTTATTTTCTCAATTCAGGTCACTCATTTTTAATGGCCTATTCTCACTATACACAGTAGAGAGCCTTTCGGTTATGGAACCTAGAGAACATTCATTCAGAGCCTCCAGAAGTTCTTGAACTTTACCCTCTTCTCGGTCCTCATCTTGCTTTTGCGCCCATGCTTTCAGTACTTCAAACACTACCAATGATGGATCTGAAGCGCCATGTTCTTTATGACATCTCATTCTGATTTCTCGAACTTCTATACTGGTAAGATTCAAATTCAGCCCAAGATCCAAAACTGTACTGAATGGGATTTTCTTGGATAAGACTCGTAAACTTTTCTCGCGGAGGACTACTGAAAAGTAGAGATATAATATTCCTGGTGAAGGTATATTTATTTGTAATATCAATACCTTCAAAATGACAAATCATCCGTGAGTTTTTACAAGTTTTATTTTCATCTAGTCGCGATACAACATTCATATTTTCATGAAGTAAGATATATTCATTGAAATTTCGACTTCAAAGATATACTGACTTTAGTCTGTAGGTATGTGAACTCGGGGAATAATTAGTATTTCCTGCAAGAAACTAAGTTTTGACACCTTTACTTTTCTTTTTTCCTGAAGAATTGAATCCTCTCACACATGATGTTATGCACATTCGGTGACTATATGTCTGTTCAGTGATGATAAATATATTGACTACTGATGCAGTTTTAATTACTATTCTTCTGCTTTAGAGGATGTTACCTTTCTGTAAGGTAACATTTCCAACACTCACTCTATAGAGGATATTTTCTTTTCCTACATTTATACCTGATATATTTTATCGTCTGTAACAAATAACGTCATATGTAAACGAGTGCCGAAGTCACGAGTTAAAATATATAGCGTTTTTGGTACCACAAGATGAAATACATCCAGTATTTACGCAGGAAAAGAAAATCTTCTTTTTATTATATACCAAACTTAGCCTACTCCAAATTCGAAGCTTAGAAGATTAAACTCACTCTTCAATACAACACCCCACCCCCACCCCCACCCCTTTTCGTAAATAGGCTGATCATATAAGTATCAGTGACTTAATAGAACTGTAGGATTGGGATGACCTGATTTGTTGCAGTAGATTACATTTTTGACATTTCGGAAACTATTTGATCCTATCCGACCACAAAGCGAGTCCGATTAAGCAATGCATCACAGCGGGATTTTCAATGTTGTCAAGGAAGTAAGGGGAATTAACTTCACAGAGACACGAACGGCGTCGAGTCAAATTTCTCCAGAAAAAATAATTTTCATGTCTGAAAGGTAATGCAGTTTCTATTTATTTGTTCTAGCTCACAAAGTACTCGTTTTTATTGTTGCAGGTATAACTTCTGTAGGCACACACAATCAAGCATCGCATGGCATGATGGGAAATCTTATATTTTCACATGCGAAAATGTAAGGATATATTTTTCACGTGTTAAAATACATTATTGTTTAGGTTAACAACCAAACATCCAGAACAATATCAATTGTTCTGACTGCGATAGCTGTTTAATATTATTAACCAGTTCTTAGGAGAACACGAACGAAACGCATTGGTTGGATAATTGTAAAGATGGTCAGTTCTTTGTAAAGTATCTTGGAGATTCGTCATTGGTTTTTGCCGATGTTTGAAAGTCATTAATACTTTGCTTTTGTTTTATTTTGTTTTGTTTTTTAGTTTGATATTTGTTTGCACACAAGAAGACCAGGAGTTTCTACCACGAGGCCGATATATAAGGCATTATTTTAGAATACTAACCAGAGTACGCAGGTCTTGCATTCCTACTCATTGCATGATTGCAGCTGATTCTTGGTGCAATTCATAGATTATACAATACGTGTAAGGGTGTGCTTCTCGTGCTGTTAACGTTAAAACTGAGTTTGTCTTTTACAAAAATTAGCAGCAACACTTTCGTATCCAACATGCAATGATGTGACTCTCTGCTTAAACAAAATTTCAAAAGAGGAATATTTACTTGATAAACCTTTTCCATTACCTGGTATTCGAAAAACAGATCTCTGTGTGTTTGGTCTCCCACTGGGATCAAAGTGGACCCAATGTAATTCCTTCTTTCTAAGGTTATCTGATGAGTATTTGACGATGCCGTAGTGACTTCCTCCTGCCATTACATTCATGACAAACGGATATGTCATATGCAGCGTCTCCGCCTGGCGTTGAAACTCTATGAAGTAACCGAATCCTTTGGTTCCTGGATCTTTCTTTATCATGCCTAGAAGGTCAACCCGTATTCTCTGATTTGAGCGAAGAATGATAACGTTGGATTCACTTCCAATTTGTACATATCCTTCTTGTCTTCGTTTCTCAATGATCAATTTGACCTTTTTATGCGGAACGATATCCGTTCGTAGGGTGAATAGTTCCCGCATGCTTCGGAATGTGAGGATCCGACATTTTCTTGCGCAGCCCATCAATACATCCATTTCATCCTTGAGCGCTGGGTCCCTCACGTCAACTGAGGAGAATTTCGTTTGTGCCAAAGCGTACCTGTCGGATAGCCGAAAAGAAATACAATGTATTCAGTCATTATCTGGAGAATTTATATAATTTCTGCATTTTAACTTATCACAATTCGTACAAAATGGTGCTCGATCATGGAAAATGTATCTGAATACATGAATAAGTTGAATGATGAGATTTTGAGGTCATAATACATTTATTATGAGGCAAAACAGATGTAGAGAAGGAACAAAGCTTGGTCTTCCTGTTTTCTTTTTTTTTTTAAATTTATATAGTATTTAGAATAATGTAATCTTTTTGCAGGACAAAGAAATACAAATAATTATGTGAACTTTTATTAGTATTTTTCTGGTATTAATAGGATCTGTGACTCGAAGGATACCTTTTGGGGGTTAGTGTCCATGTTGAAATTTGTACGGGATGCTAAAAAGAGTTTAGAATGGAATGCCGTTATTTCAGATGATAAGGTTTTGATAGAGTTTTGTCCAATTAAATTTTCATTATTTTCGCATCACAAAAAATGTATTATGCCACTGTGATCAATAAGAAAGGCTAATGTATACTTACATACTAAATCCAAATATCTCACAGGAAAATGTACCGTCTCCATTGTCTCTTGGTTTCGTGTCAATAATCTCACCAACATCGTCAGACATTTTAATTAGAAATATTTTTCCCTTTCTGAATTTCTTTAGGGGCTGGAAAGGCAGTTGCATTGTGACGTGTTTCGTGACCACGGTCTTGGATGGATAGTCAACACAGATTATAGGGGACATGTTTACTATAATGTTGCAGTCCGGAAAACGGAGCGCATTCTTTATTTCAATCTCATCCACTGAAATGACCTACAAATTAAAAAGAAGAAAGCGAAACACATAATTTTTTGTCATTCAACGTGCTACTGGAAAATTGAGATTTTTGTTTCTTTATTAGACCGTAATTTATAGGTGTACTACCTGGGGTTTATTCCAGGACGTAAAATTAAGGCATTTTGCCCTAAAAGAGTGCTTTAACATATTAGCGAATTATATTTTTACAATCGCAGATATCGGAAGATTTTTGTTTCAGCGGTGACAACTTGTTGTGCTTGTTATCTTTGGCAAGAGTTGTCTTTCTTAGTGTACTCTGGTCTTATCTCGGCAAAACCACATCATGAAGAGGAGAGGTTACATTTTTTTTTATTTACCATTCATCAAGGTCAAAATGTAGGAAGAAGAAATCGTGCGACTGTCACTGGATCATGCCATTTAAATGACACGTGAGTCTGTTCCGCAGAAAAAGTAAAACAATATAACACAATGGTATTATTCTGAGCTGCTGGCTGGGATTAAATGTATAGAATATTCACTGCCCTTTTTATTATGCGTTTCACCAGCAACCATGCTTTCACAGTTGCCACAATGCTCCACTGGGGAGCATTGCGTGTACAGTCCTTAATATTGTCAATAACGTTGGTTGTGTACAGTCCTTAATGTTGTCCATAACATTGGTTGTGTACAATCCTTAATGTTGTCCATAATATTGGTTATGTACAGTCCTTAATGCTATCCATGACATTTGTTGTGTACATTCTTTAATGCTGTCCATAACATTGGCTGTGTCCATAACATTGGTTGTGTACATTTATTAATGTTGTCCATAACATTGGTTGTGTACAGTCCTTAATGTTGTCCATAACATTGGTTGTGTACAGTCCCTAATGTTGTCCATAATATTGGTTGTGTACAGTCCTTAATGTTGTCTATAATTTATTTCGTTAAATAATCAATTTTGACGGGATTATTTTTCGCCCTCTCAATCGCAATAATACATTATCAGTGGCAACGTTTAATGAATTTTCCTCAGTGATTATAAAGTCATTTGTTCAATTTATTTACCAAACAAAACTAAGATAACACCTGTAATTAATTGACATTGACATCGTATACTAACTGTAGTAAAACTCCAATCATTTGTATTATGAATTCTGAGAACAAAGACTGCTGATGAATTCTGAGAACAAAGACTGCTGATGCATTCTCACTGAACAAAAGGAAGGACTATTCAGTCGAGTAATTTTTCTTAAGTTAATCAAATTATGAAACTTTTAGCAACATTAATTTCAGCGGATAATCAATTTTGACAGGATTAGTTTTTGCAAACTCAATCAGAGACCGCTTAATTGCTACATTTCTTCACCACTAGAATACTCTATTTAGTTAAGCACACTTACAACACATTATGAGATTCTTTGGCAAACAAAGCATCTCTACATTTTTCCTATAACATTGACAGTTTTGTATACAGTCCCAAACAAGCTATCACCATACTATTTAATACCATTGCATAGGAATTAAAGATAATCATATGTATTCCTAAAGTGCAATCATCCCATTGTCCACCTCTTTGTCTCTAAATAGATATTTCAGTTCCCATAAGCGAATTTTACAGGCCGAAAATAATAACAAAATAATTAACTTTAATTGCATTGACTCTTAAACATTATGACTATATCAGCTGAATAGATCTAATTCTATCATATGTGTTTCTTATAGAAGAAAGTGAAGTGGAAGGTACAGTATAACAGTTATGGAAATTACCCTGATGGCCAAAGGTGTCAGCGATTCGAATGTTCCAGTAGGGAAATTTAGTTTGATGTTACTATCGACTTCTGAAACATATTCAAAGCGCATGTGTGGTGACACCAAAATCCTCTGAATCTTAATCTCAGATACAAGGAAAAACATCTCCATGCAAGCAGCTTCAAACGAGACACAGCATTCCTGAAACAAATATAATTCAATGCCAGATGTATAACAATATAGCTAGAGTTGTGGGACATTTTCATGAGGGAGGGCTATAGCCTCCTCAGCAGAATTTAGCAAATCAATTTAAGACGAAGTACCTCATTATCTGAACCTGAAACGTGTTCTTGTACATAATGGTACCTTCTGTAAAAGGACTTATTTGCTGACCTTATCACTTTTAATAATCTGAAAGTTGGTAAAGTGACCAGACATATTTTGTTTTGAGATTTTTGCATACAGTTCTCGCATTCCATTTAAAACCGTTTCAATCTTATTTGATTTTCCGTGCTGGTGTAGCTGCACGCGAAACAGCGTCATCAATAATAATTCCCCTAACAAGTTTGGAAGATTATTATTATTATTATTATTATTATTATTATTTTTATTAGCAACACCAGGAAATAAATTGACTCTGCATATGGGTAGCATAAGCTCTTTCTGATTTTGATGCAGAACACTTTCTTATAAAATAGAGTTTGCAACTGACAAATTCGATTTCAAGCTACATTGCTTACTTAAACTTTCATAAAAGTAATCAGTTTCCAACAATCTGAGACATAGTTGCTACCTCAACCCGCTGTATCATTGCTAGCGTAGGCTGAATGAAACTCAACTCTCCGCTTACCAAATTTAAAACGAGACGTAATTCAATTACGTTTTGTCTCGGTGCAACATGCATTAACACAATCATATTCTCTGATAACTGAGTTACACTTCCGGTGCTAGTGAGAGTACAGAAAATAATTATCATGCTTCATCTACGTGAAATTCGGTAATCTCAGTACTTTTTACCCATGATGCACCGCTCCGGCGTGAAGCTGCCAACCAATCACTGCAGTTCAAGGGGCAGTTTCCAAACTATCCGTAATGGGAATAACGCCACTGTAGTGCGAATGACGTCATTAACTAACTATTCCGGAGACACAGGTATTGCTAGTTACCGGCCTATGATATTGGCTTGTCCATTTAGGCTGAGTACCAGCGAACACAATCGAAATGCCTTGATTTCATCCAGCTGTATTCTTAATCAATAACTTTGTTTGAAAATCACGGGGAAATTTGGAAAAATGCTAACTTTGTATACTGTTAAAGTCGTACAACCCTTGCAGAGGCGTTACTATCTCAAGTTTTTAATTATCTTTTTTAAAAATATTCTTTATATTACTTTATAATTCTATTTTCGTTTTGATATTAACCTAATAAATTCGTACGTAAAGCAGCTAAGATTTTCGTAGGTGTACCTCATCCAGCCTTGCAGGAATTTGCTTCCAATCTGTCTTCTCCTTTACAATTGCAAAGATATTGTAATAGCGAGTATCCAGATGTCTCTGAATTTCACACTTAATGCAGATTGGTACAGGAAATGTAAAATCACCATTGATACAGTAAACATCTGTTTCATTCATAACCCCTCTGGATTCTATTAAGGATTTTATCCCGGGAGGCATGATGCCTAAAGCCATGTTTCTTTCGGTTGCATTTGCTGGGGTCACTTTCCAGCCTCCCCATGTTTGAGGTAACACGGCTGTTATCAATGGCTCATCACTTAGAACACGCTCTTGAGCTTTCAGATCGGTAGAAGGAGCACTGAGTTATAGAAAACACTATAGTTACGTGACTGATGGTTCTAAATTTACGAACATTTTTTAATAAGACTAAATAATTGATCTAAAATATAGAACATTTAGGAGTGTAAGACGTCATGACTGCTCGTAAATGAATAGGACAAAAAATTAAAAGGTTTTTCAGCACACCATTTTTTTGACTGACTGAAAAAATAAATACTAGAAATATGTGGAATCATTTCATTTTACTATTGTATATTCCGATGATTCTGAATCGTACCCATTAATAAATCTCAGAAACTAACAGCATTCCACATCTCAATTACAGATAAAAATATTATGTTCCTTTCATATGTTACACATTTTTTTGATTCTTGTCAATGTTCGATGTTACTGCCTTGTTTTTTCAAAAAATGTGGCTCTCAACGGTGAAGACAATAATAAAGTTTCGGTTGTTTTCCGGAAGCCGGAAGAGTCTATGCAAGAAGGAGGGATGACGGGATGTTGCGGACGCACGTGCGGTATGTGAACAAACATCGCCTGCTTGTTACATAGTCAACATACCTCTTTGCAAAATTTCATAACGTTATATCTTCATTTCTTCAATAATGACACGGTTTTTGTCTCTTCTGAAACCACATACCAGCTGAACACTAGGATAATCTGCATCGACGTTCTATATGAATTCGTCAGTTTTCCATACAAGGAAATTAACTAACGGGAATTAATTACTCATAAAGGTTTTAAAGGGACACAACTCATATCAGATTCTATCGAAATTTGCCGAATAGCCGGAAGCTTCGCACTCCCACGTCGTAAACATAGAATAGTCCAGCCATGGCGCTTCAACATTACGGACGCCGTTCAATTTCTTGTTTGCTTTGAAAAAAACAAGGCAGTAACATTGAACACTGGCAAGAATGAAAAAAAAATTTAAGGTATGGAAGGGGCTTAATATTCTTATCTGCATTTGAGATGTGGCATGCTGTTAGTTTCTGAGATTTAGTACTGGGTATGATTCAGAATTCATCGGGACCATACTTACTATAGGCTTGAATTTCAAGTACGAAACTAACGATGGATGGCTCTCGAGCTTATTAGGATATGAGATTATTCGGATTTTTTCAACAAAAAGGATCTTTGAAAGTCATCAATGAAAAACAAATTGCTCAATTATCTAAACTACAAAATATTTAAACGTACTAATGAAAGATAAATGCATATAATTCCAAACTATACTTACTTCATAGTGTTCTCTAACAATTCTCTGCAACAACAGTGGCATTTGTTAACGGAAAGCAGCAACAAACGAAAAATGGTATAGTGCATTCATAATATCGAGATATGAAAACAGGGTGGATTAAAAAATATTTCGTCGATTAAGCAATAATTTAACTGTGTGTCATGATTTGCGATCTTAAATTACCTATTGCATACTTTATAAATTATGACAGAGAATGCACTATGCAAAAATTAAATATTTAGATCAGATTTTAAGACATCCGGTGATAGCTAGATCCAAATATGAAAACCAAAAACTCGGTCTTCTACATGCCGGCTCACCGCCCTATGTATATGTTTTCTCTGTCTTTGAAATCGCTTTTTATTATGTTGCTATTAGTGTCCATTTCCAATGATGAACGTGGTTCACATAAACCATGTGCAGAGAAGTAGGAAATTTGCCAACGTTTTTGACTGCAGGAATATTCTAGGATTATATATTATTTAGTAAGCAAAATGTTAAATACATGGTTAGCCTGAACATCCATATTTACTTCCAGGCCGCTATCGTTCCAAACCAATGTGACTATTTTAGCAGACTGTCTTTCTTAGTCAGCAACCCAAACTGTCTTGGGTGTTTAATACACTTTATAGCTTGGACCTATAGCTAAAGGTTGTTTATTTCCGATCTGGCGTCAATTTCCATAGGGGTCATTACATTCCATATAAGGCTTTACTTACAATTGGTATTTTCCCTTAAAATCTTCCTTAGAAATTGTCACAAGACGCTGAAATATTTACACATTTAAATTTAAAAGGTATGAAAGGAAAGTAGCAGATTTGCTGCTTACCTTGAGCTACGCATGAAGATCAGTCGATATACATGTATATTGGAGCATTCACATGTCATAATTACCCTACTGCTAGAACTTACCTAGTCTTTTGAAACAAATCCCTGGAAGTAAAAGGAAATCTCAGTTTTTTAATTTGAATTTCTTTATTCTGAAAGCTTGCACAAGGTCGCTTAGATACATCAATGCATCTATGGAAGCACTAAAACTTACCACAGTCTTGAATAAGATGAAAAAATTAAATGAGAATTACCGTGAATTCATCTAATTTGATGTGAATCAATTTTATTATCGCGGTTTGGCAAAAAATGACATTTACGTCGCTACTTAAATTCGTGGATTGGGGAAGTGGTCATGTTGTCTCCAGAGAATGGTAATAGTTCGTTGCATTTTTAAATTCGTTATTTATATCAACCAGAAAATAACCGGAAATTATACCCCGCAAAAAATAATAAATTGACAATATGTGTTTATACGTGATATGTACTTTAACGTAACAAAGAGTCTTTATAATTCTATACGTTATGATTTTTACTACAAGCAGTGATGATACTTAGAGGGAGGGAAACATTTATAAAAAGAATGAGTTATTTTGTATTTAAATCGAGGACAAACGATTCGTACTCACTGCAGTTCGCAGAAGCGTCTGGAAGAAAGGAAAAACAATTGAAGATCGAAAACTACTATGATCTTTGAATGAACAAAGGAGAGAAAACATCAAAATACAGCCATAAGGAAATGTTACGAGACGCCGGATACACAATAAAGCTATATAAAGACGTAATTATATATTTAGGACTAACTTCAACAATATCTCATATCGAATCACCTAATTAAGGCTGCATGTGAGCTGTATTTACTCTGAATTTGGATCACTCCTCCCTGAAATAGTTTGTTGAATCGTTCAAATAGAACTTTATATGAAATAAATAAATAATTATCAACTGCTAAAGACATTACCTGTCATCCTCTTCAGTTAAACTGAAAGAAGAAAATGAATATTGATATGAATTTGTAATATAATCTAACGAAAGGAGTAGAAAATGTTGGTATTTTCGCTATAAACATGGTGATGTGTGTGTGTGTGTGGGGGGGGGGGGGGGGTTTGTTACTGCCATTTCCAGGATCCTATATAACCTTCTGAGACCATAACATAATTTAAGTATATGATTATCCATTTAGTCCTATGACTCATTTTTAAATAAATAAATGAATATTGATATCTTTAATCAGTGCTAGAGAGATCAAAACATAACGTGTAATATTGTGTTACATGTACAAATAATGGCTATTATAATGAACATGTGAATATAAAATAACGTTTGATCCTTTGCAGGCATGCGCAGCTGTATAATTTTGTGTTCGTGTGCTCTGGAAAGACAGAGGGTTTTACCATTCTGTTTCTACGTCGAATCTGTAACAAATGCATCAATATTGTTATTTATTTATTTATTTATATTTTTATTTATCTATTTGCCGATTCATCATCTATCAAAACCAAAATCTATATCATAATACTTCCCAGTTTTCACTTAAATTACTAATTAATAATTATTGATTGATTATTCAGTAGCATTTAAGTTTGACATGACTTTTGTATCATATGCTTTGAATCTTCTGTTGTGTGGGGTCTTTACAAAATCCTGCAAACTGCCAACAATCCACTATTAAAAGATTGCGAGAGTTGTTAAAGATTCCGAAAATCACAGCAAATTGCTTCGTTAAAAACAATTTAATTTTGTCTGTTATAATACTCTTAACAAATCTGAACATTTGGAGGCTGCGCACTCTCTTAACAATGTTAGATCAGAAAAATAAATTTTACCGTTTATCCTCGATGGAAATTCTGTAACAACGGAAAGAGATATAATTTTATACCTAATAGTACCATATCGAAATCTGTAATATTCATTTTGAAAAGAAAACGGCTGGCATCACATAAAGATTCAGATCTAATCAAACACTCGTTTTTAGTAATCTTACTAATGATATTTTAAACATACGTCTTACCAGATATCATTACAGAAACTGGGCCAATGAGCTGTTATTGTATCCTATTGTAGTCCAAAAGAAAATCATTCATATTTTTTCTCTGATTTTTACTGTAGATATGCTAACCTGTGAAGATTGATACTTGCATTAAATACAAAGCAGCATTAAAATCTAACATAAATAAAATGTTTATCGAGTAAGGCCTTTTCAACTTTGAGTAGGATGACAAAGCAAATAGGTGTGAATCGGTTAGTGTTTCGTAAAGGTCACATGCACTAAACTTTCTAGGCTTTTCATTCAAATGCAACAATTTTAAACACTGCAACATGACCAATGTTGTTATGATATATATATATATATATATATAAATGTGTGTGTGTGTGTGTGTGTGTGTGTGTGTGTGTGTGTGTGTAAACGAACTCGCTGGGACTAGGTGATCCAGTTTAGTGCTTAATACAATTAAGATAATCTTGGTGCATCTAAACTTTATAACTAATGCGCTGGATTTCCTCAAGAATATAGAAAAATGAAGGAACTATTACCGTAGAAATGCCTTGAAAGAGTGTCACTAACACACGTGCAAACCTGCTGCGTTCATTATTAGATACTTTTTTTCTCGAGTAGGATCAACAGTTTCTCACTTTTTTCTTTTTTCTTTTCTGGTCATATCTTATGATACACAACGAGTTATATGATGTAAAATCTTTCAAACATATTGCAAAAAGTGTCACACGAAACTTACTGATAGCGAAAGCATTATGATGATTTCATCTGATTCAACTGTGACGACATATAAGCTTTATTGAACGGTAAGTAAGTTAGTAAACATATCGCGAAATTTAATGTTTATATCTTTTACAAGCAATGATTGTGCTCTTTGATTTTACATCACTTTGATGAAAAAATAGCTATTGAAGGATATTGACGTTGTTCTTCTTACTGTCGTCTTCCAAGTTTTCTGAAAGATAAACGAAAAGGTCAATTCGAGAGTCTAGTTATTCATAAGACTGGAAGGTCAAATTTATATGTTATTTCTTCACAAGAGAAGAAGGTCAGGTCTAGAGGTTATGTTTTTGCAAGATTCGACGGTCGAGTCTAGAGGATACTTGTCCACAAGACAGGAAAGTCAAGTCTAGAGGTTATTTGTTCATAAGACTGGCTGGTCAAGTTTAGGGGTTATTCGTTCACTAGACTGGATACTTGCGAACTTCCCTGACCGTAATATGAAGATTATCGCATGACATTGAAAGGATAATTGGGGTATCAGAATCGTAAAAGATCTCATTTAAAAGCAATACCAAAGTGTATACAGTTCCTGAGTTGAAATACGACTGGCTGTTTCAAGGACATCGTTTAGCATTTTCTCCTTTTTAACCCATTGACTATCGTGCAGCAAATTATTATTGTACTTCATCATTCAACTTACCTGAACACATCCGTGGTAATTCTGAAAAGAAAACAAAATAAAGCATAAATGTCAGCTAGAAATATACACTGAAACGAAAATATCCCCATGTTTTCGTCACAAGGTATCCACTCCATCCAAAACCCTTGTACCAATTCTAAATGCGATGAACCAATCCCATACTAGATAAAAATTCAATGACAGTTGTAAAATGACTGTCCCCATCTAAATCAACCCCATGTTTTGAAATCTTTCTCATAGACAATGTGAGGGTGAGTTGCGAGACATACCGCACGCACGCATACTCACATACACACACACGCTAGGACATGCTGGATCACCTAGTCCCAGCGAGTTCTTTTACAAGCATGTGGACAATTAGCACACGTTGTAAGTAAAACTAAACATTTTCTTGTCTTCAACTATTAGGCCACATCAAATGTTGTGTTGATAACGCCGTTTCTTCGCTTTACATGCAGAAGTTCCTATATATGTATACGCATCTTTTCAGATAGCTACTCTTCAGTATGGAAAACCATTTAAGTTTTCTTAGGCACTGGAAGACAGGTCTAACGCTAGCTAATTGTTTTTCAGTTAAATTAATATGACCTTAACACATTCCCCATTGATGAGGAAAATAGACAACAAACAGTTATATTCAGAGTTGGTTTGCATTTACGTCATAAAAACATTAGCTCACTGGAGCTATTTTACCTTCTGCAAACAACAAAATAATTAATTTTTGACCTCATACATGCATGCGTATATACAGACGTACATACATACTAATTTAACTGACTAAGTTACTAATCATTTAGAGTCTTGTTTCTAAGCTAAAAAAACATAAAAATTCAATTTCTAATCCAAAAAGTCCATGCAGGAAATAAATTTACACGAATAAATTCTAATATAAAATTACATAACAAAATGTTTAAAAATTACATGTGTAATAATTGGTAAATACACACTTAGAATACAGTTATACGTGCAGAAAATTTAAATATACAAGGACAAAGTGTTGGGCAAGACAATGCATATGCATATAGAAAGCACATAGAATGTTTTGTTTAAAATGAACTGGAAGCATATATACCACAAGACATAAAAATTAAGAGCAAAAAAAACTATAATACAAGGAAAAATATGTGAGAACAAGACACAAGAATTGAAAGCAGTTAAAAACTACAAGAAAAACTACAGAACTATAAACTTTAACACTATACATGCAGCAGAACTAAAATAACTACTATACATCTAAAATAGGGAGGAAAATCCAGCTAAAACTCAAAGTTAGCAACATAAGTCACACTGATGGCTACTAAAAGCTGTAAGTAAATCTACAAAAACCAAAACTAAAACTCTTCACATGCAGCAGATTACGGCATCAGCGGTAACGTTCTTACTTATGTTTAAACATGGCGCAATTGCATAATTGCTCCCAGACCAAGTCTTTAAAAGAGATTTCAAATTGTTGAAATCTATGGTTGTTCAAACGTTGTTTGGGAGAGTTTTGCTGCTGCGTTTTGCTAAAGGATTGTAGATTATACCTGGTTGTTTTTACATTTGGAATCCCCAAGGTGCTTGCATACCCACAAGAATAAGAAGAATGTTTTTTAAAAAGTGCCAGATCATTTGAGTAGGTTAGACATTGCTTGTTTACAATGCCTTCGGGATGTAGAGAGTTGACACCTTTGTCAAATCCAAGAACTCACAGTAAGGTTTCTAGTATTTATTAAAGACAAATCTCAGAGCTGTTTAGTGAAGTTGTCAAGTTTGTTCATGTTTGTGAGACTGTTGAAATGCTAGGTTTTGTGATCAAATCACTTTGTTTTCAGTTGTTGTTTCAATTTTTGGACGTCTTAGAGCTCTGGTTGTTTTCTCTGGTATATTGGTTTAAGAGGAGTATGTTCCTCAGTCACACCACTCTCGGAATCATCTTATATGTAAGCTATATAAATAAATGTCGATCATAGGTCAGCATTGAAGTTGTCCTGATTAAAATCCTCAAAAATGCGGTAAGTACATTTAGTGCAGGTTGTTGTTAGCATTCTTCCTTTGTGAAAAACATATTATAGATGTCATTAATGCCATCGTTACAAGTTTTGCATATACTGCATTTTATACCTACATTGACATCTACAATTGAGGGTTTGTTCTGATTTTTAAAACAGGTTCTCTCAGAAATTATATTTATTATGCTAAAATATCTCAAATATTAAAAAAGGTTTGCCATTTGTTTTGATCTAAAGGGGCAACATATAGGTCTCCAAGAAGCATAAAGTTATCATACTGAAAAACAATTTTATCTTAATTGAAATACAGTCTATAGTGAATGTACTGTCTGCATGTTTGGAGGTTTGTAACCACGGTCTAAGAACCATTTGTGTCTATTCAGATACATTCAGGAACAAGGTCCCTCCTTCTTCTGGGTGGTATGTCTGATCAAACAGAAATAAGTACAACATCACTCTGTGCGCTGCTGTTTTTCCTGAACATACGGAAGTGTTTGACTCTAAAAGTGTTTGACTCTAACAGCATAGATAACTCAGTTATTTAACGCAGAAGACACTGATTTTCACGTTAGACTAAAGCATGGGGCTAGAGCAAATTATGTCTCTAAATCCATCACAAAACACAAGCCAAGCAGATATGTCATCAAATAAATACGAGGAAAGGTTGAAGTCTCATATTTAATTCACGAGTGTTTCCTTCCTTTACCATTATTTCGTGAAACAGAACGACACTCGATGACAAAAGCAATAATACTGGCACATGTATTAATATAAACAATCACAAACAGTTTTCACGCGATACAGACGGCACCCATAGGTCGACCTAGTGGAAACGACTGTTCACGGCTAATTACGGTATTTGTAAAGAGTACCTATTCGAGTATATATAGTCCATTGTTGTCAGGCGGTAACACACACACACACACACACACACACACACACACACACATATATATATATATATATATATATATATATATATATATATATATATATATGAAATGAAATTTCCAAGTTGTTGTGAGTTGCAAGAGTTACTTGTCCTTGTCCTCATTTTACTCAACACAGTACACTTCTTCACTTCACTACTTACGCTCTTACTATAAAGACACAGGTACCCGATGCAAGCTTGACACTAAAATTGATAATGATAACAATCATATAAATATTAATTTATTTCGTAGTGGCGACACCGGATTTGAAACCCTTCTAATACACGACCCCGTAGATTTGAAACCTTTCTAATACACGACCCCGTAGATTTGAAACCCTTTTAATTCATGACCCCGTAGATTTGAAACCCTTCTAATTCATGACTTCGTAGATCAATATATATATATATATCAAGAGACAAGGTTTGTAAATCAAAGACTTGCAGTTGTTACACGTAACCCTCATTTTCTTAATGATATTGACGTTTACAGTGACAACTTTTAGTAATCTATGTGTCATTTTAATGTGGAGAAATTTTCCTTTACAATGAGCTATCACACATTATGAGTTACACCCGTGAGAGACAGAGAATGTCAACGTTTTCTTCTGGTCAGACATATTCTCATAATGTACTACGTGACATGTATGATTGGGGGGGGGGGAGGGGCTCACCAGAACTTCCATCCAACTTTCCACCAAAGTTTTCCAGTTTAGTCAAACCTCCGTTCCTAGATAATTACTTGAGGGCACATATAAAAGTGAAGATTGCTGACTGGCTACAATAAATCTAAGGTTTCAACGTAATGACCATGATTAAATTTAAACCAGTTAGCTGTTGTCTCCACATTATGTGCTTTATGAATGGTATGAAAGTTGGTGGAAATCCTGAAACTCCAATTACTCGTGTTAGAATACAAACCTTGTCTCAATTTACAAAAGGGTTTTAAACCCACTGTCTTCACTCCGAATATAATATTTCCATGATTTTTACGCATGTAAGTATGAAGATTGCATCGGATACCTGTGTAAAACAAACAACCCCTTCCCCCCCCCCCCCTCCCAAAACAAAATATAGTCGGCGCCTTCGTGATATGTTCTCCAAAATAGCCAAAAGTAATAGATAATTAACGTACGCGTACGCTAGATGCTACTTAATGTTGAACTTTGGTGCTTATATGTATGTATATATATATATATATATATATATATATGTGTGTGTGTGTGTGTGTGTGTGTGTGTGTGTGTGTGTGTGTGTGTGTGTTCTCAACAGATTTAAAGGCAGTCTAGAAAGGTACATGATTCTGTTAATTATACCGTCACAAAAGTAAGGATTTATACAATTTATTGATTTGCAATTTATTAGATTTTATTAATTTTTATTGTTACTTACAGGATATTTAAAAATGTAGACAAACAAACGATTATATCCTGTAAAATGTTTCAACCAGTTTGCTTATGACAAAGATGTAACGTATACAAGTATTTGATAAAATGTACACGAGAAACTCATAAACAAACAAGAAAGAATGAAAGAAAGAATACAGATTAAACAGCCATTACACTCACCTGCCTGTCATTAGCTGATTTCTGAAATGATCGAAAAACAATTGATAAAAGTGTCATTTGAAAATGTGACATACTGCAAGGATTAAACAATTACTGATTAACAAGAGATTCCGTAGTCATTCAATTGATATATATATTTATATATATATATATATATATATATATAATTGCGTTTATATTTATATTATAAAATAAAATTTAAAAAATAAACGTGAACGTGTAAAACATTTTAATAACGTACGATTAGACCCGAAATGTCGTCTGTCACAGGCGAGACTAGAACGACTTATCTTGAAAACGAAAAGAATGAGTGTTAACTCAGAAATCACAGCAACGAAAACTAACTAACTAAATAAATATTGTTAGATTTTTAACTTAAGTACAATTTCTTTACATCAACGTACAATGGAGATAACGACTTGGAGCTTTACTCACCGAACATCACTCATCAAGCTGTAACAAATTAAGTACAAATTTCAAACGTAGGAAATAAATGATCTGAACATAGTTCCAATTCTGTCATCAGTTTGGTTTATTGCTAGAACCTCTGTGTATATGATACCTTGAAATCAATACATAAGACCATCCCTTCATCTATGAAAAAGCTTGAACTAGGATCTACATAATTCTGGTCTAAACGGCGTTAATTAAAATCAATACATAAGACCATCCCTTCATCTATGAAAAAGCTTGAACTAGGATCTACATAATTCTGGTCTAAACGGCGTTAATTAAAATCAATACATAAGACCATCCCTTCATCTATGAAAAAGCTTGAACTAGGATCTACATAATTCTGGTCTAAACGGCGTTAATTAAAATCAATACATAAGACCATCCCTTCATCTATGAAAAAGCTTGAACTAGGATCTACATAATTCTGGTCTAAACGGCGTTAATTAAAATCAATACATAAGACCATCCCTTCATCTATGAAAAAGCTTGAACTAGGATCTACATAATTCTGGTCTAAACGGCGTTAATTAAAATCAATACATAAGACCATCCCTTCATCTATGAAAAAGCTTGAACTAGGATCTACATAATTCTGGTCTAAACGGCGTTAATTAAAATCAATACATAAGACCATCCCTTCATCTATGAAAAAGCTTGAACTAGGATCTACATAATTCTGGTCTAAACGGCGTTAATTAAAATCAATACATAAGACCATCCCTTCATCTATGAAAAAGCTTGAACTAGGATCTACATAATTCTGGTCTAAACGGCGTTAATTGAAATCAATACATAAGACCATCCCTTCATCTATGAAAAAGCTTGAACTAGGATCTACATAATTCTGGTCTAAACGGCGTTAATTGAAATCAATACATAAGACCATCCCTTCATCTATGAAAAAGCTTGAACTAGGATCTACATAATTCTGGTCTAAACGGCGTTAATTAAAATCAATACATAAGACCATCCCTTCATCTATGAAAAAGCTTGAACTAGGATCTACATAATTCTGGTCTAAACGGCGTTAATTGAAATCAATACATAAGACCATCCCTTCATCTATGAAAAAGCTTGAACTAGGATCTGCATAATTCTGGTCTAAACGGCGTTAATTAAAATCAATACATAAGACCATCCCTTCATCTATGAAAAAGCTTGAACTAGGATCTACATAATTCTGGTCTAAACGGCGTTAATTAAAATCAATACAGAGAACTCTTGTGTTATTATTTTCTTAATTTTAATTTTACATTTTCAACTCTCTCTCTCTCTCTCTCTCTCTCTCTCTCTCTCTCTCTCTCTATATATATATATATATATATATATATATATATATATATATATATATATATATTGCTTGATTGCCAGTATTTAGATTACAAATCCTGGTGATAACAGTGCAGTCAGTCACGGTCCGATAGCATATGCTGTATATAATATCAGTCGAGTAAATCATTTGACAGTAATATCGGGTTACATCTATTCTCTTAAAAAAATAAACTTACATTCATTCCAGCTTCAAAAAAAAGACAGTGAAACATTTACGGCCCGAATCCGGCTATTCAAAACTCCGTCAAACTCAAGCAAACATTTCAGTTTTTCGATCGACTTGATAATAAGAATGAGATTTTCAACTGCAACCCACTGTATGTCACATTTTAAAACTTAACTTTTAATCAGCGCTATTGCTAAGACGGTGATGACGTACTAAACCCTACACATAAATATTAGCCGTCTTTAGAGAACCTATTTTAGGATTCTGACCCAAGCGCCAAGAACACGATCTCTGATGTACGTGCTCGCCCGAACAAATTAAGCTAATCCCAGAACAAAAGACTCAGCGCATCACCCAAAAAGCTGCATCTGTTTTAGCCGAAGTTGTTCAGAATAAGACAATATGGTCGATTATCGACAGGACTGGTGACAATTACCATTCCCATAAAAATCAAGCTGTAAATCACGTGACACCGTTTCCGGAAAAGAATTTGCTCTGTGTAAGTCAAGTGTTTCTGTGGAAGTAATAAACTTCAGAGAACCATCGGATATGAAAGAGGGAGCTTCCAAAGGTTTACGCCCTTTGTATTCAAAATAAAGTTCTGTAAATATGATTCTGACGTAGACATTTGTAAAGGAAGCTTCCATATCGTTGGAAGCCCGGCTAAGTGCGCCAGTGACAGATTTTGCTGTATTAGCAGTTTCATGCTTGTATTCTACTATCATGGCCTTAGTCCTTTTTAATACACCGATCTTAGATAAGATTTCCAGTCATTAAATAAATCCACAGTAGTATTAGACGGAAATTCTTTCTTTCTAATCAAGGGAATAATGTACAAGTCTTACAAAATTGAATAATGTATAAGTCTTACAAAATGGAATGATGTACAAGTCTTACAAAATGGAATAATGTACAAGTATTACAAAATTGAATAATAATAAGTCTTACAAAATGGAATAATGTACAAGTCTTACAAAATGGAATAATGTACAAGTCTTACAAAATGGAATAATGTACAAGTCTTCCAAATGGAATAATGTACAAGTCTTACAAAATGGAATAATGTACAAGTCTTACAAATGGAATAATGTATAAGTCTTACAAAATGGAATAATGTAAAAGTCTTACAAATGGAATAATGTACAAGTCTTACAAAATGGAATAATGTACATGTCTTACAAAATGGAATAATGTACAAGTCTTACAAAATGGAATAATGTACAAGTCTTACAAAATGGAATAATGTACAAGTCTTACAAAATGGAAAATTACTTCACTTACCTATCCTCCTCTTTCCGCAACCTATATTGACAGAGAATAAAGAATTTTAAATCTGTTAAGTATGCAACATTTTCAAAACTAAAATAAAATTATCTGTAAAGTTCCATCTAAGTTTACCAAGAATAAGATAAGCATGAACAAATCACAGGTACCTCGCATATGTTATGTCAACAAAATATTCAGAGCTACCCGAGAAGAATATATTATTTTATTTAAAATCATGAAAAATATATATTTTCAAAGAAAAACCTTGTTATCTGACCTTTATTCCTTCTGCTTTCAATTTGTAGACGAAGAACTATTTTACAGTCTCAAACGTAGATCACAATTTTTACTTCTAATAATGAACAAAGAATTACTCGGTAGAAGTAGGCATCAAAGTAATTGAGGAATTTTCAATGCTTCAGAATAACATGGGCTCGTTTAGTTATGAGAAACATTGGAAATCACAGATTAGGTTTCGATATTTTTTTATCGGGAGTAAGGAATTGCGATTGCCAGCTTATCATAGAATTATACATTATACGGTACGTTTTCAATTTCATGTAAGAACTGAACGAGTTAAGTCCCTTTGTACGTAACTCGTTTGCACGTAGCCGTAACCTTTTTTCAATAGTGACATATATGCATGTGCATTCTGTTTACAAGTTACTCAGATACATTAACATTGCAAAATACAAAGTGTATAAAGCAGCACCCGGTTTTCACAGTGAAAGTTAAAACAGTTCTCTCGATATTCACAGATCTATCTGGGTGCTTTGTGACTCAATATTCTCCTGCTTTGCTTTCCCCTACAATGAATATTTCAGTCGTAATATGAGACTTTAATTAATGATTTTATTTTTAAAACGTGAAATTAATTTTCTTTCCTGTTTTAATCGACTGCCTTCTTCTGCGAACAGAGTTCTTTAAAATCTCTTTAACGGTCAGTTTGGAATATAATAGTACAACAATTCTTGGGCATTCATTCGTAAAACATAATAACGCCTTCGCTATTTGCTTTCGTTAGTAAAATTATGCGTGTTTTTGTTTCTGTCATCAAAAGTTTACTGAAAATCAGTTTACTTCTCAGACACATCATATTACAACACTGATAGTGGTAAAATCAAATTGCTTCTCTAACAGAGTATATTGCAACACTGATAGTTGTAAAATCTCACTACTTACCTAGATATATCTTCATGTACATTTGTTGAAGAATATTTGGCCATTGTCACGACCTGTTAAGTAAAGAATGAATTTAGATATAGTTCTTCGCTAATTTGAAGTATAATTTTAATGAGTATCTTACATATGACATAAATCGTCCTGACTCTTTATGTCATTCAATATATGACTTTGTCATAAGATACATGACAATGTATGTTATGAAATACATGACTATGTATGTTATGAAATACATGACTATGTCATGAGATACATGACAATGTGTGTTATGAATACATGACTATGTCATGAGATACATGACAATGTGTGTTATGAAATACATGACTATGTCATGAGATACATGACAATGTGTGTTATGAAATACATGACACTGTCATGAGATACATGACAATGTATGTTATGAAATACATGACTATGTCATGAGATACATGACAATGTGTGTTATGAAATACATGACTATGTCATGAGATACATGACAATGTATGTTATGAAATACATGACTATGTCATGAGATACATGATAATGTGTGTTATGAAATACATGACTATGTCATGAGATACATGACAATGTATGTTATGAAATACATGACTATGTTATGAGATACATGACAATGTGTGTTATGAAATACATGACTATGTCATGAGATACATGACAATGTGTGTTATGAAATACATGACTATGTCATGAGATACATGACAATGTGTGTTATGAAATACATGACAATGTGTGTTATGAAATACATGACTATGTCTTGAGATACATGACAATGTGTGTTATGAAATATATGACTATGTCATGAGATACATGACAATGTGTGTTATGAAATATATGACTATGTCATGAGATACATGACAATGTGTGTTATGAAATATATGACTGTCATGAGATACATGACAATGTGTGTTATGAAATACATGACAATGTCATGAGATACATGACAATGTGTGTTATGAAATACATGACAATGTCATGGGATACATGACAATGTATGTTATGAAATACATGACAATGTATGTCATAAAATACATGACAATGTATTTCCTTAACTGCCACAGAGATGGGATTAGCTGATGAATTTTCAAGCTTTGTTCATTACAATGTTATATATTGCAACTTTCTTCATTGATCAGCAAGACTTTGTTACTTTGTTCACCGATCAGTCCGTCGAATAATATTTTAAAAAATTTGAGGTAATTTTATATTATTCTTTCTATATAAAAATCAACACCTTACGCAGTATTGATATAAGAGTAATAAATACATATGTAAAATTCCCGTATTTGTGTTGGTCTACAATATAGATATTATCCAAATTAATGTTAGACTGAAAGTTGCAGTATGGAGATAAAATCTTCAATGCCAATACTCTGTACCTGTGTGAATACTTCTGTTGTGAAAATATCGATCTCGAGAGACGAAGGGAAATAACTCGTAAAGACTTGCTTGCAGTTCAGCAAAGAAATTGTTCCTAACGTCAGTAAATAAATAAATAAATAAATGTACGCATGCTTAATTCTTCACATCAAAGAATAAAACTTGTATATTAGCTGTAAAATGGATTCAGTTTAACTCTTACAAATGTTAATGATATGTCCACTGACATAAGGATTTTTTCTTGTTCGGTATTTATTTGCTATTTTTTCTTAAAATTTTAATATTTAAAACCCGTATCACGCGATAGAAAGGAAAATCCGTACAAATAAGAGGCTGCCAAGATACAACCCACCTCTGATATCTTAACATTAATTACATTGATAAGTTTTGTGACTATGTCTCATCTCTCTCTCTCTCTCTCTCTCTCTCTCTCTCTCTCTCTCTCTCTCTCTCTTACACATGCCGTCTTTCGAGATTCATTACTGCTTTGCAAAACATATTGCCTATTTAACACATTTCTTGCTAAATTTTTAATTTCATATTCTTCATTGGTTTGAATTCTCTGTACACGTTCATCGAATGTAGACGTCTAACCAAAGTGCCTTTGGCTGACCCAAACATAACACTTAACCAATGCGTCGGACAAACGAACAAAGGTAACACTATATGCCCTACCTCAGTCGTGGTGGAGTATATAAATGCCATCAATATAAAGTATTTTCCTACCTGTTGGAATACTATGGGATCGTTTTAACACTTCCATAACATTTTAGATGACATCCCTGATGGACTTTATTACGTCACATTCTTTGTTTTCTACCCATACCATTTATACTCATACCTACGCATAATGACAGTCCGCTAAATGCGTAAACAAGTGGATCTGATTACACCCTTTGTGTATCCATTCTTCCAAGGGCCAATTTAAATGCCTATTTTTGTTTTAGCTGTAGAGATTTGATATTATCTTTTTCTATACACCTTTCAGGTGTGCGAAACGTTACTTTGATCCGCTGACCTGTGGTAGCAGTGAGAGAGGGAAAATTGGGATTATTTCCGCGGAAAACAATTAAGTTTTATTGTTTGTACCTGCATTTTGAAATTTATATTTAACTGCGCTGAGATACGTTGTATGGTTGAAAGAAATATAATATATACAAATTACAGTAAGCGAGGTGCGTACAGACAGGAAAACTCTAAAATCCCTTGTGATCCTCGACCGAGTTTTGACAATACATTTCTCGTATACATTTTCGTGCTGGAAATAATTGGTGCTTGATTTTAAAAAAGTCATTGTCTTTTTTAAACACTTATTCATTTTCATTCGGTACGTGCGAATCTTGTCAAAGAAAGACAATGATAACGACGACGACGATGATGATGATATAAATGTTGATGACGATGACATTGGTACTAAGAAGGAAAGAGAAAAGTTTAATGCACAAGAACTATAGACAGACAGATCGATCAATCACTCGATAGAAAGACAGATCCATCCATCAATCTATCAATCCATTCATCCATCCATCCATCCATCCATCCATCCATCCATCCATCCATCCATCCATACATACATACATACATACATACATCCAGCCATTCATCCAGCCATACATACATACATACATACATACATACATACATACATACATACATACATACATACATACATACATACATACATACATACATCCATCCATCCATCCATCCATCCATCCATCCATCCATCCATCCATCCATACATACATACATACCAAAAATACCAAAAATACCAAAAATAATAAGTATATTAGCTTTCATTCAACAAAAGTACACAACCACATCAAGTATATATGTATGTATGTATATATGTATGTATGTATATATATGTATGCATGCCTGCATGTATAAGGTTTAATTGCACGTCAGCACAATATTGGCTATATAGCACCAATTAAAATGTCTAAAAACGTAAAAATACTTAATCCCCCCCCCCAAAAAAAAAAAAAAAAAATACAGTTTGTTTTTTTTTTTTAATTAGGAAGATAAATCCTTCCAGATAAAACGTAAACATGTAGTCCTGCGGTATATAATAAGAAATGTATAGATGTTACAATTCTTTGAAAGGTATATAAAGTTAAAGATAAAGGAAAAACACATAAAATCCTAACAATATATGGTCAAAGTTTTTATATAAACCGCATTCTTAAAAAAAAGTCCAAAATGGTCTATTGTGGTACATCGCCATAAAGCTTCTTAATTGAGCTCACTTAAAAAAATACTTCTGTCTCACAGGGTGGAAGTCGATACACTTGACAATGATTTATAATTTAAACTGTCAGTGGATACTGGCAAGGTATGCATTGAGGTCGAGGTTCACCCTTAAAGATCTGTACTTTTTATATTATATTAAATCATCTCATGTAATGAATATTTCAGCATAGAGTACTGTATTTTATGTCAGAATATCATATTTTTGCAGGGAAAATTTGCAAAAATGTTAAAACCATTCAATGGTTTCAAGTCTTGATGATGATGGAGTATTAATGGAAACCTCATATCATTTACATGTACAAATTTTAAGGCGTAAAAACTATTTTAAAAAATGTACATTTGGTAGGAATTGGATTGGGCATGCCTAAATTATGTTTGAAAGGCTTTATATTTTTACACACAATAAATTGTAAATAATGTAAAATCTCTTTTTTATTTGTGTACGATTGGTACTATTTTAGTGCTTTTAAAATTGGGTATATTTATTACATTTATTTAATTTGCTGAAGAAATCTTACGATCATGACAAAAGTGTATAGTATTTAATGAAGTTGCCATTATCTTCTTAACAGAAATATTACGGGGGCAATCTTGTTTTGAAAATTATCGGTCAGAACCAAGTTAAAACAAAATTGTTGACACTTACTTGAGGCTTTGATTGAAACCTGAAACCAGCACATACAAAAGTTGTGTTAAAGAGAGACAATAGAACAGATCTCCGTATAGGTATTTAATAATTTTTCTTTTCAAACATTTTAGCCTTGAGTGCATTATTATAACAATACATAATCATCATTTGATACTTGTTTTGACCATTGGGTAAGAAAGGTTTACTGTCGATTCAAAATGAGTTGTGTAGTCTTCAATAGGAAATCGGTGATTCTGAACGAAAACAAATTGAATTTAGTGCCTCCAAACAAAAGAGTTATCGATTCGGAAAAAGGAACGCGCTTGTTGCCAAAATTCCCATTGAGTATCAATACATACATTTTTGTTCAAGAAAGTTCTTGAATATGGAAGCCAGTGAAGATGTAGAAGTTTTCTTGGATTAAAATGGTGTCTTATTAACGGAATTTACATACAGGTAAGACTTACGA
Organism: Margaritifera margaritifera; assembly: GCA_029931535.1. Classification (NCBI taxonomy): domain Eukaryota; kingdom Metazoa; phylum Mollusca; class Bivalvia; order Unionida; family Margaritiferidae; genus Margaritifera; species Margaritifera margaritifera. The sequence continues at coordinate 840,648 of JAQPZY010001039.1, read as the reverse complement.
TGTAAGATGTAATGAACCTGTCGTTTTCATATATAAGTTTATGGAAGGAGTTTTATATATATATAAGTAATAGAGCGGTATACAATGATGGTGAAATGTGCGCAAGCCAGTCCTTTCAGAGTCAATGGCAATAAATACCAAGAGATATTTAAAAACACAGAACAGATACATCAAAAGTTTTTTATTTGTAATCTAATTAGGAAGAAGAAAATCAGAATGAAATATCTATTCCTAACAGTCAAACAGACGGTGAGGATACATTTTGAAAAAAGGATGTAGTACAGTGCGTACAAATATAAACGATAATATAATGAACACAACTTTAACGAGGAAAAATAGAAAACATGATAATATATATATATATCGGTACTTAAAAGCATCGTATACAAAAATACAGTATATACTAGCGCATAGATCGAATCCAAGAGCAATAAACATTGACTCTGATCTGCCGTCGCATAATGGGTCCATACAGTTTGTTGGGACTAATCAGTAGAGTAAACAACATGGACCCTGATCTGCCAGCACATTATGCGACGGCAGACCAGGGTCAATGTTGCTTGCATTTGTATCTTAATTATACACGAGTATACGGTACCTAAAGCTTCGAGCATTCTCACTGTTAATGAGCTTAATGAATTTACATATAAACATTTTTTTCCCAAAAATATTTATCTATGTATTTAATCCCTTAATCTTCATATAGCTGACATTCCAGTACAACATTATAATCTCATTTAGCGATGTACTTTCTGCACGAACGAGATCATTATATGTACCAGCAGAAAGACATTCATTAACTGCGATGCTCGTCAAAAATTTCCTTTAGATCTTTAATTTTTTGGTAGAAAGAAATATAAATATGTTTCTTTGAGGAAAATATTTACAATGTTGAAAATAGAGTAAGCAGCAGATGCAGATACGACAATCTGAAACATGCGCAAAATGGACGAATAAAAATGCATGGTAGATAGATGGATTTGTCAAAATAGATATATAATTTAATTTTGTACATACATATATATAGTTTTCATGGAGATGACAAAACTCCAGCTCAAAACTTTGGAGAAAGGTGACTTTATTTATGCGTGGCTTTCTTTAATGGTGCACTCAGATTCAATATGTACAATCGTGTATTGTAACAGGTGCGTGTCTATGAACAGTTATTGGTAGGTATTGTTTGGTGGGTGACAAAGATATATAATTGGGAAGGTCGTCAATGTATACGTCCATCAATAAATGCAACAAATAAACATATGTACATGAGCGCAGAGAGAGAGAGAGAGAGCGAGAGAGAGAGAGAGAGAGAGATGATTTCAAATTTCTATTCATAAAATCAATTTTTATTTGACATTACAGGAGAGAAGAATTTGGTATAAAAATGTCGAAGGCTAAGTTAGTGCGACCAACTTCTCGATATTCGGCTCAGCCTATCCGGACTCGAGGGGCGAAAGCACCCCGAGAAAGGAAGTCGGAATCTGAAACTACTTCTGACTCAGAGGAAGAGTCTGACACAACCTCCTCTGAGGAGGAAACTGACACCTCAGACGAGGAGGAAATGGAGTTGAGTAATGATAAAACAGAAAGAGAAGAGAAAATTTGCCCCGAACCCAGGCCAGATGTAGCAGTGAATAAGGAACCGAAAAAGCAAGAAACAACTGAGATCCCTCCCGCTTTGGAGTAATTTTTATACCTTATTTTTATTTTTAACTTTTTTTTTAAGACAACTTGTTTACACTAACGTAGCAGCTTGAAAGTTTCGTGACTATTAATGAAAATGAAGATTCGGACCAACATTCCATTTTTTAGGCATAAAATGCACATAAAAGCAGTAATTCGGTGGACACAAAGGAACGTGTAAATTCTGTGATATTTGAGTTAAAATCAATTAGGTATACCCTGGAAGACTATTATTACGCTAAAAAAAAAAAAAATAATAAATTGAGCTCTTCTTTTGTCAAAGCTAGTGAATTGAAACTCAGTGTCTGTTGCGCTTCTAGTAGTGATATCTACTACGCTTTGGTATTACGAAGGCAGTTAAAATAAAACGATGCTTTGTACAAAATTTAACATGTATATTATTATTATTATTATTATTATTATTATTATTATTATTATTATTATTATTATTATTATCTTCAAATGAGAGGGTGGGGGTAATGCATGTTACACAAATTTATCCAGAAGAGGTAGGATTTGAGAGGGTAGTTGAGGGTAAATCAAATGGAACGCGAAACCTAGTTTTTCATGAAAGATGAAATTCGGGATATTAAAAAATATATATATAAAAACAGTCTTTATATTTCTCTAGTTGCATTAAGCATCTATTTGGCCTGTGACTAAAATAATTGTATCATCTTACTCATTCCAATTTGTTCGTATAATATATTTCAGCAAAGTACAGAAAGTTCGAGGAGCATTGGTAGATTACAATTTGCATGAAAACCCGCATATTCTAGCAGTTCTACCCGAAAACGCATTATCCTTGCGAGCTTTCCCAGTGTCAGCAGCTGAAAGAAACGATATATTGCCTGCAGTGAGGGCTTCAGATGAAGGATCTTCTCGGCTTGAATATCAGTCAGACATATACGTAATTCAGGGCAGTTTTCGTTTTAATAAACATGTTCTTGTTAGAGTTCAACTGATGAAAGAAATGCATGTACAAGCAAAATTTTTGGATTTCTTTGCTGCAGTGAAAGATCATAACCAAAGCTGGAAGGAGTATCAAGGAAAATACGATGTAATAATCTTATTCATAAGCCTGCAGTTTCTGATTCTAGGAATAGTTAGATCTTTTCCTTCTTCTGCTGCTTCTACTACTATTGCTGCTACTACTACTACTATTGCTGCTGCTACTACTACTACTATTATTACTACTAATACAACAACATTTACTACTACTATATGCTGTTACTACTATTACTAATACTACTACTACTACTACCACTATATGATGTTACTACTATTACTACTACTACTGCTACTAATAAAACAACACTTACTACTACTATATGCTGTTACTACTATTACTAATACTAATACTACTACTACTATATGCTGTAACTACTATTACTAATACTGCTACTACAACTACTACTATATGCTGCTACTACTATTACTACTACTGCTACTACTACTACTATATGCTGCTACTACTAATACTACTACTGCTACTACTACCACTATTGCTTTCTTATGTGAATCACTTTTATACCTCCTTCTCTTGATTTCTTCTTCTTCTTCTTCTTCTTCTTCTACAACTTCTACTACTATTGCTACTAATACTACTATTGCTACTAATACTACTATTGCTGCTATTGCTACTACTACTACTATTGCTACTACTACTGTTGCTACTAATACTACTATTGCTACTAATACTACTATTGCTTTCTTCTGTGACTCCCTCTAATACCTCCTCCTTTTACTTCTTTTTCTTCCTCTTCTACTGCTATTACTATGGCAACTCTACTTCTGTACCCCCCTCCTTCTAATTACAACTACTATTAATATTGAAAATCTATTCTGTACCTCCCCCTCCTTCTAACTACAACTACTATTACACCTACAGTACTAGTTTAGTTTTTACTACAGCCAACAGTTATATAATTTCTACGTTACCACCATCCCAACTTGTACCACAGATGAAACGATGAGGATGAGGAAGATTTTTTAACCGAAAATGCGAAAGTAGGACAAAGGCGACTTGGCCATCCACCTCTTTAAAGGATCATTATTACCACAACTGCCACACCACTTTGCTCTAGGAGGAAAATGATTTGTTTCTGATCTGTTCATTCTTTTCTCATCATATCGGCATAATGTCCAAGAATCCGAAATAAGATATAACTTTTCTGAAAAATTTCGCAAATATTATCATGCTACATACAGACGATGATTAGAAAGAGTGAATATATTGTTGTAAAAGAGTTTTATGATGCATTTTTCTATGACTGTATTGCATGTATAGGTTGTATCAAGATATATATGTAGTACGTTGCGTTTCTTTTTTAATCGCTCGTGTTTAGGCTGGGTACGTAGAATTTCGTACCAGATCCATGGAATGCTTTTACATCATCTCCCGTCTGAAACCATCGCAAATCGAACTGGATCCTGCGGTGCAGTGTGAATTTCTTTCTGACGTGGATAAACGGATTGGTGTCCGCTTTCCAAAACAAGCCGTGAGCAGAACCACTCAACTGTCCCTCAAGGTAACACTACTACTACTACTACTAGTTTTATTCCTGCTGTGCTGCTTCTTCTAATACAATTACTTCTACCGTTGCTGCTGCTTCTACCACTACTATTGTCGCTGCTGCTGTCATTGCTGCTGCTACGATGCTATTGCTGTTACTACTACTACTACACTTGAATTATGTCGGCAAGTAGCAAATTTCCATTTTATCTTAGTCATTCACTCAGACTCCCGCTTTTCGACCTTTGTTCCCACTTCCTACTGTGCCATAATTCCACGATTTAAAAAAAAAAGTAATACAACGAGTCATGCATTGGAACAGTTACCTTGTAGAAGAGGTCGCAAACTGCTTTTCACACGGGTATTCTCAATTGCATAAACTCTCGTTCAAATAGACATACATATGTACACTCGCATGCACGTACAGGCTTATGGACGGGCAGTAGTTATCACATATTAACTCTCTCTCTCTCTCTCTCTCTCTCTCTCTCTCTCTCAAAGGCGCAGGGAATTGTATATTTTTGTATCGCATATTTAGAAACGAAAGAAAGAGCAATGAAAATGAACCCAATACGGAGAAGTATTTTTCTCATATTCCTACGTGTGTATGATCGTGATTTCCAGTGTAGAAAAACGATGAAGAATATCTTTTTCTCATATTCCTACGTGTATACGATCGTGATTTCCAACGAATCTCTATCTTTCATGAGGTGACTGCTATCTTTCAACACGTAATCTCATATACTGCGATCATAGCGAACAAAAACCAACAAAACTCAATAATTTTCATCATCACTTTAGCATTCTTTCACAGCAATCAATATAAACATCAAATGCAACGCGTTTACATCCTAATACGTGCCACTATTAAAGTTAGGGTCCCGCAAACAGGACCTTTTGCACTGAAACAGATTCTGAAGTCCGTTTTCAAGTCGAGAAAAGCCAAAACTGTATTTGTTATTTTTTGAAAACTTCATCTTCTCATTATTATTTATAAAAAGACAATTGATTCTAGATCAAATTTAAATCGAGGAATATATCCTTTTTTCATTTTGTTTTGTCTGTCTCGTTTCATCTTAGCCATAAGAGTGTTGTTGTTGTTTTTTTTTTTGTCTGTTCACATTTGTATTATTGCGCAAAATATCAGTTCGGATGTTGAGTATTACCATTACCTCGACGGTCTCGACGACTGTTCTTTAAATGGTGATAAGTGTTTAAATGTAATTTAAAGTTTATATTGAACTTTTAACTTTAAGCCTAACAATTTAATCTCTATGTTAAGGTGATGAAATTTCCAATAGATGTGTTGCTGTTTAAAAGTTGCAGCAGTATTCACACAACGCCATTTTGACTTCGAACTTCATTTTTCGTTCAGGAATGCAAAAATAAAATCCTTCAGTATCCATCGGTGTTGGATAGGAAAACTACACCCCCGGGATCAGAATTAATTTCTTACCCACAGGTGGAATTTTCCTAATCTATACCGCTGCATATGAAGGATTCTATAAATCTTTCATAATGTCATTGCTGTCCTTCATTGCAAAATCTTCTACTGAGATCATAGTAAACACAAATTGGCCAAACCCTCAGGTGCAATTTTACTATCCTACACAGGTACATTTAAAAAAATTTATTACCGTATGTACTCGCGTATAACTCGATGCCAAATGCAAACTGCATAGACCTAGATCTGCCGGCGCATAATGCACCGTTAGATCTGGGTCTGTGCAGTTTGTAAGGACTAATCAGTAGAACAAACAACATAGACCCTGATCTGCCGGCGCATTATGCGACGACAGATCAGGGTCTATGTTGTTTGCATTTGGACTCGAGTTATACGCGAGTACAGACGGTAATCTCTCTTGCAAACTAAAAATATACTTGTCTATCGTCATCATTGTTGTCGCTGAGTCCGTCTAGCTTGCACTGTGTCTGCTAAGTTCTCATTTAGCTCACAACTTAGGTTAATTTTAGCGCAAACCACAATAAAATCAATTCAGAACTGATGAGATAGATGGTATTATGGATCCGTGGTGTAGTGTTGTTGGTATTGTTGTTGTAGTTGTTGTTGATGCTGATGATAGTGGTGGTGTTGGTGGTGATGCTGCTGATGATGATAACGAGGAGGAGGTTTCCTCTCCTTGTCAATTAGAGTTTACTTTTCAAGGATCCATCAGGTCTATATGGTTATGATATGAGGTTTAGATCAAACAATTCGTCTCTGTCTCATTCAGTCTACTAAATATTCCTTTCTTGTAGATTATACCGGTTGATGACGAGATGGCCAACATCGTTCAAACTCGCCCAGGGGAATTCATGATTCTCGCTATTTCTCCATGCGTAGTGGTGGAGCACCAGCCCAACTTCATGCTGCAGAAACCAGCCACCCTTCGGCTGCCTATTGACTACATGCCTAAAACCTCCGACTTTAAGGTCATGCTCCTAACAGTGCGAGGAGACAAGTTTGAGGTAGACAAGCAGGACCTTGTAAGAAATGAAGATGGCACCTTCACCTGCCACGTCAGGGGATTTAGCAAGTAAGTACATTAAAACTTATGTATAATGTACACTCAAGGTACCATACATTTATATCTTTTGTAGACAACTGTCATTGAAAGAAATGTTAAATCTCATCAGTGACAATAGGTCAACGGGTTTATGAATGTTGTTCATTATGAACAGGTGTCCTTTTTATGGTGGTATACTCTATGGTAGGTCTCATTTCAATATCTGGCTTGGTAGTTGGCAAAGCAGATTCAGGATTGGGAGGTCCTGGGTTCGAATCCCAAAGTAGTTATCGCTATGATGTCGTTATTAAGGCACCTAAGGTCGCTTGCTGCAGTTTACCCAGTTGAAACTGGGTACCAGCAACTGTTGGGAAGTATGGGTGGGGAGGAAAAAACCTGCGTTGGACTTGTGTCCTAGTCAGGAAACTGAGGTTAAGAACACTCAGGGGCTTTACGTTATTGACTCTGGAAATGTCTAGTCTCATGAACCGTCTCTGATCTCGGAAAAACTTTATGTCACAGGTGACAGTCAAGAGAACTATGTATCTGGTTGATCGAAGGCAACTCCTGTAGAGAAAAACGTAAATCGAGGCACAGTCTCTCAACTTCTTCAGATTATATTCCTGCCGTAATGTTGTTATGGGCCATACAACTCATAATAAGTGTTTAACGACCTTGATTGGATCCTGCCGTAATGTTGTTATGGGCCATATAACTCATAATAAGTGTTTAACAACCTTGATTGGATCCTGCCGTAATGTTGTTATGGGCCATATAACTCATAATCAGTGTTTAACAACCTTGATTGGATCCTGCCTTGGTTTGGTCGCATTCGTGTGATACTGGGATTCTGCCAGAGAGTTCGCGTATGCAAGCCATATGTCAAAGCCATGCAGGAACGCAGTAAATAGGTTTTAATAGAAGTAATTACTGAGATTACATGCATACAAATTGAAACCGTATTCCAAGTAACCTCAAATCATTGAAAAACACACTTAAGCTAATCTCTATCTATCACTACACGAGTTATCTGGAAAGCTGATTTGATTATACTCTGAAATCAATACATCATCTTGTTTCTTTGCACTATTTTTATCATGTGCTGTCGTCAGTAGTGACTTAATTAACAGTTATCAGCTGTAAAGTTAATTATATCTAAAATATTTTCAGGGTAGTCCACATTTCAAGGTCAATAAACTTTCAAAATCGAAAGGTTGTGACATATGAATTAACAAGTCATTGAGAAAACGATCGTGGTTGTAATCTTTTTAATTTGTATGATGCAAATGTCATGATAATTTGTCATAAAAGATTTTATTTCTTGGCAAATTATTAGAAGTGAGCGAGAACAATTCTGATTTCCGTGAAAGCTTGATCTGTGAACGGATTAGAGAGTGATTGATTGATTGATTGATATTCTTTTATTCCTCCAGTTTCTGAAGATTTTGAGATAATTTAAAGAATGCAATGCAATACATAAAGGCAAGAAAATATGCAATTCAAAACTTATGAAGCCCTGTGAATTATTTATACATCAGGACTGAGCAAAATTATACGTAAATTTATCCCGACACTTGCAATTACATATGCTTTCAAATATTACATTTGAAATATTGTTTATTGTGCAATTAATTATTTACAGTCACTTGCTTTGAGTTTCTATCAACTGAGATAATGCTAAATCGTTTAGTATCAATCAGATATATTTGTATTATACTTTTACAATACTACACATCAAAAATAGTTAATATACTACTCGCTTTGCAGTTCAATACAATTATTTCTTGTATTATATTCTGTGTAAGCTCTCTATTCAATCGAATATATAATATCCTTTATCTGAATGAAATACTTGGTAGATAGTCTTATTACATTTATCAATGACTCGAGTTCCAATTGCTCTGAAATATTATTTAAACCACCAAGTAGCATAATCAGTATACTAACATCTAATTGATCACAGAAATCACGGTAAATCTCTGGAGGCATATATGTAAATAGATTCTCCATCAAATTGTTTCTGTCGTCCAAGGTTAAGGGACAATTCATTAAAATGTGCAAAATACGGTCATCACTTGTTTTCCCACACAGGGGACACATACCAACTCTTGCTTTCATTCCTCCAATACGAATTAATGTCGCATACTCCATTTTTCTGCTTGAGTCAATATAGGCACGTTTCCATAAATGGTGCATTTTTAATCCTGGATGAATTTTTAAAAATCGATCAAATCCCTCACTTGGATTTCTGTTACTCGTTTCATGTTTTCTCTCCTCGAAATCCTGAATTCTTGTCCCAATTAAGTTTTTCCATGTTAATTTGTCCAGAAACCTTCCAGTGAAAATAAAGTCGTTGAGATAATCTTCTAAATCATACTTTTTGAGCACAGAATAAATATCGTATATAAAAGAATTATAACTATGTTTGGGGTCAAAAATCAAATTGCCAAAACAATCCAGAGGAAAATCTTTTGGGTAGTTAAATTTGCCGATGTTCTACAAATACGACCTAAAAATATAAGTTTTTGCTCATCTATACGAGCTTCCATTGAAATCATTCCCATGCATGCTGTAGTGGATCCTATCGGCGATCTTTGATGGAACCCTTGTACTCTTCGGGCGAAATATCGCTGTATTTTCTCCAATGTTTCAATGCCCTGATATGTCATATTGAACCAGAGTTCTGAGCCATATAAAGCAGACGGCAATATAACTCTTTCCCAGACTTTCACAGAAAGTACAGGGTTCATTCCATTTGCATTTAATCCAATTGAGTATAGTGAGTTTATTACACGTTTAGCTTTATCACAAAAATAGTCTACACGATCATTAATTTTCGTTGACTGGGAAAAAGTAACTCCCGCATATTTCACTTTTTTGTTCTAGGAATATCCTGTAATCCCAAAATAATTCCATTTGACGAATACACTTCCTTGTTTCCACTGACTATTATTCAATTACTTTTGCTAGGATTATATTTCAATTTCCACTTCTGTTCATACTGGTAAGCTATATTCACGATTATCTGTAATCCATTCAGAGTAGAACTTAGAAGAGTATTTGTATGATGCAAATGTCATGATAATTTGTCATAAAAGATTGTATTTCTTGGCAAATTATTAGAAGTGAGCGAGAACAATTCTGATTTCCGTGAAAGCTTGATCTGTGAACGGATGAGAGAGAGAGAGAGAGAGAGAGAGAGAGAGAGAGAGAGAGAGAGAGAGAGAGAGAGGTCTGTTTTTTTCTTTAATCGGTAGTGTCAAAATGCTTTGGTTGTTAGAAATACATCTTACTGTTAATCTCTTAATGATACAGTGACCAACACGTTTTTTTTTTTAAAGGAGTCTAAAATAATCAGTTTAATATATATATATATATATATATATATATATATATATATATATATATATATATATATATATATATATATATATATATATATCCTGGGTTCCAAGGTAGTTATCGTTATTTGATTGGTGTTTGACTGGTTTAACGGCACTTCAAGCACATTAACGTGTATATCATGTCGAAGAAATTGGACCTAAGTGCCTTTCCCAACAACAGACCAAGGCAACCGACCCAAGCTTGCCTGGACGGGTATTGAATCCGCGACACGTGAATTAAGAGTTCGACGCTCTACAAACGGAGTTACCTAGGCTTCCAAAAGTATAGATGTATAAAGATTTATTTGCTCTGCTGAAGATACCCTTTCTGGCAAATAACCAAGTTTGTTGAGATATACACACTTAACCCTTGATCGTGCCCCTATCTATGTATAGGTGTGTATATAAACTTACCTGTCTATCTATCTATCTATCTATCTATCTATCTATCTATCTATATATATATATATATATATATATATATATATATATATATATATATATACATTAAATTAATATAAACCAAATTTCAATTTTCTGATCTTTTCACAGTAAAATTCTGGCTTGCATAAAAAAGAACTACAGTGTGTGTTTCCAACCAAATGATCACCGAGTCGTGCGTGAGATAGCTCTTCTCCAGGGAGAGATGAAACGTTGCCGGATTATGTCTTTCAAGGATCCCATGGACCCTAGTAGCATATGGATAGAAGTGATTCTCAAGGAACACCTGGAGGAAATGATTACTAAACTTACGGGAATGGGATACCAAGAGATAATTGGAAGCAATTCCGGTGATGTGGACTTACGGGCAAACCAAATTATAAGGGTAAAATTGCAAGGTAGCATTTGTCGCCCAGCTGATGTACCCAAAAAGAATTATATTTTCCACTTTCTGCCCAATAGCAAGGACCTTCATTTGAGGTGCCCGTATGAAATAAAGCCTGAGGAAAAAGAGGGGCAACGTGCACAAGCCTTGTTAATGTCAAAATCGGAGACCTTTAGGCGACGTATCATTCATTCATATTATTTCAGACCATAAGCATGGTCAGATCTTTAATTAACAAGGAATACATTTTCTACACGCTGTTTAAAGGCACATTTGAATTTGTTGATGCAAAGTTGACTGGGCGATACAGCCATGTAACGTGGTTGGTTTGTACAGTTGGGCGGGCGATTCAGTCTTGTAACGTGGTTGGTTTGTACAGTTGGGCGGGCGATTCAGTCTTGTAACGTTGTTGATTTGTACAATTGGGCGGACGCATGTAACGTTGCTGATTTGTACAGCTGGGCGGGCGATTCAGTTATGTAACGTGGTTGGTTTGTAACAGCAACAGAAGACTAAATCGTTGACAATTCCTGACGATCTACTACGTTCGTCCTACACCTGCCTGCTCTATGAAAATTGGGAAAAGACTGGTGATAGATACTGACATTTAAATCCTTTCGTTAAAAAAAATTAAATAGACATATTTCCATACGGTACGGATGCCCACACAAAGGCACATTCTGAAGTCAAACAAAGGCCATAAATCAGTAATATTTAAAATTAAAATTCGACATAAGACTTTTTTTTACTCTAAAGCGTCATATTGAATTGGTTTGAATGCAATAATTCCTTCACACTTAATTGGATGGAAACGAAATTCGCGACGGACGTGACGTGAAGGGTTGGGATAAAACCTAATGGGTCTTCCGTAGAATATGTCTGGACCATACATATCATAAGCGTTCGTCCAAATTTACACACACACACACACACACACACACACACACACACACACACACACACGTCCAGAACAGAACTCTGAATTATTTTCCTTCGCAGCCATTGACCTAAACTCTAGATATTTTCTTTAGTTTCTGTGCCTTATGACGGAGTGCTAATCTTCAACATATGTATGTATTTATACTTGTGAATATCATCGTTTGTTGCTAATTATATAAGTGACACCAATATTGTAAATAGTAAGTTTAACTTATGTTGAACAATATATACATCTGAGTTTTCCGTTTTGAATTGAAAAATTACCTCACATACTCTTTGGCAGATGATGTCATCAGTGTTCAAAAATTATATTGACATTTTTATCAAGACAAATATGTTTTTAAGACAACATTCCAATTTGTGCAGGAAAAGGGACGTTAGGTTTTGTTTTCTCAGACTTCACATGTGATACTTCACAAAGTATTTGCGCGATTATTGAAACTTGTAAAATGTAACCTCAAACGTTGTTCTGAAGTGTACTTTTATACTAATCACATATTATATAACTTTTGATACGCCCGTCATGTATCATGTTATAAAGTTGTCCTTTCGTCCGTACGTCCGCCCATCTGTTCCCTATTTGGTTTCCGCACAATAACTTGAGTTGTCCACCATCTAACGTTACAAAACTTTGTAAATAGCTTGCATTTCGGGGTAAGGAAGAAGCCTGTTGATTTCGGGGTCAAAAGTTCAAAGGGCAAAATCCCTGTGACTAAAAGAAGAAAAATGGTTTTCGCACACTATCATTAGTTCTAGATTTCAGACATTGGTCAATCTCTGTGCATAGCTAGCGCTCGGGATAAGGGAGAAGCTTACCGATTGTGTGATCAAAAAGTCAAAAGTCAAAGTCACTGTGGCTAAAAAAATAAAAATAGTTTCCATAGAACAACTTTAATTCTACTTCACAGACGTGATCCAAACTTTGTGGATGCTTTCAATTGGAGTTAGGTACACACCTACTGATTTAGGGGTAAAAAAGTCAAAATGGCTAAAATATGAGAAATTGTTTCTACCCAAATATGTTACTAAGGTTTGTGGATGGCTAACACTTTGGGTAGAAATGAAGCCTGCTTGTTTTGGAATCAAAAGTTCAAAGGTCAATGTCACTTAAAGAAGAAAAATGTCTTTTGCATAATTTTTGCTCTAGACGATGTACGTTGACCAACGTTTGTGGAGGGCTTGCACTTAAGGTACAAAAGAGGGCTGGTTGATTTTGAGCTCAAAAGGTAAAAGGTCATGGTCATTATGACTCAGGAAAAATGAGTTGTGCATAATATTTTTTTGTTTTAGAGTAAATTAATTGAACAAACTTTTGTGGGTGGCTTGTATTTAGGGTAAGAAAGAAATGAATATATTGTTGGGTATCTAAAAGTTAAAGGTCAAGGTCGTGGTGAGTTTAATAAATAAAAATGGTTTCTCCACAGTAAGTTTAGTTCAAGACCGCATACCTTGATCAAAGGTGAATGTCATTGTGACCCATTGGTCAGTAGTCTCCAAGGTCAACCATGCCCTTCTATCGCCTACAGAGAGGATTATGAAACACTAAACAGCTGTATAAAGTACTGTTCACAACAGTATTGTTTCTTTTATGAAGGGAGTGAATAGCAGAAATACTACAACATATGTCGAAGATATCCAAGAGTAGTTTACTGACAAGCAAATTAGTCATAACTACAAAATATCATTTTCACCTTCGTCTTATTCGTTATTTTACTTCTAACCGAGGACACTGCTTTGGCACCTTTTATTGGTTTCATATCGTATTGACTCCTACATAACTTTTACATAACATCAATATCTACTCAATAACTGTCAATGGCCAATGCACTTTGATGCTCATGTAAAAGGAAAGGAACAAGTATTAGTAACAGAATACAAACTTAACATAAAGGGCAATTATATGTATGAATCAGTCTTCCTGTGGTTCAAGCAAAAGTTTGTATTTCCATATATACTGCTTGAAACATTCAACATTTACTACTCATTTGTAATTTTTTTTTTAAATTTATGCCACAAAGCTTATATATTTATTCTATCAAAAGCCTTCTCAGAGTCACACGAATGTACAGTAAAATCTGCCATCTCTTTTTGGAAGATATATCCATATGAGTGTGTGTAAGACAAATGTGTTATCGATAGTAATGTGTTCTTTTCTGAAACCCGCTTGTTCGTCGCCAATAAAATTGTATTGTTCAGACCATTCTGTAGTCATCTTATTCAAGATTGCTGTAAAAACCTTGCTTAGTACAGGTAGCAAACAAGACCACCTGTAAGTATTTGGGATATATGTGTCACCTTGCTTGTGTAAAGGTATAATTATTATTGTACTCCAATCCTTAAGGAAGTAGAAGGCTTGAAACATTGCATTAAACAGACGAGTTAACAGACGAGTTAACAGACGAGTCAATAGACGAGTCAACAGAGGGATAAGAGTCAGATGCTTTAATGTATGTATCTTTGTGCTGGATTCCGTGTCAGCTGAATGGAAAATACTATTCGTGTGTAAACACGATTGAATTGACGGTTATGTATTTAACTCAGGGTTGCTAGAACTTGTGCTACCTAATGCTTGACTTCACCCCTGTTATCACTAATTCCTCTTCCTCTGTTACTGCTTCCGTGCCCTCTCTGATTCAAATCAGGGTTCATCCCGACTGAACCACGTGCAACCAGCATGTCTCAACATTTTGTTTTGCTATATGCCAATGATTTAGTTATATTTGCAGAAATACCAATTGAGATGCGGCGCTTACTTATATCTTATTGTGATTAATGGGTATTAATGGTTAATTTTTGACAAAACAATGTTGTGGTTTTCCGCAAAGGAAGCTGCCTACCGCAGCACGATATTTTTTTGTTTTATTTGTATGGGAATTACAAATTAACAAGTGGCGTCCTATTGTAAATAATTTGGACTGGTATTCTCGTCACGTGGTGTTTAGTATAACTAGTATAACTAATGTGGACTGGTATTCTCGTCACATGTTGTTTGGTATAACTGCCAAAGAGTCTTATCTGAATGTTAGGGTCAGTATGGGTAGATACGATCATACTCCATACCGTGAACGAACAGGCCTCTTTTGTGAACGCGATACTGAAACGGAATATCATTTTGTACGTGAATGTAGAGCTTTTGAATTGCATAGCAAACTTTTTTCCCCACAATATCGCATTGTACACATTACAGAGGTTACATTTTTATCTGCTCCGCAATGTAGAAGTTAACTGTACATTGAACTTGATATGTAATTTTTTATTTTTTATTATACACATTTAAACAAAGAAAGGAACACAGAGAATCTTGTAATATACATTCTGATGAATAATACATTCTGATGAATAATATGCCTCATTATTTGTTTATGCATATATTTTTCCATCTCACTCACATGCTTATTTTTTGTATATTGTACATGTATTATATAATTTGCATATGTTACATGTATTATATAATTTGCATATGTTACATGTATTATATAATTTGTATATGTTACATTTATGATATAATTTGTATATGTTACATGTATTATATAATTTGTATATGTTACATGTATTATATAATTTGCATATGTTACATGTATTATATAATTTGCATATGTTACATGTATCATATAATTTGAATATGTTACATGTATTATATAATTTGCATATGTTACATGTATTATATAATTTGTATATGTTACATGTATTATATAATTTGTATATGTTACATGTATTATATAATTTGCATATGTTACATGTATTATATAATTTGCATATGTTACATGTATTATATAATTTGTATATGTTACATGTATTATATAATTTGTATATGTTACATGTATTATATAATTTGTATATGTTACATGTATTATATAATTTGCATATGTTACATGTGTTATATAATTTGTTTATGTTACATGTATTATATAATTTGTGTCAGTGTCCCACATTACCTCAATAAAGACTTAAAGACTTCTTCGTTCCCAGCTTTGAAGAGTATATCATTCCAACACAATACTTGGAGTGTTTTCGAGCGAGCAACCTAGACCCAAATCTACCGGTGCTTACTACGCCTTCAGAGGTGGATCTTCGCTGTTCGCAGATTGTCGCACACATGTGTACATACGGAACACCGTTATTATGTGTAACAAGTAGAGTTAACCGTGGAATTGTTTCAGAAGAGTCGTTTGTTTTTCTACCTCTTTCTGGTTAATACTCTGAACAAAGATCAAATTAGAGGAACCAAACATTAGCACTTTGCTGGGGCCGATTGGGGTCGGGTGGGGGCGGGGTGGGAGTGAAGGTGGCAGAGCCAACGCAACCCCGGAAAAATTAATGAGCGCCAAATAACCGGAACATTTCTAAGATTTTTTTTTTTTTTACAGTTACATGGTTGCAATTATAACCTGGAAACGCTTAAAATGCAGTAGCTTCCGGGGACTGCGCCCCTGCTCCCCCACTAGGGGTTCCATCTCTCAGACCCCTTGCCTACTTGTTTTATGCATCCCCTCCCCCAACGATATTTCTGTATCCGTCCCTGCTTTGCACTATCTCCCCCCCCCCCAAACAATATGTGTAGTAATCAGTCGATAAGCTAAACTCTATTTTCTCCAATATGTAAATATTTTAATATGTGGTTCTTAATCTACTGTAGTTCATCTTACAGTCAGCTCCCGATCCATTATGAATCGTAGCCAACCTTAATCTCCGAGAGGATTTACCTGGCACAATTACAGTCTACCTGAGATTGATTCTATTGCTTCAAAACTTACAAATTTCAAACCATTCCTTGCTCCGTCCACGCAAACGTTTGTAATTTAGAAAAATATAGTCGTCAACTGCGAGTAAAATTTTAAATCTTTGTTTTTTTTCTAATTTACACGATAAACTGCAAGCGTGTGACGCTGACCTTTGCGCGAGTAAATAAACAGTCAGTACATATATACGGAATACACCATGCAAGATACCTCCCGCTAGAACGGCTACGGTTAAATTAAAGGGAGACGAAACCACAGTGATACAATTCTCTGAATCATAAAATGTCATGTAAGTAGAGTATAGATATTTTCCCTTTGTTTTCTTATATACCAAACATTTCCACAGTAATGCAATTTAAATAAAAGTGTCTCTACCATAAAAATGTGTTTTTTCATATTTGGATTGTATTTAGCATGGCAGGAATTTGACTATATTTAAATAGAAAATGTAATGTAGACATTATTATTATTATTATTATTATTATTATTATTAAAATAATTTATTGATTTCAAAATCTAATTTTCCCTATTTAAAGATAATGATAAAGTTATCAGCCAATAATTTGCAAATATTATTTCTAAAGTTACATTTTACAACCTGGTTCACCATTTCGTTAGAATTGGTATGGCGTGTAAAGGGAGATAACCTGCGCGGATATATAGTTTTTCAATGTCCTATCCATGATGATATCTCATCTCTGCATTCAACACTAAGTTCCCTTCAACAAAAAAAAAAAAAATTAAAGCACCATCATACCATCAAAATATAAAAGGGAAAATATATGTAGTCATATTTCCGTTTATTAACATACATGTACATAAAAAAATAAATCGAAATCACGATTCGCGATTTCATGTGTATGCAAATGTCGTAATGTAATCATTGATTTACATTTAACTATTTGTACATAAATAGTTTCAATTTTCCAAGCAGTATTTAAAATGTGAAGGTATGTATCCTTTCTTCACAAAAATGTGTAATTATAAATTTGACACTTGTACTGCCCATCTATAATTGTATCATGTGTGAAATTGAGGACTCAATACATATTTTTTTAGTTCAAGTTAGGCCTATTTTGCTTACAGCCGTCGATGTCACTACTGTTAAAAAGTCAGGCATATTTCACTGACAGCCGTCGATGTTACAGTAACAACCGCTACAATACCACTAAAAAGTTAGGTGTATTTCACTGAAAGCCGTTTATGTCACTGTTCGACATATTTTAACGACAGCTGTTTTTGATGTCACTGTCGAAATCTCTGTCTTAAACACAACAGTTTCGATTATATATATATATATATATATATATATATATATATATATATATATATATATATATATATATGTATATATATTTTAATAATGATTGCTGCATTTAGTCACTATAGCTAATAGCGTCATAAATTATTTTTTATCGGCAGACATGAATGTTGTGGTTGAATTGTTAACATCAGCAGTTATTGTTGGACCGTAGAAGTGCTACATCGATGAATCCAGCCTGCTTAGCCGAAAAATAAATCTTGTTCATCCTCTGGTTCATTGAATCACAGGGCTATTAAATCGATGTCATATACATGGATGCCTGTTAAGCAGTATTTCTGACATTTACGTCCATTTAGAGTTTTGCTTGAAAGTGATCGTCTCATTTATTGATATTTCATTTTTAAACAGGAACAAAAATATTCGCCCTCCTTAGTCCTCAGCTGAATCATCTTAAACAAATTAAATTAATTTTCTTTTCATGTATTGAAAGGTAAATTTGTCAAGTTGATAAGCATGACTCTCACTGTCTCTGTTTTGTGTATGTCTGTCTGTCTGTCTCTCTGCTTAATGGAATCCTATAGGAGGCGCTCTACAGATATTATATACTTCAGGTGTAAGGTCAAGTTTTTTGAATTTGCAACATGCACAGTGAAGAGAATGTTGGCATACATCTATGCTATTTTCATGTACTGTGGCTGAAATTTCTTTACATATCGAACTTGTGGAAATTGTACATAATCTAAGCACACAGCTGACAAAAATGGCCGCTACCATATGCTCGAAAAATCAGCCTGAATTAGTCAAAAGTACACTATTTTTAGCAGTTATTAAAATAGGGAAAACGAATTTTGCCAGAGTAGGCAATACCAGCTTCTGAAAGTACAATGAATTAATTACAAATTATATAAAAAGTTATCGGTTCTTGTATTTTACAATTTACCTTTGAAGTCCAGAAAGTGAAAATGACCAAGCGGAGCTAGCAGTTTTTTGATAGGTGCACACCTGAAGTAAGACCAAACTGTATACTCTATAACCCTAATTGTACCCATCAATCACACACCAAAATAAAGAGAATTAAAAGTTCTTTTAATAATACCTAAGATATACAAGGTCTTTTTTAAATAGTCAATACAACCAGTGAGGAAAACCTGGGAAATTCTTTTTCTTTAAAAATCTATGCAAAATACGAAACTGCAGAGCGCCACCATATATGGATGTCAAACTACTACTATTTTTCAAACATCGCAAACAATATATATATATATATATATATATATATATATATATATATATATATATATATATATATATATATATTGAAAGAAACGGATGACGTCTTTATATTTATAAACAATTACGTCATTGACATAATATCATAAATGATATGCATTATCATAACAATCTCATATGTATAACGTGTCTCTAAAGAAAACCGAATCAATAAAATCACAATATAGAGACAAACAGTCATACATACAATTATATATTAATAAATGATATATATATGTATACAACACATACATTCTTTTATTAAAATGGGATACAATTTTGTATAGTGATTAGTATTAAAGTATCTAAAAGTATTTTAGTATATATATATATATATATATATATATATATATATATATATATATATATATATATATATATATATATCTTAATACTATCATGCAATAACATAAAAGATTTTGCAAATGTATGTACATATATATTTGCACTAAATAAATGCTAAAAGTTTATGTGATTTTTTTTATGCCAGAAATCTTGCCATGTGTCTATTTTACTGCAGAGTGTACAGATTCGCACAGATGTATATTTTTTGGAAATAAAATATTATTATATATTCATTAAAATTGGAGAATTTTGCTAAGTTTTGACCTCAAAAGAACAAATTTTAGGTGCTGATATAATTGTATATTAAATGGAATAGTTATGCAAAAAGGTTGTAATAAAAATTGTATGAGATAGTGCTCTGCGATTCACTATGGAAACAAATCTCTAATTTAATGTAATATGTTTCTATTGATTTAAAAACAAAAACAAAAAAAAACAGACAGTCATAAAGCCAAACGATTATCAGGTATGTGATATTTAACCCAGTGGAAATAAATAAGTGAAAAATGAGCCAAAGAAAGGTAGCATAACATGCTTTTATAACAGTTCCATCCATCCAGCCATCTGGACCTGTATCAAAGCATGCAATAAAATAAACGGTTAAAATAGTTATTAACTGTACCAGACTAAAATGTCTAACATATCAAATATCTTTTTGGAAGCGCTATTTATCAAGTAGAAGACAAATATGTTGCTACAGTACGGATTCAAGAGGGAAATACAGTTTCACCGACAATGTAGCTGCAAAAATTAAGCTGGGATATTGTTTGTTATCAGGCTTAAAAGTCAAAATTTTTAAAGTTTGTATTTCTTGAATGAAAAGGAATAAGCTTTGGCAATAAATGGGTTAGTAACCATCTGGAGCACCGAACTTTCTGTAGTCACTATTGGCGGTGATGTTGCCTTTACCCCTCTGAAGAATACCCTGTACCCTAGAAGCCGCTGAATTCTTCATCGTTATATTGTGGCCTTTTGCTCTGAGACCATCAATTATGACCTAAAGTGAAAAGTGGAGAATTATAATATATGCTGAAATAAATATTCATGGATCCTTTGAATTCCTAACTGCTTACAATTAAATCCTGCCCCATACAAAAAAAAAAAAAAAAAAAAAAGAACAAGGCGCCCATGGGTTAAAGAATCAAAAGTGTCCAATTTACTTTTTCAATTATGGCTGGTTGCAGAGTCGAAATAGGGCACTAATATTTCTATTTCAAGTTTTTAGGTAACATTTGGACTGTCACAGTGTTACGTTGATACTTGGACGAGTTTTGTTTTGTTGGTTTTAACGTCACTTTTGACACACTTTTGGGTACATCATGCCGAGGAAACGGTAGCTAAGTGCCTATCTGAAGGACATACAGAGGAAGCTGACAAGGGATGGTCTGGGCGGGTATTGTACCCACGATCCTTGGACTAGGAAGAGAAAAGAGATTTGTCGACGTCTGGGAATATCATGTTGAAACTGATATATTTTGGTTCATGAAAAATAAATTAGCATCGATTATACAAGTTTACTACTAAGAATTGGAGATGCAATACATGCCAATTCGAATGATCTCGATCTCCTTGTAAGTACGTTGTCAAGGAGTATAACTATCATCCTCCATCTTTAGCGAAAGTACGAATCGACCGTTATTTTTTCCCTTGGTGGACCGCGCCGATGTTAAGCTATCAACCAATCACTGCAGTGCACGGGGAAGTTTCCAAACTAACTGTTATGTGAATGACGTCGCTGTTGTGCGAATGACGTCACTGACTAAGCAATCGGGATACACAGATTTACTAGTTTCCGGTGAGATTCAAGATTGAATGAGACAACGAGGACCGGTTGTATTGATCTTATTTTTTTATTACTATAGTCATGATATGTTTTACCTTTTGAAATGTTCCAAGAGTCTGGTAGAGTAACCAATATAAATTGTATTCATTATTTTAGATACAGAAACAACAAATTCTCTATATCTAAGTTGCAAGAGCAAACAAACAACCTCAAATGGATTGAGAGAAATATCTTGGAAAGTTTAAGTTTGAACGGCGAATTCTTTATTTACGGAAAAATATTCATATAAAGCAACTATGGCAATGGGAAGAAATATGTACGTGTGCTGATAAGAGTTATAAAGATAAACTGTTTTTCATTTTCTTTTCTTATATACAAATCCACAAAATAATACTAAATGTCAGAACAAAAAATTTCTTTAGTTCAAGTTAGGCCTATTTAGCTTACAGCCGTTTTTGGTGTTAATACCTGAGGGAAACCTTCATCTATGTCAACTCTTTGTGGTACCAGTTGGTGGTGGATGCGTGGGTAATCTATCGCCTGTTTGATTCCCCATTTCAGCCACAACGTCTCCATCGTTATCTTGAAAAGAATGAAAGGAATAGCATACATCAGTAAGTATTTTGATGCATGAAAACACTCACGATTTTGTTTGTTTGTTTGTTAATGTTGTTGTTGTTTTGTTTTTTTTTTTGTTTTTTGTGTGTGTCAGAAAGACATGTGCGCAGCTACCAGTGAATGTTCTCTCCATTTATAACACAAACGTATTCTCTTAATGTATAGGAGAAGCCCTGTTCCGATATCGGTATATACATCTTACAAGCGAAAGTGATTATTTAAAAAAAAACATAATCAGAATTAGGCTTGGAAGAAAATTGGGCGGACCGATATTTGACATTTGCTCACAACTGTTTCAAGAATACACGTATTTAAATAAAACAAAATCCTACGTGTCAACGTATCTTGACAACTACCGATTTATAAAATAATAAATAAAATTGCAGAGCAATGTTAACATGAGCAACTGAAGGATTAGATAGTAAAGCCACGCAAAGAAGTATAATTGAAAATGTCAACTGACATGCAATTTAAAACAATAAATGACGTATACAAAGGTGTCAAACTGGAAATTACCCATTTGTTCCATTACATAGACTCAAGATTATATAATACCAATTAACCAACAATTATATATATATATATATATATATATATATATATATATATGAGTTATGACAGGAAAATACAGGTAACTACCACTTATTCTGATGGTCAACCACACTCACTCGCACTACCATAAGTTTTGTGTGATGCCCAGCCAGACAAATATTTCACATATCCATACATAACATGTTATTTTCCACCATTTTATAGACGTAAATATGAAATAATTGAAAAAAGGTAGAAAAGTCCAGATCACATGGTCATGCTTTTTTATCCCCAACATACATTCCGGGAGAGAAGCTCCAAAACAGGCTGAAATTTCTCAGATATACAAGTGGTAGGAACAATTAAAGGGAGATAAACCTCATTAAACCTTAAGTGACTCGCATTCCACTACAATCATATCACCATGATCGAAATTAGACAAGAGACATAATCTTGATCAGATTCAAAGCAATGACGTTTACAAAGAAAACATAACTCCTTAAGTTTGATAGAAACACCCATTCGAACTTTAGAAAAATTTCAAAAAAAAAAAAAAAAAGGTTTGTTGGAATGGTAATACAGTAAAATATATATGCCATAAAAATATATTTTAATACGGTCTGTGTACAGTTCATAAGTATCCTGGCTACGCCATTGACAGTTGGTTGTGTAAATTTGGGGAAATCCTGAAAAAAGCACACCCACTAAAATCCATCTCTCCGGTAAAATAATTTCCAGCATCAATCCCTGCTCAAGCTGGAGTGGGGATTAAAATTAAACATTTTGTAAAATCTCAAAATAAATAATATATTTCTATACCTTACCGAATTATGCAGGAGAAATTTCTTGTTGGTTTATTAACGCTCTGATGCGCGGATCAGCAGAATTATCGTTCCCGCTCTTATATCAAAAGTGCATAGACTAATAGAATTCTTCATATGCATATGTGTAGGATAGGAAAATTCCACGTGAGTGTCGGAATTTTGCGTCACACATGAGGCGTTGTCTAACGTCTGACACAAACTTCTGATCCCAAGGGTGGAATTTTCCTTTCCAACACCATTGCATAACGAAGGATTATGTTTTCTCACCCGGGGTCATATATTTTGTTCGGATAATCGGTCGTCCGAATCATCGAATTTTGGTAAAAAAGTAGAACTGTGAATGGACGTATCTTGATTAAATGGATCCGATAATCGTACGCTTGGTTGTATATGTATCAGTAAGTAAATATTACCATTTTGTAGAGATTTTATATGGTTTAAGAGCAGAAAAGAAAGAAACAAAACAATTATTATTAGGATACTTTAATTAAATACTTTACACATTTCGGAGATCTAATCCGACTATCCGTGCTGGAATAATAACATAGTTGTGGTGGACAGTCATGTTATGTGTGGTCTTGTGAACATAAGTGTCAAAGGGCTTTGATCAAGGTAAACTTGCCTGACTCTTTGATATATTGGCTACTCTTGCCTATAACGATAGGTGATTAACTGTTATTACTCGTTAAGTCACCATTGATCGTTGATCGATAGTTGATTACGTCGGCTTGGACAAAATAATAATTATGTGGATTATATTCCATTGTGTTTGTTTCTGATTTCTGATATTATATTCTGTGTTGGTGTCGGCGGCAAGTTAGTTTCATTTACAGATACATGTACGTTGTGATTTGTATAAATGTAAGGGGACTATTGTAGACCGTACAAGCGAATACTCCAGATAATCGGCATCCGGATAATAGATGTAACAAGATAACCGGGTTGGATTTAGGATTTATAACAGAACACTGTTGATGGTGATAAAAATGCAATGTTTATTGATGAATGACTTGAATGGGAAGAAGGGTTATGATTAATACGTGCGTGTATTGGGTCCAAATATTGGACAAATTAACATAATCCGCACGAACCTAATAATGTAACCCAAATATGAATACAAATAAATAAATACACAGTGCAAGGACAAAGGCTAATGATTCACAGTAATCTCAGACGACGAAAAGAATGATGTGTTTTACTCAGATAGTAAAAATGATGTATTTTACTCGTATAGTAAAAATGTATACCCTCAAATAATGAAAAGTGAGGCACTTTATTCAAATAATAAAATGATGCAAACAAATGGGATAGATATCATACAAAATATCTTTACACTCCCAAACTACTGGGTATCACAAAAACCCAAAATTAGCCCACGGCTAAAAGATTACATATATGGAGTAACTCAAAACACTCCGTCACTGGGACACTTGGTTATCAGTCACACTGGTCTAACAAGCAGTCAGCATTACAGGTAGTCTCCGACCCCCGTTCAATTCCTTGGTCAATCAAGCGATCAGCGCCCACCAATCGGTCAGCAACGCCCGATCACCTGCTACTCAAGCAACACACTGTTAATTCAGCTCTACGGCTGCTATGGTTAGCTTTACAGCTGCTATGGTCAACTTCTACGGTCAGCTCTATAGCTAGCTGGGACCTCGTCGACTCTGATCAGCTGAAAACAAATCTAACACCGTGTATTATGATTGACACGGGAATATACGATAACACGTAATGACGTTATATACGGTAAGTTATACAAATTACATTATCGGCACAACATTACAAAGCAATAAACAAGTTCAGAAGTGAACCTACACGTGTCTGATAAGAATCTTATGGTACTAAACGTTTCCTAAAAATGCCACTTTAGATTGCTAATATAAAGCTCTTATTAAGTCACAAACAAGAATAGAAAATATTTGCATTGTACTACGCAAGTTGAAGCTACATAGAAAATATACATCAGAAATTGATAAATAATTTACATACCTCTACAGCTGAAGACGTGCAAATCCTTAAGTAGACTGCTCACTGACAAGACGTTCCGTAATGTAAAGATTTAGTCTTACGGTGAGACATTTATACACAGACGATGCAGCCTTACATCGTCCCTGCGCTTGATGTATTCGGTTTTTCCCATCGAAAGCACTTCGCACGTGCGGCATAGGGTGAACCGAACTCACTGTTTCAAAATATTGTACAATATACATAACTCACTCTAGGGTATCGTTGTTACAATGAAAAACGAAACCCGAGTATATGTATTTAATAAATAAAAGGGATTTATACAATTCCGTGACAACAGACGTTTGAACATATTGTGAATACTGAGGCAACTTTAAACAGCAATAGAGGTAAAAGGGGAGGGTTGCACTGAAATATTCAGTGTAAACTTTAAACGTAGTTTAAACACATATCAGTGCTCAAAGAACGGTTGTCGAGACCATCGATGTAATAGCAATAAACAATTTCGAATTGTATACTAAATATAGCTTGCGCAACAATGGAAACGTGAACAGGTAAAAATTAAATTCACTATTATCCGTCAGATTAAACGAGACAGACAAAGATAATAACACAGTCCTCCCATTAAGCCTTGATCTAGAATTTTGTTCCTCGAATTGTATACTAAATATAGCTTGCTTAACAATAGAAACGTGAACAGGTAAAAATTAAATTCACTATTATCCGTAAGATTAAACGAGACAGACAGAGGTAATAACACAGTCCTCGATTAAGCCTTGATCGATAATTTTTTCCTTGATAATTAATAAGAAGAAGATGATTTTGTTAATAGTACACGTACAACAAAGGCTTTTTCGACTCGAAACCGGACAACATAATCTGTAGGCCTAACGGTAGATTTGTGGAAAACATCCTTGTTTGCGAGACAGTAAAACGTTTTGGGATGCACTAGTGTTGCAATAATTTTTCATCCTTCATTATTGTGAAAAGAATGCTAAGGTAATGATGGAAGTCAAAGAGTTTTTGCCAGTTTGTGTGCACGTGACGAAAGATATATTCCCGTTCGTTGTTCTACACTGGCAAACACAATCATACAACCCCAAGGAATGTGAGCAAATAATATCCTCTAAAGAATCTTACGGTTTGTACTACAATTCCAGCGAAAATGCAGCTAATACATTTTGTAAAATTAAGTTGCATTCATGTATTAGCAGTTAATATATAGCGTGATGATAAAGCTTAACTCTTACCAAGGATGTGGCTGTCGTTATTGATGTACCTCCTGAAGCACCAACAACAAGTCTGACTTCACCCTCAGGATCAATTATAATACTTGGATTCATTGATGATAAAGGTCTTTTCCCAGGCTTGATAAAGTTGGCGGGTGAGGCGGGTACCCCAAAGGCATTGGTTGTATTTGGCGTTGAAAAGTCATCCATCTCATCGTTGAATATAATACCGGTTCTAGAGCCAACCACTTTCGATCCAAAACTGGTAAAAGCAAATTCAGTTTGTTTTCAGTTTTCTTTTGTTAATTGAAACTAAAACTGCCTCTTCCTCTGCATTTCTTTTCTACGGGTTTTTCTTTCAATACAGGACACGACATTTTGATCGCCAACACACACAATAAAGATTTTATTCAAAAAGAGGTTAAAAGATTAGAAGTCATTCCAGGTATAACAGTATCCATTTAAAAGATCTTCAGTGATTACATGTCGCAACGTGTTACTGTAAAGTGACAAATTATATTCAAGGATATTTTGTACATTTTTCTTAATACTGCTAAACAGCATGTTAAGCGTAACCCACGTGATCTTGCGCAATTGGCCGCAACTATTATTTATGCTCAGAAAAGGAGTAGATAGTTTTATATTATTTCATACATCGACCTAAAATGTGATTGCTACTACTTTTTTCGATAATATACAAAAACCACGGCACGTGTGCATTTATTTGTAGATCATGTTTATGCTTCGTGCTCTGGCTGTCAGATCTTAAGAGATCTAGTGCTCTTCTTTATGAGGAGATAGGAAAAGCATATGATTATTGATGGGTCAACAATTTAACTTTTCACATGACGGCACTGGCATGAGCCATTTTTTACATAACAATTAAAAGCATTACAAATACTAGTTGCTATCACCTCATCTTACTATATTGATGATGAATTACAATATCTATTTGTGCCTAACGTTTGCAAATTTAAAAAAAAAAACAAAAAAAGGAAAGAAAAAAAAAACGTTTCAGAAATATTTCATGTATGTTAAAATGTGTAGAATCAATGAAAAGTAACAGTAGATAGGTCGTTTTTAGTTATATTTGATAGTTTTACAAAACATATTTATTCTATAAGAGTAATACTTTATGTATTTCTTTTCCTTCCCGATCTTCAATATAAAACTGTATTGATATGTTCTACTTTATTTTGTATTTACTGATGCATATTGTAGAAGATCTAAAAGCACGTCCTATTTTCCAGTTTCTTTTCAAATGGTATATGTTTATTTCATGCTTATATAAATGCTCAATGACGGAAGAAGTATGCTGTTGCTTCTGTGAATAAATTATAATTGAAACTGATATGTATGTAATATCACTGCTAATGATTATAGATGATGAAGCTATTCACCAAAGAGTAAATGGAATGTAAGTAAGTACTAAAAAGAAATAATACGAAAAGTAATTCAAATATTGAGTCACAATATAATGCCATATAGGATTTTCTTTGCGACATTTTGAGGTGTAATTATTAACATAATACGATGCAAGTCCATTAATAAAAATTTATATAAAGATCTTCAGAAAACGACTGATCAAACTGCTTTAAAATATCAATATTGGCATCAGTGAGTTTAATTGTATCACGTGTTGTGTAATGTCTTGTCTTTACAATAACAAACTGTTTATCCTGCAACTAGCGCTTGCATTCATCCAATAATGCGTTAGTATTCAGATAATACCACGTGTCACCTCAGACGTCTAATGACTTCGCACTATTTTCAACAGAACACATTGTTGCTTCCTTTCCTGACATGTACACGAATCACAGGACCCGCAAACAGCTCGTTGAAAAAATTATAATTAGAAAATGAGCCTACAACAGATATAATTCAGACTGGTGGAAATAAAATCCCGCTGCCTATCATGCTAAACTACAGCTCCATCACTGAAAAGGAACGGAAAACCTACCGTCCATACAGCTAAAAATCATCCCGCGAATACAAGTTTCATTCCACACTGTCCATTGGTGAATATCAGTTCTTCTTCGCAAATATCGCATTCACAGCTAAACTATATTCCTTTTGGGGATTTTTTTCTGTGCAACGCTCCATGAAACCCACGACCAAATAAACCTTGTATTTGTACCATAACATTATGCAACGGGTTAGAAATTTTGTCTTCTCGTCAACTCTTTCATCAAACAGAGCCGACTTAACTTATCAGAAATATGCCGACGGGGATTGCTTTTTACTTTTAAATTGCTTCAAATCTCAAATATACACCTAGGAATTTCAGAACATAGAATGTATTAGTATAACTATTATTCTTACTATGTGTATTGGAACACAAACCAGGTAAACTCTCCAATCAATTCGTCAAAGTCAAAACATACGATTTGGTTTGATATTTGTTGTGTTGATAGTGTCGGGGTCTCTCGTGCGAGAGACCTATCGAAAAATAATGATCCTAACATGCAATTACATATTCATCTGCTGACCACCTACGGCTCTCTCAAAAATCTTTAGCTGTAGATCCAGGCTGACCATCGTTGACCGGACTTTAGGTTTCAAGCTAATACTAGTAGTTCGCAACGCCAACATGCCACAAGTATGCTTAAAATGAATAGGAAAATGAAAATCAAAGGATAGCCCAACTGGTGAGGTTCAAGCCCCAAAGTCCCCGCACCCTCTGCATCTGCGGTTGATATTAACAAGCCAAATTAGCTCTGAATATCATACTGACGAAATTATCGAGCCACTCTGCATCTTACATGTACATTCAGACATTCATACAAGTATCAACAATCTATTTAGTAATCCTGTAAAGTCGGTGTGTGCTGGGCAGTGGCGTTATCAAGAAACCGTACAGGGAAGAGCTATTACGGCAGAACTAATCCTGTAAAGTCTGTGTGCTTGGCAGTGGTGTTACCAATAATCCACACAGGGAGGAGCGACTCCAGCGAAACTAATTCTGTAAACTCTTCGTGTGCTTGGCAGTGATATTACCAAGAATCCGTACAGGGAACAGATACTACTGCGGAACTAATCCTGTAAAGTCTGCTTGCTTGGCAGTGGTGTAACCAAGAATACCTGCAGGGAGGAGCGACTCCAAAGGAAAGTTAAAACAGGGGATGATGCGCCGAAACAAAATATATACTGTCATATATATATATATATATATATATATATATATATATATATATATATATATATGTCTGTTTCTCATCTGCAATTAAAGCATGTAATAAAAAAGAGAAATGCGTGTGTAGATAATTAGAAACAATAATATTTCAAACTTATTATTTTTTTGTAGGCTTCGATTCTTCTACCCTTCACCAACAAATATGGCACGATTTCGGGTGCGCAGTCGCACATCCCTCATCTCCGTGGCTGCACGTATGTTAGGTGCTTATGTGGATCTTGAATGAGAGAAGAAAGAAAAACGAAATACTTACAAAAGGTTTATTGTACTTGTTATTGCTACGGCATCTCCATTTGGCCCTAGTACCGACAGATGTACCGTACCATGATCATCTCTTGAGCCAAATTGGGGTTCATAATAGTCTGTTCCGAATGTAGTGTTGTCATCTATCTTCGCTCTCTTTAATTGCCCATATTCTAAACTTGTCATATTCCGTATTAACTGCAAGATGTTATTGAAAATATATTTTCAGAATCGGAATCACAAACTAGTACATCTGGTCTACTTTGAAGTATAGTCTGTACTCGTGGACATCTATAATAATAGATCCGAACACGCGAAGGAAAAAAAACCAAACAGTCACACCTCTTATTAGAATGCGTATGATCTTTAGTCGACGCCATGATTTTATTAATTTCTTTTTTTTTTTTAAAGAAACCTTGGTATGCAGAATATAAATATTAGATGTTAGGGCAAAACTAATTCTATTTTCGTTTAAATCTGTACTTTCTTTTAAATTATCATATCTTGGATGAACATGTCTTCGTATAAAAACTGTACGAAGAAATGGGCGAATACGATTGTATTCCTCCATGTAAAACTATTATGTATTTTCTGGTGTGTCTTAAGCGAAAAAATAAAAGAGTTTCTTTGTAATTGTAAACAACAAAAGTTTTACAGCGAAATTAGATTATTAAATTAGATAAGATTATTGTGCAATACAATTAATTACAAGTAACCGACTCAATATGCTCCGAAATCGCTCACCAGGTCTGATAAAAATAAGGGTAATATTTCCTGTACAACTATATCGTTAAATACTCTTTAGGAATACTGTTAAGCATTAAAGTGAGATAATAATTTGCATGAGAGAGAGAGAGAGAGAGAGAGAGAGTCTGGAAAAGTCTGACAGGTGACTTTGGACCTCCCTAACTATATACTAAACTATATTTGTTTTTTTTTTTTGCAAATGAGTATAAATGCGCTTACTTCTTTGATATGGTTTTTATAATTTTCTTTCTCAGCATCATCGTCTCCAAGCTGTGTTCGCAGTGAATATGCATGCTTAAATCCCTCAATGACTCTGTGCCAGAATAAAATCGCGTCCTCGTCAGTTGTAATACTTCTTTCTGTAAAATTATAACCTGAAAGGGATCAGAATTAGGAAGAATAAATATATGATTTAAAACTACTTTCCTACTCACCTATCCAACTTCCTACATAATGCCTCGCACGCACGCACACATGTGTAAATACATACAAAATAGATTTTAAATAAAGATGAAGACACCGAAGCAGCTTTTCGAGATCTTCTTTCTTAATTAACGCAAGAATATGAAATGAGAAAATCATAATTAAGTACAGAAGTGTGATAAACGGACTTAGTGATTACTTCAGGACCCTCTCACTTTTCAGCGTGTTTCCAGTTGGAAAGATCCAGTGGATAGTCATGCAAAACATTAATGCCATTAGACTCAGTCTTGTCACAATTTGCAATTGAAATATATTTCAAACGTATGTCGATTCCATAAAATGCTGATAGATGTGTTGTATTAAGCGTATTAATCTTCGACAAAATTGTTATATTTACTGGACCTAATTTTAAAGCGGAAAAACTGTATATCTATTCGGGAAAATTGGCGAGGCGGAATGGAAACGGGGTGGGGGTGGGGGGGGGGGAAGGAAGATGTGCAATAAATAGTTCCACGATGGCAATCAACCTTTATTAGCTTTTCCTTATCTTTATAGCTTAAGAGGGCTACAGTAAAACCGACCACTCACATTATCATACCACAAACTGACTAAGTTGCAAAAGCTGAACTAAATTACAGAGAATATATAGGGACTTTAAACTTTGATAACTCAAAAATAAACACTTATATCTTATCACAAAATTCATAATTTTTGTGCAATATGGATACATCTGTAAACCAGTGAGGGAGGGGTGTAAAGCAAGTTGTGGAAATATTTATTGCACCATGCACCCGTTTGATTACGCATGTGAAATCTCTGCATACCATTGAGTATATTGAGAATGAACTGATAAACAGCACCACTTGACGGCGGGGGAGGGGAGAACACCCTGGATTGGTCGTACAAGGTGATATTAAGTGGATCCTTCTGGATAGCCGTGTAGTTCTTTAGATCTTCCATCGTAATAATGCCACCTGCAAGCATAGATTATGAAAACACTTTTCTCTGATTTTCCCTATATATCTTTGTTCCTCCGTCTTTCTATGTGCTTGTCTGTCTGTTCCTCTGTTCTTATGTCTTGAATCCATTTTATTAAATCGTAAAATTTTAAAACTTCCGTGTAGGAAAAAATGTTTTTAGTTTAAAAATAGTACCTAATTTTCACTCTTAATCTGAGCTGTTTATCATATCTTACATACCATTTCTCCATACAACAACAAAAACAACAAGGAAATAATAAAAAAAAAATCAAGAAAAAGAAACCACGAACTACCTTCTTTTCTCTTAAATGTTCATGCAGTGTACGTAAGCGAGTAAGCAAGAGCCATTACCATATACAATTTCAACTAATTGCCATCAGCTATTGCAGTATTATATCTTCCAACTAGAGCAATGGGAACATAAGTGGAGAAGAAAAATAAATTGTCTTCTTCGATTTGAATAATTTATTCCATACACATTTATATAGAAGGTGAACCGATCAAGCATAGTTACTTTAGTTATGCTGTGTTTGTTTTGAGGTTTGTTTCCTTTTCTATTTGTTTTTGCTATAGATAATTTTGCACTATTATCGACTTATTGAAGCACGGACGCCTGCCTACAAAAGATATTCCATGGACAATACAATTGTTACTTGTGAAGTTGTATAATTTATTTCCATCTTAAATATGTAAGTGACATTAAGGAAAGAGAGCTATCTCTGTTCGTGACCTTATGTTTTCATACGGATTTATATATTAATACAGTTCTCAATGTTATTATGATATTGTACAGTGAAATATGTGTGGCACTAATCCCAAGTATTTCATATTCCAGCCATTTCTGCTGCATTTAGTCGTTCTTTTTCTCCGTATAAAATGTAAAGTGTTCCAGTCCAACGCCAATACGGGTCTAAATATTTCCTCCGCTTCCGTTCAGAATTTTACATTGTCCACAAAATTTATATTTTGATTATGTGATAATCAATGTAATAACTGTAAAGGTAATACGATTTTCAACGGTAAATGTATCACACTCCCATACATGTAGTGTCATCAACTATAAATATAATAAACCACATTAACAAGAGATGTAGTAAACA
The DNA here is from genome assembly GCA_029931535.1 of Margaritifera margaritifera. Lineage (NCBI taxonomy): Eukaryota > Metazoa > Mollusca > Bivalvia > Unionida > Margaritiferidae > Margaritifera > Margaritifera margaritifera. The sequence goes on along the minus strand of JAQPZY010001039.1, from coordinate 807,542 downwards.
TGATGCAATAATTCCACTAACCGTAAATGCAATAAACACTGTCCGCAGATGTAATACTATGAACACTGATCACTTTTTCCGATGCAATATTACTTTCGATCGTATTTGTATTTATTTTTGCTTTCTCCAACAGGCACTGGAGTATTTAGGTGCAGCGATGAATGTTGGAGGTCTGTAACAGTCATTTTTAAAATTTCAAACATTTCGCATATCAGCAAAAACAAAAACTCCAGTGTGCCAGAAACTCCCACATTCACAGCTACATAAATGGCAAGCAGTCCTGGGTTAAACGATCAAGACATACGTGATCTTCGGAAAATTTGTAGCGAGAAAAACAAATTGATAAGCAGATATACATTTTGCATATATTTAATAGCAACCTGTTTTTGTCTGTGCATTCTATTACGTATCCTACCAACTTGTTGTGCCGTCTTTGCTTAGTTGGGTCTCTTGGTTATTCTGCTAAATGGCTTATTGGTAATATCAACAATGTTGTGCTCGAATGACTTGATCCTTAACTCTAGTTCGTCATATAGATTTTAGTTCATTCGTTGATTTTCACCATGCTTCACATAGAACATCAGAAATTACAGTGAAAAGAAGCGTACTAATAGTTCACTAAATTCATTGAAAATTGTTGAAAATAGTCCTTATTTTTTGTACTCATTTAAATGTCCATAATCGACAGCTTACACAAAGCTATGCAGATGGCTTACAGTATTTTGGGCAAAATTGCAATTGTTTTAGGCACAATAATAATAACAATATACGCTAATAAAATTGTAAAAGAATTAAATTAATGTTTAGAACATTGAAACACAAGATGCAATGCATTATATATTTTTTTGCAAGTTACCAAACGTTGTTGACCTTGTGAAGAAACCCACAGAAATTAAAGGGCACTGAAAAGGCACGAGAAAAGATGTCTAGAGAATAATTTTAGCAAGTATAAATTCAAAATCAATTTAATTATTTTATTTATTGACATTTCAGAGGGAGGATCTATCTAGTAATTGAATAGTTTCTCAAACAGCATTCTGTAGCTAACAATTAAACCTGTTTCTGACGTTGATCTATAAATCATCTTAGCTATATTGTCTGTCTCTAACAGTTCTGCTGAACAATTTATATTGAACATACTCAAGCAAGCTACAACATTTCAGGGATGAAATAGTTGTCGAGATGTACATTTACTTTCTTGCTTTATAGCTGTACTTTTTGCTGCATTAGATTCTGGAACATGAGTTTGTATAGGTTTCAGCCATTTTTCCAGTTTGTAAATGATGTAAACGATACCATTACGCAACAGGAAATTGTATATTGTCAAATAGTTAATTAACACAATTTCCTGTTTTCCATTTTGTTTAGTGTCCTCCTCCATGTGTTCCTCGAGGTGGATGTCATCTATTTGTTTGTTGTCCTCCTCCATGTGTTGCATATCCTCCGCCATTTCTTGTAACTCCTTATCCTCGGTCTCTTGTACAATAATCAATCTGTTTAAACTTGTCTTATATTTTTTCAAATTTGTTAACCAGAGTGTCTATTTTTTTTCTCCTGAAAATAATTTCAATTCTTTTTTAATACTGTTACGACTCTATGGTCTACAAAATGTAACAGAAAGAAAGTGAAACCAACAAATCAAGTAAAAATCAACGAGCAATTTATTTGTAGATAATTATAGTGAAAAATCAAAAAGACACTTACAGTAATGTGAATTAAAATCCAAATAATCCAATAAGAATTAGTGTCCTAATCACAAGTCCTAAATATAGAATGTTCCAAATGAATGTTGTATCCTTGAATGGGTTGATGTGCCAATGGTCTTTAATGTCCTGCTGTGTCAGTAGTCTTTAATATGCTGATATGCCAAAATGAAGTACTCCAAAATATCTTTGAATAAGTTCACATAAATCCCAAAATCAGCAATTCAAAATCCAAAATCCCAAAGTCTATGAGCACTTTTAAAATCCAATGAATATTTTAAATAATTCCTCTCTCAGAATTTAGAATGACTTTCCACAACTGTAATCGCTCTTTAAAAGACTGATAGTAATGTCGAAACTGAAAATTTTTCCACTAAACATGGTATATATAATGATAGGTCACATGACATAATATTCTAGAATAGTAAATGGCCTATGTGCTTTTTGACACATAACTCCTTAGGTAATTTCAGTTTTATATGTAAACAAAATCAACCTTGACCTCAAACTGAGTAAACATTGTGTTTATCAAAACTATCCTTGAACTCAAATCTTAAGTAAACAACCTAATTCAAGGACAACAGTTAAACATGTTTTTCTGGTAAACAATACCAAAGCTTAAGCAAATATTAAAGTCAAGAAACATTTATAATTTCCTAAAATATTTATAATATTATATAAACATCATACATAACAATATATTGAAGTCCTCTTCAGTTGTATTTATACTATGGTAAAAATAAACTTCCTTCAATAACATTCTTAAACTAATTGCTGCACTTTTTGTATTTTCTCTGGAGGAATATTTTTGCATTGAATGAGTTGAATCAATATATCTCGTTAGGATGGTTACTTTTGATATGAATATAAAGATTTCACATATCTCTTGGCGAGTGGGGACAGAAAAGCTACTAACTGAAAGTCTCTAATAGGCAGCACTAAAACAATTTGTCATTAATAGTCTCTAGAAGTGCAAGAAGTTACTTTAGGTAGTTGCTTTCAGTTTTAGGTAGTTGCTTTCAGTTTTAGGTAGTGACTTTCAGTAATTTTGGTACTAACTTTTCGTTCCTAGATTGTCAAATACTGAAGAAATATCAACAACATAATAATAGAACAAAACCCTATAGTCATCGAAAGTATAAGTTCATTCTAGAACAGAATTAACGAATACATATTTTCTGATGGCAATGATCAAGACCTATACAGGACAGGCTGATGAACATGTGAACAAAAAACTGTTACCAGAAAACTCAAAGCATTTAACAGCAAGACTTCGGTAATTATTTAAAGAAAATAAACAACTAAAAAGAAACTTTTATGGAAATAACGTCAAAGCCATCATAAAAATATTGAAATGAATTAAATCATCAACACTCTGTTCGATAACATTAACACTAAATGTGACCAAAAGATAGTTTAAAGTACAAACAAATAGTTATTCAGTGGAATTTAATACATGACTGATGATCTAACAATATGAACCGCTTATGAAAAGTTCGTTTATCCTATTTACCTGACTGGATTGAAAATAGAAGATTTGTATCTACGTAGGAAAATATCAGTAACAAACGTTTCTTTTATGCTATTGGCTCAAATTTAAATAAGGTTGATACAAATTCTCCAAGACCATCAATGTGTAAGTTAGATAGTTACATACATTGGTTTGATAGATGACCTGTAAAGGTAGAAGATATTCAAACATTTGAAGTTAAATTCGGTTTAACTGCTAGTGTGTATGAGATAGTCGAAGATAAATACACGAAGCCAGTGAGAGTGAATAAAAATGAGAAAGAAATGCAAGTTCACGTATTAATCATTTGGTATCGTCAAGAGGAAAAGTATCACTATGTCGGAATCAAAGATCTCTCGAAATTGGTGTCAAGTCAGATAAATAGGCATGACGGACACAAGTAGAGCTGTAAAAAGTGCTTCAGTTTCGTTTAATACATGAACAACTATTAGAACAGAAAATATGCTTTCAATTGGTAACACTATAGATACTATGCCTTAAAATATGTTCTGTCATAACAATTAAAAAACTATCAACATCAATTAAAAGGTTCTGCGATTTTAAATGCGGATTGGTTAGGCATGCAGAGAATGAAATCGAAAAATAGCCAAACACATTTCATCTGGCTTCTGTTTATACATAAAATCAATACACATGTGTAATAAACCAATTGTTTACGGAGACAGTGATTGCATTTAAGTATTTTACGATACATTGGGTAAAATCGCAAATCGCAAACATATTGTATCTTGAATTAAAGCCTAAGAATGCAAAACCTATGGAGTTCACAGAGGAAGATGCGATACATTTATAACTCAACTAACATTTGCGATTTCTGAGAGAGAGAGAGAGAGAGAGAGAGAGAGAGAGAGAGAGAGAGAGAGAGAGAGAGAGAGAGAGATTGTCGCAATACACAGATCATTTAACAGGCAAGTATAGAGGTCAAGTTCATAATAAATGTTATTTAGATTTCAAATATTCCAAATTCACTCAAGTATCCATTCATTACTTCTCAGCTTGTGACACTCACCTCTTTATCAAGGAATTAGGCAAGATCCCAAACAAGCGGTAAAATCATACTCGAACGACGAGATATACATTTAATTCAAGAAGGATTTCATAGTCAATACATTCGCGAGAGAAGAAGCTGATTTGACATTTAAACGGACCATCAGGCTTTCAGATAGCTTTAGATTCCTGGAGCAATCGTTGAAACAATTAGCAAATAATTTGAGCGACGCAAAGTTCACAATAAATTGAAAAATTAGTACGACGTAAAGATGAAATTGCTTGCGACTGAACACTATTCATTATGTGTGTGTGTGTATATATATATATATATATATATATATATATATATATATATATATATATATATATATATATATATTTATATATTGACAAGATTACAATGACATGAAGGATAACGTTACATTTTACAACCCTAGTGACTACGAGATGGACAAAGTGTTTAAATAAAACATACCACATACAAAACAAAAAGATACAAGCCTTTTGCAAGGATAAAGTCAACGGCACACTGATAAAAGAGTTTTGTGGTTTAAGGTCAAACTTTATTTGGTCGAGTTTATTTCATTTACTGGAGTTTATTACATTTATGCTTGAAAACTGCATTACATTTACGGTTATTACATTTTTGAGCTAAATGTTTCATCCAATCATGGAGACGAAGCTAGAAAGTTGGGGAAGACGTGTCTCCTATATACAGATACAGCTGAGCCCAACAACGTGGAAACTAGGTGAGTGGCGTTACATATCGTCCGGTGCTTCGCAAATAAGGCAATCCAACTCTTTTTGATACTGTCCATTATCTATTTTTGTTGCGTGACTACAGTTATATTTAGATTCATAAACTCACATAATATTTCTTTTCGCAATTAAATCATTAAATAACATCAAAATACGCCCAACATGATGTCACGACGGCATACTGGGCGAGGGAGAATTGTAGGAGGCATTCAAATGTACTTCATAATTACTTCACCACACTATATAGAGGTTTTATTGATTAAAATCAGTACTTTCATCACGCAATAAATACGGTCTTACATGTGTGCTTATTAAATAACAAAAAATGAAATGTGTGGAACCCGTTAAATAAAATACATTATCAATTTCTTTCACAAGTTTCATTCGTAATGAATATTCAAGCATGATTCTATATGTATATACCGATATACTGATGCCGTTGTTTATGAAACTACCATAAGAAACACCTGCCCCAGGCACACACTTTGCACCTCTGTGGTTTATTGGTGTGCCACGGGTTCTGGCACGTGCATGGTAAATGGTCGGCAGTCTGAGATCAATACTTTTCCCAGAGTTCTCTAGTTTCCTCAAACCTTAAAGACCACCTTACACTAACATATGGGCTATCGAGAGTATATGTTAGAATTCGAAAATCTACCCTGCAACCGACATCTCGGATAAAGGCACATCGATCCTCACATCGTATTTGCATCTACACTTTTACAGTTTTAGATTTTTCAAAATGAAATTGTACAGAGCTTTGACTTGTATCATTTTAAGTTAAATACAAAACCTTGATAAAATCTGGACCAATAACCTACACTATATTGGAATGTAAAGGTACTATATATTTCATCTAAAAGCCAGTGAAATGCATAACTATCCTTCTTAGATACGGTTTAATAGCCTTATTGATCACTGACCCCATGCTTTGATTGGTTAATTCCTTATATAAGTTGTATATGTAGGCGGAGAACAGAGAAGTCAAGTTCAACTTACCAGCGTCCTGTATATCACGTGTTATGTTTTCACTTAGACTACCGTTGTAGAATGCATCCGGACCTTCATTTGCAATGGTTTCAAGGGTCTTTGCCAGTTTGGGTCTCCTCATTGTCTCTCCTTCTTTGTAATAGGTATTTGTGTCTGGATTTGTCACCAATTCCCTGAAATGACGGTATTGATGAGAAAAATTATTTTGTATATTTTAGCACCTACAAAACAACTAAGAAAGAAACATGTCCGAGTGCCGTTTACAAGTAACATTTACTGCATGGATTAATATGAGCTTTGAAGGCGCCACTATGAAATGAATCATTCACTTTACCCCTTTGAAATCTCGGTTCCATATCAAAGGAGCGTGTGAGATTTAGTTTTTTGTTACAAATATTCCAGTTACTTGCACAGACAGAATCTCTTGGAGGTGGGGGTAGGGTGGGGAATCACTTCTCCAACGGAACTCAGTCGCTATAATTAGAATTTGTTGCCCAACTGGACAGAAAGACATAGAACTAGAATTACACGATGCTACATAAGAAAGGTAATGACCAAGTAATCACGATTCATTACCTTACGCTTCTAATGGATGAGTGCATAAAGCCGGTCTTGAAAATAATCATTCATTCTGTTGAATTAACTGTTTATCCGACGCCTCCTAAACCCCTTTACACAGAACAGGACGAGAACGGTAACGTGCATTAAAAATCTTGGCCTGAAGATCTCCAGGCATCCTCTAACCATATCAAATGTGTTCTTTCCACCTACTCGGAAGAAAGTAAGGATTTGGTCGGGCGTATTTACTGACCTTTCATTTTATGTCCACCAAAGGTTTAACCCTTCAACCAGTAGTTGGCGACATGGAGCATAAGTGGAATTAAAAGTATATGTAAGTTTTATCGATTAAAATACATTTTCAGCAATATCTTAAATCTGATAAGGACATTTTGAAAACTAACGAATAAGTCCACTTGACTACATGATTTTGCCTTCAAATTGTATCGAACATTTCAAGTTGCGACAGCCTACCCATTTGGTGAAAACATACATCATCAAATTACAAATAATGAGAGATGTACAAGGCAGTTGATAAAAGACGTTGTACCAGTGATCGAATCATAAATGATTCTCCATGATGTTTCCTACAGTCTTCTAAAAAACTTTTGAACAAGTTTGTTTTATTAAAGAAACTCATTTGCGGCAGATTATAAGTGTCGGGTCCTTTTTTTAAGGTCAGTGCTCACTGGTTTTATATCTTTAGAAAACTAGTAAGCTGTCCAAACACAGCATAAGATCATTAATATAATTTGTGTGTGTGTGTGTGTGTGTGTGTGTGTGTGTGTGTGTGTGAGAGAGAGAGAGAGAGAGGGGGGGGGGGAAAGAAAGAGCATACCTCAGGTTAGTATAGTTGCTGTAAAACCTAACCGAGTCACTTATAGCTCCAGCCAGACTACGGCCGACTTTAAAACCTTCCGAGCACAATTTTATTGCTGGTTGAAACAAATGTTTCCATGGTAGTTTTCCTCCAAGCTTCCATGCTTCATACAGTCCCTTGATTTCTCCAGGAACTCCTATAGCCATGCCTCCTGAGGAAGCATAGGTAATGGATTTTGTTAATTTAAGAAAATTTCAGTACCTCCACAAGAATTTCACGGTTGCAAAAGAAAAGAATACACGAATATGAATGTAGGCATAGATAAACTTTTCACTTCCTCAAAGATATCTGTGTTTAAAACTCTCTCTCTTTCTCTCTCTCTCTCTCTCTCTCTCTCTCTCTCTCTATGTATATATATATATATATATATATATATATATATATATATATATATATATATATATATATATCAGATGGCAAATAGAATATCGATTTTTAAGTAAAAGGCCAGATGTATATCAAAATCATTCAATTAGAGTTCGCATCCTCAGTAAGAATGTCTTAAGACAAACTCATTCTGCCTATTCGTTCGTGGTTTGTAAGACTTTCCTGGTGTATCAGGCCATAGTTTTAAATGTTGCAGGTTTATTATTGATTGAGTGACTGATTCAGATTAGTTTCACCTACCTTGCTCCGATGATACATGCGCGGGGACGAACATGTTTTCTGATGCATTCAGGGGCGCCATTTCCCTCGCGATAATAGTTTTAGCTGTTCTTGTATTTCTGCAAGAAATATGTGCATTTTAAGTTTGTTTTTTATGTATACCATTTGTATGCGAATTTCCCCGATTTTTGTGCCAGTCAAGCCCTTATCATCCATCTTGTTCCATCCTATTTGGGGATGAGCGCATGACCGAATGGAAAACGTGGCATACCGTGTCTCAGGACCATACAGTATTATCGGGGGGAAAAAGAGACTAAAAGTGGCAGGTATCATGGGGCACGCCAAACAAAGGTATAAAACTATAAAATACCAACAACAAAAAAATTAGTAAAGAGGAAACTACATTACCCGACTGTCAAAAATCCATACGACACGACTATACTAAATATGATAAGATCAGGAAAAACATTACTGGCACAATGCAGGGGAAAATATCTTTTAAAAAAGCAAACCCCGCAAACACAAATGCCTGACGCCGGAAACACTTGAGCATGTGTTCAATATATGCCCAAAATATGAAGAAGAAAGGAAAGTGCTTCAAGAAAAACAAAATACCACTTGCTCACCCGTTCATATATCCTGAATTTCTCCAGGCAAGAAACACAACCTAAGGAAATAACTATATCAATATTCTTGAATTTATAGCAAAAATAGGAAATAGAGGCAAACTATGAAATAATGTTTAGGGGGAAGAACAAAAAGTGAACGTAAGCCACGGCTTACCGTCAAAAGGAAGAGGGTCCATACCTATAAGGTAGAATCCTTGCCGGCCATCACCTCACCTTGACATGTAAAACTCGCAAAAATAAGAAACAAACATGAAATAATATATAGGAAAAAATATAATTAAGTCACCATTAAAAGTAGGAGAGGCCAAACCTATATGGTAGGCTCGAAGGCCAGCCCGCACCTCACCTTGACATACAAAATATTAGGGTGTGTCACAAAATACTAATAATAATATAAGAGGGAAAGCCGAATGGAGCCGCTAACTACTAAAGAAACAAACAACGATGTAGTAAACAATAAAGTTAAATAATAAAATAGGCAAGCACTCACTCTGACCAAAGAGAAGATGATGAATATTCAGGGAGAGAAGGCACACGCTGGAAAAGAATAGAGGGAAAGAAGCCAGAAGGAAAGAAGGAAGACGCAGAGAAAGACATTGAGGACGAAAGAAAACACATGGAGAAAAAAAGTCGACGACATAGGAAAGGAAACTACGATAATGGATGGGAAGAAGACGAAAAAAGGAAGAAGTGAAAAGGAGTCTGAGAAAAGAAGACACAGAGAAAGAAGACGAAAATGTAGGGATAAAAGAAGTAGAGGCGAATCAACAGGATGAAATCATAAAAAGGTTCCTTATAAGGGCTGATACAATGCAATGAAAATGTTGCCACCTGCCTTCCAAAAATAAATAAGAAGGAAAAAGAGAGTCATAAAAGGGAATTAATTCACTTGCACGTATAAATAAACACATATATTTATAAACATATAACATACACATACGTAGTATAGTGTGACATTTTAGGTGTCTATGGGACTCCCATGTTACAAAGAATCTGAGGATTATAGACCCAAACGAGAATTTAACATGGGAATGAAACTCAGGACCCAAACGGGACTTTAACATGGAAATGTCTCTCTAGACCCAAAAAGGAATTTAACATTAGGCCGCCATCTTGTGGGCTTATAACATTATGGCAATTTGACTCTGGAATTTAATATGGGAATGGCACTGTGGACCCAAACACAAATTTATTGTGTAAAAATTAGCCTCTAGGTCTTCACAGGATGAGTCACTCTGGTTAGAAATGTAAGATTCTAACATGTTAGGTATATTTTGGCCGGAAATGTAATCGGTTGGAATTTGTCTGCCCTCTAACAGAGATGAGTATTACGCCGTATGTTTATCATGTGTGCGGTTCTCTGGCCTATAACAAGAAATGTAATGATAAAACTACATCTTATATTTAAAATGCCTTTTGTAACATCCAACATTCATTCATTTACTGACCGCATATGGTAGGATGTAAATAAAAAGGGTATACAAAAGAAGAATTTAAATCCACTACTATTCTAATCCCTATGTTAAAAGTAGACCGCCATTTATTATTATTATTATTTGCGGCATTATGGGTGTGTATGGAAAATTCACATTAGGTTACACTTTTTATGTGTTTCTGAGGACAAGGGTAAATTCTATGTTAGAAATGTTCAAAAGTTTTTTCTTTTATAAAGCCTATATGAAGCTCAAGATGGGGGGAGGGGGACTTTTAGCAATTTTGGCTATCATAAATTTTACAATTCTCACTGGCATCCAGTTGTATTTTTAATTTAGGCTGATATATTTTTTATTTATCAGTTTCTGAAAACCAGTGTTATGTTGCAACATTGTCGAATGAACACAGTTATTCTGTCAGACTGCAATGCCTGTAATCTTGGATTACGATGTAGCGTGTGGCAAGAGAGAGAGAGAGAGAGAGAGAGAGAGAGAGAGACTGAGAGAGATAGACAGAGAGAGAGAGAGAGACTGAGAGAGATAGACAGAGAGATAGACAGAGAGATAGACAAAGAGAGAGACAGAGAGGAGAGAGATTTTAAAGTTTGTATTCATCTATCAATGTGTGTGTGTATGTTGTGTGTGTGTGTGTGTGTGTGTGTGTGTGTGCGCGATGCATACAGAAAGAGATTGAGAGAGAATTTAACATGGATTGGGGGATGTGTGTGTATGTATATGTGTGTGTGTGTGTGTGTGTGTGTGTGTGTGTGTGTGTGTGTGAGAGAGAGAGAGAGAGAGAGAGAGAGAGAGAGAGAGAGAGGTATCGGGGGTAAATAGGGCTGATTGTATTCATTAAAAGCGGCAATCGGACTCCTGACATGGGTAAGCGTCTGAGAGAGACAGAGAGAGAGATAGTTGTATATTACAAAATGCGTGTGTGTGTGTGTGTGAAACAGTGAGTGAGAGATAGACTTCATTATAAAATGTGTGTGTGTGTGAATATCTTATTCATACTTTACAAAATTATATCAAGACATAGGCACTATTTTGGTATATTTTCCCTTAATTAAGAAATAGAATGAAATTTCAAAAACACATCATATTAAGAAAAGAAAACAAATATCACACCAAAAACAAGTGCATACTGTCATTTTTATCTGAGTCGTGAGGTAATGAAATTCCAAGGTATCCATTGTCACAGGTAATGATAAGTCGTGAGTTCACACTTGACTTTTTCATTTAAATGGTCTGTCAAGTACGTCGAAGAACCGGCAGTTTCTGTACTCTGTTGCAAGAGAGATTCAGTGCGTTTCGTCTCCAAAAATGTCAATGGAAGTAGGGAATGATCACTTATGTCTTCATACCACTCTTTCAAGATTTTCTCTTCTGAGAGGTGGGACCATGCGTCTTCCAGATACTTTTCCAAATTTTCTTCTTTATTCATCATTAAACATTTGTCGCGTTGTACTTGACTAGGAGATCGATTTGACAATCATAAAAAGTGTTCTTTGGTCAGGCATGTGATTCTTTCAGCCAAGTGGCAAAACAGAACACTAAGTGTTGTTCTTGTTCTGGTCATTGTGACATCATGACTGTATCTTTTTCTTCTTGCGCACTTGTGGACAGGAACTGCTGTTCTGGTCGGAAAACATCCTCCTCTTTGTTTACGTCCATGACTTTGCGTTCCATATCTTTCTTTTCTTTTTTTTTTCTCCACTTAGGACCTGTCGCTGCAGTTGTGGATGCAAAACATCCAATCTGTCTACGTTCATGATTTCTTGTTTAATATAATTCTTTTCTTCTTTTTCTTCTCCACCGAGTGTATGTGACTGCTGCTGTTCTGGATAGCAAAGATCCTCTTCGCCTAGTTCTTGTTCCATCCTTTTAATAGTATATGATTACTTTCCTCAAACTGCTAATTTCCAGAGTATTGTTAAATTTTGCACACTAGATGATGTTCACTGCGTTCACTGGAGTCAGTGAAAATTGAAGTTCCACACGGAGTTTCCCTGATTTTATCGGGTGAAAATGTTCTTCGTTAGCTGCCTTGCTCTGGAGTGAAATTAAATTCCCAACAAAGCATATCCTCCTTAATAATTGCCGTTGGAAATGCCGTAGCTTTGGTTCCTAATGGACCTGTGGCTCAAACAGAGTCAAGTAAGATCTCATGTAATCTTTCTTTGCCAAGGGTTGATCTAATGTTCTCACAAAAATCCGCTGTCTACTTTCGCTCTCTGTCCTAGTTGATGGGCGACTTATCTATCTGTCTATTGACCTCATCATAGCTCTCTCTCTCTCTCTCTCTCTCTCTCTCTATCTCTCTCTCTCTCTCTCTCTCAGACACCTCCCGCTCCATGTTAAATCCTCTCACTCAGTCGCTCTCTCCCTCTGTTTTACACACACACACAGACACACACACACACACACACACACACACACACACACACACACACACACACACACACACACATATATACACATTTCCATGTTAAATACCTGTTTGTGTCTCATATTCAATTCTCTTTTGGGTCTATAGTTCTCAGACTCTTTTTTAACTTGGAAGACCCATAGACACCTAAAGTGTCACACTATACTACTTATGTGTATGCTATATCTCAAATTGCCATGATGTTATAAGCCCACAAGATAGTGATCTAATGTTAAATTCCTGTATGGGTCCAGAGAGACATTTCCATGTTAAATTCCCGTTTGGGTCCAGAGTTCCATTCCCATGTTAAATTCTCGTTTGGGTCTATAATCCTCAGACCGTTTTTAACATGGGAGTCCCATAGACATCCAAAGTGTCACACTATACTACTTGTGTATGTTTTGTTGTTTTTAGTCCTTTTAGTTCGAAGATGACCATGACATCACTAACTGGTTTGGTTTCTGTGAATACGTGAATGGGTGATCAGGCCAATTTGTGCTCTAAACTGTCTGTGACACACTTGAAGATGTGCTGCAGTTCTGGGATTTACGCAGCTCACGCTTCTGCATTGCCTCTGCAGTTCTCCTGTGTTCAAAGTCTGTAGCTCCATTATGGATGAGACTCCGCCAGGTGGAGCGATCCTAGGTGATATCTTTCCAAGACTCAGGGTCTATGTTGAAGTGCTTCAAGGATGATTTTAGGGAATCTATGAAGTGTTTCTTCTGGCCACCCTGAGATAGATTTCCCTACTTCAGCTCGACGTAGAAGATCTTCTTTGGTAGTTGTTCTTCTGACATCCTGGTGACGTTGCCTCGCATATTAACTGTGATTTCATCAGTAAAGTGTGGATACATGGAATACCTGCCCGTGTGAGAACCTGTATCTGGGTCCCTATCCTGCCAGCTTATTATCATCATCAATTTCCTCAGGCAGCCCATGTGTTATATTTTTATACATATATATACTTATTTATACGTGTGTGTGAGTTAAGGCCCTTTTATGTCCCTCTTTGCCTTTAAATTTTTTGTCTTTTTTGTTTTGGAGGGGAGAGGTACAACATTTTCTTTTCATTGTATCAGCCCTTATAAGTTTATTTATTATTATTTCATCCTGTTAATTCGCCTGTTTTTGATTTCTAAGTGTGAATAAGATATTCACACACATACACATTTTATAATGAGATCTCTCTCACTGTTTCACACACGCACACTTTTATAATGTACCTCTCTCTCTCTCACGCACCCACCCACCCTTGAGAGGTGCCGGATTGCCGCTATTAATGTGTAAAATCTCTCCTATTTGACGTCAAAACTTATCTATGTGTCTATTGACCCAACCCCCCAGCTTTGATAGACATATACACAATTTATAATCTCACTGTCTGTCTGTTGCCTGTTTCTTTTGTCTAATTCCAAAGATTACCTTGAAAGGAACACTATGTTACTTAAGTTTTGCCGTTTTCAAAAACTAGCACACCAAAAAAAAGCATAACTGTTGTGTGTCTCTTCGTAGGGTACATTTCATTGCAGATGCTTTTAGACCGGCGACAGAGATAGTCGCAATTATTGTATACTCAGCGCCTTGCTTAAATTGGAGTTAGTCAATGGTAGGAGAGGCAGAATTGTAACAATGCAATTTTTGGCACACGCTACATCGTAAGCCAAGATTACAGGCATAGCAGGCTGACATAGAATAATTGTATTCCTTCGACAGTATTTCAATATTATACTGGTTTTCATAAACCGATAAGTTAAAATATACAACTGGATGCCAGTAAGAATTGTAAAATTAATGAGAGGTAAAAAGCCTATGAACATTTCTAACATAGGTATTAACCATGTCCTCAGAACCCCCCCCCCCCAAAAAAGGGTAACCTAATGTAAATTTCTCATAGGCACCTGTTATATTCATTTCAGTTAGAGCTCAAAAAAATTTCAACCGATTACATTTCCCGCTAAAATACACCTAGCATGTTACAATGTCACATTTCTGGCCAGACAGACAAACCACACATGATAAAGATACGACGTAATATTCATTTCAGTTAGGGGGAATAAATCCACAAGATGGCGACCTAATGTTAAAAGCCCGTTTGCGTAAAGAGTAACATTCCCATGTTAAATTCCCGTTTGGGTCCGGAGTGCCATTCCCATGTTAAATTCTCGTTTGGATCTGTAATCCTCAGACTGTTTTTTAACATGGGGATCCCATAGGTTTTACTCTATACATTTCACACAGCACAAAAACACAATATATATAGCAATACATACACGTATACAGATTAAAAAAATACAAAAAAAAATCAACAGAAAACCATCCCTGTTCCTTCCTTTCTTCTAACCATGTAGCAGATACATACAAAAAACTGATATTTAAAAAAAACAAACTGTAACACACACACACACACACATATAGCACCACAATCATATACATGTTCTTCTTCATCTCTCTCTCTGTCTTTCTGTGTGTATATATATATATATATATATATATATATATATATATATATATATATATATATATATATATATATATATATATATATATATATTGGGCTTTAAGTTCGACCCCCCCCCCACGAGAGCCCACTTCAGGCCCTAAAACAACCACAAAAAAATTTAGAAAAAAAAAAAAAAAAATTACAAAATTGTCTGTTGTTGAATGATTGAACTCTGATACGGCGAGGGCGAATACCAAAATAAGATCACCAAAATCAATCGGCTGCTTCAAGCCAAACTCTTTGGTTTACGTTTACCTTTTCGGAAGAATAAACAAGTACGCTCAGTACACCAAAAATCAAAATCTATTAATGTAGGAAAATTTGGAGCCACAAACATTCGATTCGGATATGTGCTTATCACATCTTTGTCACTCTCTTCGGGACCGCCCACAAGAAATGAGTACCTAGGCATAATTTTGACCAAATCTAACAGGATGACAGGTGGCAGAGTAGGAGGAGACGAACGGACAGCGTGCAGTAGGCAGACTTGGCACCCTAGAACCGTGGCTTGCTTGGATGGCTATAAAAGATGGCCACAATATTCAAATTTAAAAGTGCGCAAACTCGCACATTTATAGTAGTCGCACATGACACTAGCTGCTGAAAAGCGACTCTAATCCGAATATCATCATCATCACAGCCCTGTGCCACACCTATATTCATGCTCCTGCAAATGGGTCGCATCTAGGCGGTAGTGCGCAGCTATAAACCATAAACTTATTATACTGTCCTAGTTTAAGGTTTATCTTTTTACGGAGAAAAGGAGTTGCGCAAAGTATCACGCGCTTAAAAGCACTATCTTAAGAATAATTAGATCACATAGATCAGCGCTTCCTTCGACGAGTGCAGGAATAAATGTGATGGAGTATAATACTTAAAACACAGGCTTTCACAGCCAAGAGTAGAGCTAGCCTTTCACAGTCATACGTCAAGCAAAACATGCCTTTGTCGAATGTAAAGGAGTGCGTCATAGAAAAGAGTGACACTCAGTTTTATGAGCAACACTCTTAAAGATACTGCGCTTATCATTTGAGAATCAGTATGTGTGTGGATACGTAGTTTGGATAGATAACAGAAGCATAGTGGGAAAATTACAATATCGTTGCACAAAGTATCCATTCGTGACGTCGTGGTTGCTGCTCGGGCTATTGAGTGTTTATCTTGTCAAATTTTGTAAGAGTCAAGCTCCATGTCCATGGTAACAGAAGAATTACCAAAATTGTTAATATCCTCTTTGAATTTTCTAAACAAAGTCAGCATTATCATCATTATAACCGTATAAATTCACTAGAGTAATTGTGTGTCCATTAACTTCGGCTGTACAATGTACCTCTTTTAAACAAATAATGCATATATTCTTTTGTTTGACCCACTAGAAATATCTTTTCTTTTGAAATTAGAAGTATGTAAACCCTTCTCATTCACTGACGAAATTTTAATCTGGGTATCAATTGTTAAATTCTATTTTTGACCAAAACTTTCACAAGGCTTATATAATTATACTGTATTAAACCGTTAGTATGAAATGCCCTCACATACACAAGGCTTATATAATTATACTGTATAAAACCGTTAGTAATACACAAGGCTGCCCTCACATACACAAGGCTTATATAATTATACTGTATAAAACCGTTAGTAATACACAAGGCTGCCCTCACATACACAAGGCTTATATAATTATACCGTATACAACCGTTAGTATGAAATGCCCTCACATACACAAGGCTTATATAATTATACCGTATAAAACCGTTAGTATGAAATGCCCTCACATACACCTTGGGATACACTCTCACACACAAAAAATTATAATGTCAAAAATAAACGAAAGTATCATGCGCTACTGGGTACGTATATGATGTTACCTTGTATAGAGATGCATGAGCCTATGTTCTACACTAAACTAGACTGTTGGTATGGTCATGGAATTTTAATATCCGTGCATTGTGCCTAAAAACATTTTTTTTCCCATCCATTGTAAAGCCATTACAGACGAATTCTCTATAATATATATGTGTATACAGGATAGTGAGAAATAAACCAAATGAATATATTTCGGAAATAAACTAAAAACTAATCTGGTTTTTAAAATTTAAAAAATAAAGTTTGAGAACCAAATTTTAAGGAATCATTGACATATTAATAGGTTAGCTCTCAAATATTGTACCCTTTTTTCAATGGATTCATTTTTCCATCTGTATATATACCTTTCTGTATAGCTCTTTATATTTCTTTCTAATCCTTTCATGTGTTTTTTAATATACCAATATCATCCAATAAGATTGAGAATTGTGAGGAATTCGCCTATATAATCATATGTTTACACAGATATATAGCAAGGGCATGATAACCAATGGTACATATAAACAATGGTAAATACATACATATTTGAACGTGCCACATAAAAATCATTCGTATTTAAGTTACATTGGAAACTTTATATAATATCTTATTCTGCGTTAACAAAACTCCTGATGATAACAATATCTCCATGACATTTTTCCCAAAATTATTACGTATATGTGCTATATTTTATAGTAGTAACGAAACAAAATGTTTGCTTAAGTAAATAACAGGTGAGTACCCCATTCCACCAAAAATTCAGAAAAATTATATCGTTCATTCAAAAATTAAGTACAATTATATGCATATGTCAAAAAAGATTCTGCAATAATATTCTTACCAATTACCTCTATTGTTCTTCTAGAAAAAGTAACTTTTCTAAATAAGGGCATACATAAATGAAATTGAAAGTTTACACATGCATGTGTCTCCACTGTATTCCATTTTGTACAAAGTTGTATACAATCAAGTGTACAAAAATAATCTGGTTCAGACGCATCGTCATCATCTGTTTAATAATAATAATAAGAATCTGTAGAAAAAGAAAAAAAGGAGTAGTAGTAGTATTTGTTGTTATAGTAAAAGTATAAATAGTAGTTGCATTTTATATTCCAAACTATATGACTGCGGTACAGTTGAAAACGGTGTTACCTTTGGTAGTATGTCAAGAAATGGCCGCCACCAATACCGCAGCTCATAGCGTTGTGTATTCCAACACATAAGATTGCTGCAATTGCGGCGTCTACAGCTGTACCTCCGTCTCGGGCCATTATTTCACTTGAAATGAAAAGTGTTATTATATATATATATATATATATATATATATATATATATATATATATATATATATATATATATATATTCATAATTATCTTCAATCTCGTTAAGTGTTGTTTCTATTTATATTGCATTCCGGCTTAAAATAATCCCAAAGGAGACTATATTGCTCTATTTCTATAATGTCTCCCGTGAAGAAGGTCGTACGGTTGAATAATAATAGAATCTTATGATGCTATTTTTGTTAACAATGTAACGGTTTCAAAAACGATTGAGGGACTAATATAATTTAATATCAAGGTTTACACGTTTAAAAACGATATTGACTTTCATTATTTGTGCACCATTTACTTTGAATGATCACAGACTTGTTAAGATAAGCTATTTTCTAAAATAGAAAATCCAAAGTCTTATATAATATTTTCCAAGGATTACAAGGTTTAATACTTTCTTTTATAATTCTTGAACTGTGTTCGAATTTCGTAGCAATAGGAATTTACGGTACATAGCTATGTGGGGAATTTGTATCAACAATTCTTTCGAAAACTGGCAGAAAACACGGTAAAAGAGCTGGTTACACGCGTGCAATACACGCACATCACCTCTCCTCAATCTGTATTTAAATTTATTTTATACAAGTATGATGAAAGGCATATAGCTTACGTAACACAGACTTTTAAAGGCTTTATAAGGATGTGTAAATTAACATCATTGATGTGGCGATGCTTTGTAAAGTTTAAATACACAAATGAGATTGTTTAATGCTTCTGGGAACAAATGATGCTTACATACTACTTTTATATGATACTGCATTTTACCGAGAGCGAATAAAAGTTATTAAACACTGAATTCTCCAAGAACATTTTTACAGTTCACTCTTTGAAAAAATACATATCCAAGACGTTCAGATAAGGTAAAGTCTTTTGCAACAAGCACACGCATAACTCACATGTTGCTTTGCATCTTAAGAAGTTGCTATAATTCTATTAAAGTATGACACTTCAATATTTAAGATTTATGCTTCCAACGATCTCAAAATAAACTCGGAACAAGCTAGTATTTGAAAAGAGATTAATATATGAAATCAATTTTTGGAAGTTTGAAAAAGGATTTAACTGAACTTTTGCTCTAAATTGCATCCCTTTTTGTACAATTGGGTAGATAAAAGCAAGGTCGCTATTTATTTAATAATTGTGCTGTCCTATTTATAAAGCACTTTGCAGCTTTTTTGTGTTGTTTACATGTCAAAATCGTTATCTTAAAAATAGTTCCTATCTCAAAATTATTTCGCATTCCGCGTCATGCTTTTTACATCGGTTCTCAATCAGCATGAGCTGCCGAAGATCCACTAGCAATGACATATTATAGCTGAATAGACTTTACTAGTAGCATATCTGGTATCACATGTAAGTATAATGTTATTAACATTATGGGTCAATAGCAAGTTCTCTTTTCTTTTGCAGACCAAATTCGCCGTGCTGGATTGAATGGACACCATATTCTAATTAAAAGTACTAGTATTTCAAGTTACTGCAAGAGTATTAAGTATTCAAAAATGATGTTACATATTACCTTCAAATAGAGTGTTATTAATTGTTTAGCGATTTGAGTATTTTAACAAAATATTGTCCTTGAAATTCATTTAAAAAATCGTTTAGTCATAACCTTTCGTTCAGTTTGGACATGCACCGTCTGCAAAATTTCACTTGTGTTTTATTTCGTTCGACTGACACAAAGAGTTTGATAAAACTGAGAAATACCAGCAAACTGCTCGTCAGATGACGTTAGTAAAAAACGCCACTGTCTGTAAAGATCATTTGAACTCTATGCTAGCCTCTCTTTGAGTTACCACTGAAATACTTTTCAGCGTTCATTTTTTTTTACAACAGTTCTAGTGCTAGGTCTGTCGTTTTAAGCTTTGAAATTTATATTTTTTACATCACTTTGCTGCTCATTACTTGGAAATGGGGTAAAAACAAGAACATGCGATTCTGCAAGACTTCTTAGGAAATCAGTTTGTGGTGGCAGTAGCGTTTAAAAAAAAAGCAAAACGTGAGAGCGCAACCTTGAGAACAATTTTGAAAACATCATAAGCTCTCGGAATTCCTTTGGCGACTACATTATGATGATGTAACCGTCTGAGGAGTCTCAAAATACCCGACAAAAGCAGCCAGAGCGAGACTTTATTCCAACACGCGTTAAGCGAGGTTTTTCTCTTGATTTGAGACATTATTTGGTCGATAAATGGCTGTGTATGATTAAAACTTTCTAAAACGGTTTATTTTAAATCGAAACAAAACAAAGCAAAAAAAGCAAAAAAAAAAAAAAAAATTACAAGAAAATGATTCACTTGTAATCGAAACGGAAGTTGTGTTGCGATACACAAACTGTATATCAGATTGCAATGCTGTAACATTGCTAGTTGTAGAAGTTTATATACGGATGAGTCGGGTGCATATCACCTCCCCGTTATTGTTTTGTACCCTGAGCCTTAGGCAAGGCGCATGTAAAACCCGTTCAGTTAGTATGCACCCATATCTCTCGCCTATCAACCTATATGACAAATTGATGTGGTAAGCATTGTTTTCTTCCGTGATGTACACAATCATGTCGTCTGAGAACAAACTATAAAAATTACATCTTATTTAATCTCTCCTATAAAATGTTTTTGGAAAGGTATTATTCACTCTTGAATACATAAAAGAAATTTAAAAATTAATGAAATAAAATATAATGTAAGTAGATTATGTTTGTGAAATATGTAAGACCGCACAACCCAAAACAGGTCTAAGACTAACAAATTGAAATACTAAATAACAATTTAAAAAATTGCTATAATGGTATAAAAAATTCATTAAATCATCTACATATAAATAAGAATACACCTACAACATTTTATTAGTCTGCCTCAAGTTCAAAAAAATCAAGTGTGTGTAAAATTATATGGCTCTAAGTTTAATAGTTTTGTGCTACTGAATTAAAATGGATTTTGAACGGACGTACGGATAAAGGACGTGCGGACGGACGGACGGACGGTAGCAAACAATATGACCCCTTCTTCTATGGCAGTGAGGGCTTAAAAGAATCGCATGTAACCATGATAGGTTTGGCATCAAAAATTAATAGATTTCATGTCCATATGCTTACAGACACGATTGCTGAAAGGAACACGAGTCACCTTCCTTACGACGTCATGTCAGTTGTATCAGACGGTATGTACAAAATATTGGATACACTGTCAGGCTTGGAATGCACGGCGTTATTATACCCGTTTTTTTTAAAGCGGTTATACTAGTTCCATCTCCATGTCCGTCTGTCCCTCCGTACGTTCTCTGGGTCCGTCACGCAGACAATTAAAAAATATAATAATAATAATAATAATAATAATAATAATAATAATAATAATAATAATAATAAACTATTTTACCGTTTATGCTACAGCTGTGAAACTTGACAGGTAGCTACCCATTGGGATATAGTTTTGCAGGACGGGAGTACAAATGTCTCTGTGACCCAAGGGGCCCCGGGACAGGATTAAAGGTCTACAAATACATAGAACGCTCTTCTGCTGTGTTCATCATACTTTTCATTTTGATAAAGTTCTAAAATTCTTCAAGACATGTCACACATGCAACGTGTTGTTCACAGTTGGCCCCAAGATTCCTCGACCAGGGGGTCAATTGAATAGAACTATAGGACATCATCAAGACATGTCAAATTGGCTGTTAATTCAAAGGTCTGTGAAAGTACAAACATTGAGTATATTTTAATCTTCTCACCGATCCCTATTCAAGAAAAAATATTGTAGTGGGTATTAATGTGAAGGCTTCTATGATTCTCGTAAACACGAAAACGTTTTAACTGTTGATGATTCAACTCTCAAACTCAGTAAGTTTTCCAAATATTTATGCAACCCAAGCCTCTCCCCTCAACAACCAGTGAGAGGCACCTGACAGGGTTATGCAATCAAAAATACATCTTCTCTCTTCTTTTCTCTGCTGATTAAGCTTTTAATTTTCCTTTTAGTACAGTTCTTAAATAACTCAAGATATATCATGTATGTAACAGATTTTATGGGGCACAAGAGATACGTGGGGGGGGGGGGGGCATCAAAGGAAGCATAAATAGGATCGACAAGTGTTTCATCATGGGCGTCAAATCAAAGGTCTTTGATAGTATTTAGCATGGAATGGATTTCAATCTTTGAAAACTTACAAAGAGTAAAAAGAAGGGGATGTGACTATTGTAATATAATTTTCTTATAATGCTCATATTTAGATGGTGTGAAGAATAGCAAGTTCAGGCTTTTTTGACAAAGTTTTCTACGTGGATTCATACCAGTAAGGTACATCAAATATCTTATGGATTTAGTGTTCAGGCCTGGAGATCATATATCTCGTAAGTTTGTGTCTGAGCTTGCTATTTTGTGTCAGCCAATCATACATGACGTTATCTTTGTGACGCCACTTTTGATTGGTTGAGAGTGAAAACTCAATCTCAAACTCAAGATCAGAGTTTATGATCTGCAGGCGTCCTTGCGTAACTGTCCAAGAGAACGTGCGCCGGTGCGGAGGAGGGGATATATGTGCGTACGATGATAAATCGTTGAAGTTGCACCAGTTCACATTGATTTCAAATCTGAAACTGACACCAGTTCCAAAATGAGAGTATTTTGTGAAGGCGTGCTATCAACATTCCTCTCAAATTAACTTGCCATTGACTAATCGATGTCTACAGATTTTATTATCCTGTGTGACAGAACGTAAGACAAACTCACGTTCCAATTTTCGAGCACTCTGCAGCATCGGCAGCAACGGCGGCAAACCGGTAATGTCCCTCCTTGGACGGTGATCCCGTGCCTGTGTCAGGCTTGGGGGTCGTTGTTTGGACGCCATCCTGATTCAGGTTGCAGGAAGAACCCTGTCCTCCGTTCGAGTCACGTCTGTTGACGGTTAAACCTAGCCCGAGACCTAGCGCTATTATTGCCACAACGATGACGATGGCAGCTGCTATCAGCAAGCGGTTCTTGGAAATGCTCCTGAAATGGATGGATATTGGTAAGAAACATAAACATGCATATATAACCACAAAAACAGACCCTTTTATAGTTTTTACATTCATCCTTCTGCTAAGGTTTCAGGAATCATATTCGACCAAAAATTAAACAGACTATATACTGTTTCCAATATTATAGTATACAAGCAACCCTCCTGATCACGTAATTAAATATCGTTCTCTGTATACAAATGGATAAAGGAAATGAGACCAAAAATACCCGTCTCTTTTAGCAATTACAATTTCAGGGAAGTATAAGGATGGCAAAATACCGCGTCTGTCACTGTTTCTTCAATTATATATCATCATCAATATGTATCAGATTTTTTTCACAAACTTTAATAAGGCCGTAATTAATCTTGACTGGACCATGTATAACACAACTTACTAACAAATTTGGAACATTAGAAGATGATCGATTTTCATGATTAATTACATACACAATATATGAAGCTTTAACATGCAGACATCAGTTGCAGATCGTTCCTCCACCGGCCAGCATGTGAATAAAATGTGTACAATATTATTACATGTAGATTCATCGTTGAGTATACATCAACCAAGATGAAAAGCACAGAAACAATGCAATAAAATAAGGTTCAATTATCAATTACACTGTATAGGAGAAATTCTTTACATTTATCATCTAAAATGTGGAGCATTAAAGATATAGCATGAGTGGTTTAATACCAAAAGAATGGGCAGAGTTGTGCAACACGTATGGCCACGTGAATAACCTAGTATAAGCTCATCATATTTAACAAAAGCATGGAAACGAGAGAAAGTGATAACTACTGCAGAATAATGATATCTATCCTCTTCAGACTATATGCTTTTATTGATGAAAGAGAGATGTGTTGTATTTGAAATTTAGCTGGCATGCGTTGTAATTGTTGCAATATTTAAACTGTGTTTTTATTGTGCAACCTTGTTCTTTGACTCAGCTGGTTGTGTGACAGTGTTGGTGTTACTATTTGTTGAATAAATGAAGCATGAAAAGTTACCTCCCTTTCTACCGGATAAAAGTTAGCATAATAGCCTTGTGGTTTCATCCATTGCAGCAAGCCCCGGTGACTTGCAAGTGGGGATGGATAACAGCACTTTTGTTGTCAGTGAAAAAAATTGTTTTAAAAAACAAACAAAACGGCAGCGTAATACTGAATATTACCTCTATTTTCAATTCTTTCTAATTGTTTCTAATAGAAACTTAGGGTATGATAGCACGAGGCATCGCACCAGTTATCGAGGATACTAACGTACCTGTTTAGCAGGATTTAGGCTATATTTGTTTATTCTGTCTTAACTTTTTACATTCCGCGATGTACTGCCTGGATTTCGGAAGTATTCTACGCATAAACCGGTTATTACTTTATCAGAAGAACTTTCGTTGGCTAATTTGCCAAGAAGCCCGAGCCAATATAACGTTCAAAAATACTCAGTCCTGCCTTATGTATGTGAAAATTGCAATGAGGAATAACTTTATGTATAAAGACCGGTGTCAGCAACCCTCTTGCAAATGAGACACTGTAAGATTAGCTCTGTATACGATAGATCTACAATTATCAATGTAACCAGTAAATGGTATTAACACGTATATAAAAATAGTACTTTGCTCATGTGTATCAGATTTATATACATCTCCATTGCTGACCCAAATACTTGTAATGTGTTGCACCGAATACTAAGAGGTAAAGGTATGCATATTGGTCACCTCAACATTAGAGGAATGAGAACAGCAGGTAAACTTGATCAGATTAAACTTATGTTACTATATAAATTTAATAATGTCTTAGTGCTTGGTCTGAGTGAATGCGAACTTGGGACTGCTTTTCAAATCTAACGTTTTCAGCTTTTTAGAAAAGGAAAAATTGATGGATCAGGAGGTTTGGTAGTCTATGTCCGTGATGGTATTATATGTAAACGCAGGGAAGATTTGGAGTCAAAGATTTCACCTAAGAATAGCAAATCTTTTCTTGTCGGTTACCGCTATAGAAATCTACTGGCTCAATTACATGGCCTCATTTGGACTGGTTCAGCATGTAACTCAACCAACTAGGGTTGTTCCTGGAAAAAGTCAAACTCTAATTGAGCATATTTATTCCCATTCCTCGAGTAATGCGCTTTTTACTGACGTCCCCTCCGTTGGCCTAAGTGACCATTACCCGACATTGTAACTTGCACGACCAATGTTTTCACCTCCAAATCATCTCACCATACGATTTCATATAAATATTTGAAAAAGTTTAATGAGAAGAAGTTCCAAGAGGAATTAAAAATGTTCCATGGGATATTATAAAAATGTTTGATGATGTTGATGATACTTTATATTCTTGGTACTCACTCTTTATAGATGTTATTGAGATACATATTCCATTGAAAAAACTCTGGGTTATACATTATACATGTTAATCAGCTAAACTGGATTACACCCCAATCTTACAAACTATAAAAACAAGCGATCAATTTAAAGCACTGGGAAACACTGACCAATACAATAAAAACACTGACCAATACAATAAATACACTGACCAATACAAAAAAGTGAGAAATGAAGTTCTAAGGCTCATAATAAGGTTATTACAAAAATCTCATTGCAAGTGATTGATAAATCTAATTAAAAAATCTCATTACAAGTGATTGATAAATTTAATTAAAAAATCTAATTACAAGTGATTGATAAATCTAATTAAAAAATCTCATTACAAGTGATAAATAAATTTAATTAAAAAATCTCATTACAAGTGATTGATAAATCTAATTAAAAAATCTCATTACAAGTGATTGATAACTCTAATTAAAAAATCTCATTACAAGTGATTGATAAATCTAATTAAAAAATCTCATTACAAGTGATTGATAAATCTAATTAAAAAATCTCATTACAAGTGATTGATAAATTTAATTAAAAAATCTCATTACAAGTGATTGATAAATCTAAACAGAAACCAGGAAACATTTTGAATTGCTTTAAAGAACTAGGATTTGGTAAAGGTCGTTTTCATTATTCATATTCTAATAATTGTTGCACCGTAAGACGTAATGGTGTATGCATCAACAAAAACAAAGATATTCCAATTCAATAACTTCTTTCCTACTGTTGCTGATAATATTGAAGAACCAATTACTCCTTGTAATCATTACAAACTTTCGCACCTTTGTAAACATAATGGAGTGGTCATTAATTTAGACAAAACTAAAGTGACGCTGATAACCACACATCAGAGACGTAACAGAATTAAAGATAATATTCTCCACATAAATTATAATGATGTGGAACTGAAAATGTTACGCATAATACAATTTTACGACTTTAACTTGATAATAATATGTTATGGTCGGAGCATATCAGTAATGTTACCAAAAAAGATGTCTAAGAATATCTGGTTACTATAAAAAATTAAAAACTTCCAAACCTTAAACCACAGGATAATGTTTTATAAAAGTTATATTCAACCTCATCTGGACTGCTGCAATATCGTATGGAGTAATGCTTCTAAAACAAATATGTTTAAAATAGTAAGACTTCAAAAACGAGCCGTCAGAATTATCCTCGACAGCAATGTTGATAATGTCTACGAATGAATGAATGATTTGAAGATCATGCCTATCTATGAAAGAATAAGTTTAAGAAAAGCTATGCTTATATTTAAAGTTTATATGGGATCTACGCCCAACTATATAAATGATATGTTCAGTAAAAGGACAAATAATACTAAAACAGGTTCTAGTCGACCAATTCTACCCTCCACGTCATGCAATAACTTTCTTCTTACTAAGCCTCAAACCAAACAGTACAAAAAATAGTTTGGCTTTTTCTGTTCGAATCATTTGGAACTGTCTAACTAAAGATTTTAAAGAAGCATAATCAGTGCCTTCCTTTCACCATAAATGTTTGCAATGAATGCAATCCAGATAATGCCTAAAACAGGTTATGGCCAACTTTGTTGTATATTTCAATACGTATATATTAATAAAATGTCCCTGGGTGTCTACTTGTGTGTGTGTGTGTGTTTGTGTGTGTGTGCATTTGTAAAAGGTGCGAAACGGTGACATCGGTGAGAAAACACGCCAAGATGATTCAAGATGGCCGCTATCGCTAAACAGGCTTGAGGCAGCTGCTCCGGATTTTTGTGCCGTTTTTCATGATTATGTGCTTGTTGTCTGTCTTCGTCTACGTTATTGTGTTCATCATGCATTGGCTGTTCTGTTGGAATGTGTTTCATCATCTTCTTGTTTTGGAAACGAGAACTATTAGACTTCTTCTCAGCCTTCTTGCTCCACTGCTACAAAGACCTTTGTTGTTGGACATATCGCCATCACGTGATACTCGCCAGTCCACCCGTTTATGCTATGATAGACCCTCATTAATTGCTTTAAATGACCACTCCTTGGCTCTCCACACTACATTGTGCACTAGACTAAACGACCTGGGACTACATTCATCATTACTTAAATGTAAGTGGAAGCGAAAAAAGAAACGTTGTTTCAAAGCTGGCCGGCGTAGAACAGGAAGAAGAATTCCAGTTATCTCCCTTTCGCCATTTCCGGAACAATTTGAAACTCGGCCCTTAATTTCAATAACTAAATTCAAATTCCTCTGAAATCGTCAACCGTTGTGTCAACTATCCAAGTGATACCACTGTGCATCGCATTATTCAATGCCAAATCAGTAGGACCACCGGACAAGCGCACAGAAATAGTTAATTGTATCAACGATCAGAATATCGACATCTTTTTCCTGACAGAAACATGGCTAAAAACATCAGGCGATGAGCCCAAGTGCGTGGATCTAACACCCCCTCGGTTACTCCATCAAGTCGTTCCCCCACCACTCACGCGAAGGTGGAATTGCTGTCATCGCAAAGAACTCCATGATCAACCGTCTTAATCACACTACAACCTTCAATTTCTACCATACATCGTTTGAACTAATCCAAACCACACTCACACTGGAACAAAGGTCAGTCCATTTTTTCTGCCTCTACTGCCCTCCTACTAGTAGAAAAAACAAGCTGACTGAATCTCTCTTTTTGGAGCAGTTTCCGAATCTCTTGGAATATGGAAATTCGATAGGTGGCAACCTGATTATTCTTGGAAATTTCAACTTTCACTTTGACTGTCCTGGAAACCCATACACATCAAAACTCCTAGATTCCATTCACGTTTTCAACCTCAAACAGTCAGTTAGCCAACCCACCCATAAACATGGTCACATTTTAGACTGGATTCTTCATAGACCTGATGATAATATTCTACAGTCTGCATTGGTATCCCACGAACTTGCATCAGATCACTTCGGCATCTTGACGTATCAGTCCCTAACCCTCCATCTTTATTTGCTACTAAGAGAAACCTCCGTATGATAAATAGAACCCAACTAATGCATGACATCCAAGCAATCCTAACAACTTTGTTACCTCCTACAGCAGAACAACTTGATAACTGCCTGCGTTCATTGCTTGACAAACATGCACCAGCAACCAAGTGCAGAGTATCAATTCAAAAGTGTTCTCCGTGGTATATCAGTGTTAGGGACCAGCTTCGCACTGCTAAAAGAGACCGCCGTAAGGCTAAGAGACTTTGGCTTTCCACCAGACTCACTATTCATATGCAAATTTATGAAGCCGCTAAGAAGAATGTTACAAACATAGTCCATGCAGCGAAATCAGCCCACTACAGTACTAAGATCACTGAAAGATCCAGCTGCAAAGAGCTCTTCAAGATTACTAGCAAGCTGATGTCAAGGAACAAATGTACACCACTTCCAACTACCTTCTCTCCAGTCGACCTTCCGGACCAGTTTGCAAAGTACAAACCATTAGAGATAAGCTTGACAACACAATTTCAACTGACTCATCGTCGCCATACAGTTGCGATACAGAATTTCAGCGACAACCGTTAGCAGCATTTGAACCGGTCTCTATGGATTTAGTACGTACAATCGTGACGAAGAGTGCCCCAAAGTCACATGAACTTGATCCGATTCCGACATCACTGCTGCTGCTTGAGTGCTTAGATCCAATATTGCCTTCACTAACTGATGTTATTAATACTTTTCTCTCATCCGGTGAATTCCCATAATTTTTCAAAACTGCCATTGTAAAACCTCTGCTGAAGAAACCAACACTTGACCATAACGATTTAAAGAACTACCGCCCAGTTTCTAACGTCCTATTCATGTCAAAAATCTTAGAAAAAGTTGTTCTATCCCAACTTGTATCTCATCTGAATTCAAACAGTCTTTATAGCAATGTACAGTCTGCATATCGCCCTCGCCACAGTACCAAAACTGCCCTAACCTTGGTGTGTTAGATGCAGAACTGAGACATTTTGATACGCATCAGCTCGAAGTGATACATACAAAACATGGTCATTTTGTTATGCACAGAGCCATTACCCCTTAATACCAATCGGGGACTTTTCATACACAACCTTTAATGAGCAAAGCCTTGACTTGATAAATACAATACGAGAACATTTTCATATCAACAGCGTGTTATATACTAAATGATAATATTTATATACACACAATCTTAACGTAGTACATACGAAACTCGGGTATTTTCATACACCCAACCTTGATGTGGAACATACCAAAGGTGGACATTTTTATATATACAACCATGACATGGAACTTACAAAACGTGGACATTTTCATACACACAACTATGACTTAGTACATACAAAACGAGGACAATTTCATAATACAATCTTGGCAAAGTATATACGAAACGGGGACATTTTCATTCAAATAATCATGTTATGGTACTTATAAAACGTGGACAAATTCATCCACAACCATGATATAGTACACACAAAACGACGACATTTACACACATACCATCTTGGCAAGGTACATTCGAAACGTGGGCAGTTTCATCCACACAACCATTACATGGTACTTTCAAAACGTGGACATTTTCATCCACACAACCATTACATGGTACTTTCAAAACGTGGACATTTTCATCCACACAACCATTACATGGTACTTTCAAAACGTGGACATTTACATACACACAACTGTAATATGGTATTTATAAAACGGGGATATTTTCATATGAATATAAATAAAAACTGGTTTCCTGCTGAAATAAGACCCTTTATCGACATATTCTTGGTGTGTTTCATTTTGAAGAGACATCATCATGCATTGGTGTATTAATGAAGTGGATTCCATTAAAACAGCAAATTTTAACACACAAAACTTAAAAATTATTGTTATTTTGTTGCCATTTTAAGTTAAACAAATGTTTACATGTCAGTAAAATGATTTTAACTGAACATCTGGCATGCAGATCTTTGATTATTTTCTGTTAACATAAACATGTTTTCTGTATTTTTGCACACTTCTGACGATTATGTTTCTTCACAGTCGTGTACATACAATTTTACCTATGCATACATGAAACGTAATACAAAATTTCAACATAAATTTCAATTTAGGTTGTTAATATGGATGATAACTGTAATTTCCCTTGATAGAGCATTTTATGCTCTGTTTGGTGTGTATTTGTAACATATAATAATAACTTCTAAATGTCTTGATTTCTGTCAGAGGAATCCAGAGCGACTGTGTATTTAGAAGAGAGTTAATTACTGGGTCACCAGACTAATGTATCTGTCAGGGAACAGCGATAGCTCAGTTGGTAGAGCTTTGGACTCGTAATCCAAGGGTCGCGGGTTCGATACCCGCCTAGGCCATCTCTTCGTGTCCTTGGGAAAAGCACTTAGCTCCCATTTCATCGGCACATTATAGCCAATAATGTCTATGCCGCTAAAAGTAACTAAAACAATATTCGATATTCACGACTAATTTTCATCCTTTATGGAGCCGAGAGGGTATGGGGGTTGGTGCGTCCAAGTTAGGCGATTGGTGCTGTTATTAGCAAACCCGGGTTCGAATATGTATCACTTAAATATGCTAGCCCTAATATTCATGCATGTAACTGTATTTAAAGCTTAAACAATAAAAAGGAAATGGCAAGGAAACGTGCATGAGTGACTTAAGTTAATTATATAACGTGCAGAAGCTGACGATTATCTCTCTGAATATTTTTTGTAATTTTATCCTTCGAACACCGATATTAAGAAAGTCATCATATATTACGAACATATATGTTTAAAATTAGAATTGACAATTTCCACCACAAAATAACCCCGCATGGTACAAGACTATTCATTCTTCCAAAAGTGTAAAATAAGATAAAATAAGAAGTAAAACAAAATAAAATATGACAGAAAAATTATTTATAATTCGGGTTGTGACATTCGTTCAAGGTTGAAGTCGAACCCATCGATCCAAAATGTAACGATTTTTGTGTAAAGCAGATTTGAGGTTTAAGTGTTGGAAGGAGCCTCGGTACCTCTGTTGGTAGAGCGCCGAACTCGTAATCCAAGGGACGCCGGTTCGATACCCGCCTTGGCCAGCCTAGGTCGGCTGCCTCTGTGTGTCCTTGTGAAACATAATTAGCTTTCTGGCATAATATAGCCAGTAGTATGTTGAAAGTGCCGTTGAAAAACCAACCAAGCAATATTAAGTGTTGGAAGTGTCCAAGAAAATTGCGGGACACCCAAACACTGATGGCAAAGTGTTTTAGATGTTTTACATATGGTAATGCAAACAAAAACATTCTTAAGTACGTTTACACACTGGTATTTGACCTAGTTTTACACAAGCGCAGGTGTAATTTTGTCAGTACGGCCAGTAATGTATATTATTATTTGATATGCAATATAATATCGAACACAAATAAGGTACATGGTGTAACACATATACAGTTGCTGAAGTTTTAACATACTCTTTACAATTGTACCGGTTTATACGCCCGTTACAAGGTTTGTACTGAAGGTCTTTTAATTATTTCTATGTTTGAAAAAAGGATTACATGTGTGAGCTGTAATTAACATTGAAATCACTATTTCAAATTGAAATATTCAGTGTAAATCAGAGAATGGAGATTAACCTAACTAATGTCTGAGAAAACGTTTATGAAAATTTACTCTCCTGAATTCACTTCTGCTGCAGGTAAACATATGTTTAAGACCTGGTATTAAAGGCATTTTACACGTATAAGAAAGGAAAATGCAAGAATACATAACAGTTACTTCGAAATTTTAATTTGGAATGAAATAATCGAATGCAAATGAGACGGTTTTATCCTAACATAATAAGGACATTGGGCAGCATAGGAATAAAACAAATTAAAACTCTTGCAATACATGTTTGGAAATATAGAAAACTAGTTTAAAAATTGCATTCAAGACATTCAAAAGCTCTTATTCTAAGTTTAAAAAGAGATTGAAAGGCTACCTTAAAATTAATGTTGAAATCCGTAGTTTAAAAAGAATGACTCGGCGTTTATTTTCAATGGATGTGATAATAACGTCAACTATTTGGATATGGCAGTTTAAACACTTCAATAGAGCTAGCTTACGTTAAATCACGATTTTGAAATGCCACAGCTACTCTGAAAAGAAAATGAAAGAAAAAGAAAAATCAGCGTATGTGAGCAAGATATGAGGAGTGGAAAAGGACATTTAGCTCTTTCTCTCTCTCCACCTGGAATCTCCGTAAGGATAAATAAGCTTTTGCTTCTCTTACGTTTTATAAAGAGCTGTCATTTTTTTAAATATGAGAAGGCTAATCGACATGGTATCTATGAAAATAGAAACCATGAAGATCTTAAAATTCATACGAGTACAGTTACTTTTTACATTGTCTAATAGTGACTTTTACTGTAATGGAGACCAAGTGTATCACCCCACTCGTCTCTAACCTATTTATCGGCACAACTACTGACAATACAAACACTTCATTCTTCTTCCAGAGAGTATAAATCTTATTATTATAATGACATCAAATTTGCCTCGAGCTTAGTCATATCTCATTCCAGTTAAAGAACATTCATATAAAACTGAGCTGCTTGTTAGATAATCTCGAAATTTCTTTCCCCGCAACGTCACCACAAACCGCTTTCATCTTTAAATTAAATACTATACATGAAAGGAGAGTATGTGCAGATAGAGAAGGTAATGTTACGACTCTAGGTCTTAAATATGTAACAGAAAGAAAGTGAAACAAATAAAAAGTAAAATCATCAAGCAATTTATTTCCAGACAATCAAAGTGAAAATTCAAAAGACACTTACAATATGTGAGTTAAATTCCAATTAATCCTAAATGTCCTAATCACAAGTACAAAATAATAGAATGTTCTAAATGAATTCCAATAGCCTTGAATGTCCTGATGTACCACAAAGATGTAATCCAGAATGTATTTGAATTAGTTCACATAAATCTCAAAATCATGTATTAATCCATGGTCAATGAGCACTTTAGTAATTCCAATGAATATTTTAAATAAATAATTCCTCTCAAATTGTATCTGATTTCAACAATACAACTGTACATTCAGACTGATCTTTAGAACAGGATCTTTAGAACAATAATGAAATTATTTACCAAAATCGCTCTATATATACACAGACGCACCTGACCCATGTCACAACAGGACATGCTGCGAAATACTATGTAAACAACTGGACAAAATATAACTATGTATTTTAAAAATAGCCATACAACTTACAATCATAGACAAAATTTAAGTATATAAGCATCATATATAACAGTAATCACTGAAGCGTCTGCAGTTATGTATATTTGCTGCCGTTGTTAAAAGACACATCATATGAGAAACACAATGTCTGCTTCAGTTTATGGTGCGACTTTGAAATGAACAGGACCAGTAACCAGGCTCTAGAAGCAGAACGAGTCAATTCTCAATGCAGCTGATTTATTGCAGCTAGTTTCAGAAGCAGACTATAGCCATTAAGTGAACTCACATTGCTGTAGGAAGGTGATGTTGTCTGAGAGTACAGTAGAGGCAAACGCTACACTTGATCCGCAACGATAGCAATTATAGTCCGTTTGCTGTCGACTGATTGACCATACAATTCAATTGTCTCTAGATTCTAAATATCCAGGAAATTATTAACCTTAATTTTTAATTATTCGTGAAGGAACTAGTAGAATAAGTGATCTGTATGGGCTCCATGACTTTTAGATTAACGTCTGGTTCGGTATTGGGTCAGTGGAAATATAATATTAAGTTTGTGCGGGAATGGGGGCAACGGGAATTTAACATTGCATTTGGGTCGGTATAAAATCTATGGGAATTTAACATTACGTTTGGGACACTACATGGCCATATGGAAATGTAACATTACAGAATGGTCACTGTGAGGGCTGTGGACTTTTAACATTAGCGTTTAGGTTACCATTGGGTTCCATGCAAATTTGAACATGATGGGACGGTATGGTGCTCTATAGGAATGAAACTTGATGAAGAGAGACACCAATACATCTAATGACACACGAACACACACCTTTTAGAATGGGCATATGGATAAACTGTGTAAACTCCGGTGTATGATTCTATGTTTAGAGTGTATTTTTATAACTTGCAAAGCACAGTGGAAATTCCGATTTAATTTTCATAGACTGATAGGAAGGTTAACTTATTCTAGGAACACAACTGCAACACTGTATAAACTTTGACAAAATGAAGAATGCACTCAGTCTCATTTCGCAATATTCATATTATTTATATTGTTATTGTTACAGAGAGAGAGAGAGAGAGAGAGAGAGAGAGAGAGAGAGAGAGAGAGAGAGAGAGAGATGAGACATAGTCACAAAACTTATCAATGTCCATATTATTTATATTGTTATTGTTCGGGAGAGGGAGAGAGAATTGAAAAATAGTAATGTCTGATCCCAAAAGTTCCTGTTTTTCCCAAATGAACACTTTAGTGTGCCCCGCTCAACCTACTCATTAATTAACCAACCAATAATTGGGACTACCCCTTATCTACATGTACAATGCCTAACTTCTAAATGGGAAAATAAACAGAGATACAATATGCAATAAAATACACAAATTTAATTGTGTACATATTTACAGTGTTGATAGCATTATATAGTAAGACGATGGTTCCAATGTTATATCACGGTTTCGTATTGCCACCGACTTTAACTATGTTGTCGAGCTATAGAAAAGAGATAGCGATAATGATTATGAAACCACAATTCTACTGTGTCATCTTTCTAGGGAAATGGTGTGTACAACAAGTCAGTAAATGTGCTAGATGAAATCCGAAGTTTCGTTGATGAAGAAAATGCACACAATATTATCCACACACTATTAAATCTTATCATGTAATCAGCTCGATGGGTCAAAACAGGATTTCTTCTCATAAAGTCTGTGATATCGTCTTCGAAGGGTGCTAATGCATACAATTCGAAATATTCCACCATGTCGAAGTTCGGAAAGCAAACAGCCACCCACTGTTTACCTGGTCAATGACTGCCGCCTGTGTTGAGACGTAGGCTCTAACGATTTTGGATTTTCGATGATGGAGTTCGTCTTTGGTGCAGACTACAGGATTTCATAGTGCCGTGTACTAATTTTCCAGATATTCATTATTCGACAAAATACTTCGCAGGTAATTATTACTATGATTTCAAACATGGCTTTTTCTTTAAACTAGTCAGCGAAGTAGACAGAAGTGAAGGAAGGATTCGTGTTCTGACCCAAGAAAGCTTCGATGTGTTTTGTCCTGGTGCGATTCATTGGCGGTTGAGAATGTTGTATCAAGTCTTTATACCACTTTACCACTCGTTCAAAATTTTCTTTTCTTCAGTGAGAGTCCAGTCTTTCTCAAGATAGTACTTCAGTTTTTCTTCCTGACTCATCATCAAACATTTGACGTGTTGTACTTGACAGGAATGATCGACTTAACATCCGTAACATTGTTCTTTGGTCAATAGCTTGATTCT
Source organism: Margaritifera margaritifera (assembly GCA_029931535.1). NCBI lineage: Eukaryota > Metazoa > Mollusca > Bivalvia > Unionida > Margaritiferidae > Margaritifera > Margaritifera margaritifera. The sequence goes on along the minus strand of JAQPZY010001039.1, from coordinate 771,520 downwards.
CGTGGCAATGCATTTAGCAAAACATTTAAACAAGGCTCTCTGTTGTTTCGACCATCGTGCTAATACTGCTTCTTCTCCTCCTGCGTCATTTCATCTTTATTTCACACTTTAACTTTGTTGTTAATGTTGTGGCAGCAGTGATTGCATTTCTGTATTGTCTATTTTCATGACTACATTTTTCCATGTGTGAACTTTTAGTAGTCCATGATCACTTCTCTCAAACTGTTGATTTCAGTGGTATTGTCGAATTATGCAGACAAGATCAGGTTCACAATGATCTTGAGTGCTGGAGCAAACTGCATTTCCTCGCCCATTTGTTCCAGTTGTACAGTATAGAAATGTTTCTTGTCACTACCTTAGTCTGGTGTGAAATGGAATCCCCGCATACAGTAACCTCTTGCATGGTCGTCTTAGGAAATGCAGTCTGTGCAGTTTGTACGCAATTGTCCGGTGGGTTTAAAACAGAGCCAATTAGTATCTCGAGTAATTCTTGTAGGTAAAGTTGGATTCAAAGGGTTTGGTGCACAAAGTTTTCCCGTCCCGGGTGACTTCTGTCTTGTAGCGGTGGAGGTGAAAGGGTTTAGCTCCACTGAGATCTGCACTGCTGACAATGCCGATGAATATTCATTTGGCTAACTCGTCCTAGAACACATGATCTTCGATCTTGAATCGGAATCCAGCTGCAATGGTAAAAGTTTTGTTTTACATCCCCTAGTCGTATAGAATACTTGGCAGCGTTCCAGATCAAGGTCGGACTACTCTCTTTTCATACTCAAGTATGGACTTCAATTCGTCGTACATACAGTAATGTTTCTTCAATGCTAGTTTTGAAATCATTAGCACCGACCATCAAATAGAAGACGGTACTACTTCGATTCTAGCTATGATGCCCATCCACTTATTTCAGCAAATAATCGACTTGCAACCACATTATCAGGAATCAAGGTCTTGTTGAATTTGCTGAGCGTGTCAGTTTTCTACACCACAGAAGCATCTAAATGTGTGTTATTGGCTTTCTTTACCATAAGTGAGTAAATTCTCCTGGTAGGTCCTGTGTGGGTAAGTATCCATGCTGCTGCTCTCTGGTTTGTTGTTCAGTCACAAATTCACTTAACTGAACAAAGAATGCATGCAACTCTAAACAGGAGCCACACCAGTATCTTGGGTTAGATTCGTATTTGACGTTTTCTATGACTTTCACTTAGAGTTACAGGTAACTGTTATTCAGATCAGTGGAGTCCTCGGTTTGTCCCTTGATATCGAACTCGGCGGTAGCTATCATCGTCAAGAACATCACTGGATAGTATTCTACCCAATGGTATTCTAGTATTATCATTCCTTTGGGTGTCATGGCAACAGGTCGAGTTCCGTCTTAGAACCTTCTCAAGAATCTTGGTGCGTCATCTTTGCTTGTTTATTGAGTAATAAAAAATGACTAAGCCTCTTACATTTCTTTGTCTGATCTTCCTTTTTTGTTTATGTTGTCTTAGTGTTTTCTACGTTTCCTCTTGGCTTGTCCTTGCTGCTGCGTGGGGATACGAGCAAATGCTTTGAGGACATGTGATGTGGTTTTACACACGGTCCAAAGAGCTGATTTCCTGCTTTGATTAATACATTTTTTCCCAGCAGTAAGTTACGCCTATTTTGGATTCTGTCGATTGATATTCACGTTTTGGAGGAATTGTTTTTCTTATAACAAGGCACGCCGTTTTAAAGCATGCTGTCTTTGGTGGACATAAGGTTTCAAGACCGGTACGACAACACGAATGACCGATTTGAAAATATTCCTTAAGCCATGTCCTCATTGTTGAGATACTCCTCGGTACACGAGATACATGAATTACAAGTCAGTCTAGAATTGTTTGCAAAGGCGTAGTTTCACCGTGATTATTCTTTGATGGATAAAATATCTTTCCGAGGACATCTTTTTATATCAATATTCATACTGTCAATTTAACTGAATGGAATATATTGCGGATGAGTAAATTCTTGGTGTAGGTGAATTGTGTTTCCTCCTTCTTTCTCGTCACTGTTGGAATGGCAGAATCTACTTAAAATGGAACCAATCTTTGCAAAGGAGCGGATGTGTTTTACACTACATTGTATCCTACCACATTTGCGTACACAAGCATCAATCTGAGCCCTTAACTGAGTTCAATGCGTTTTCGATAATACTTGAGGAATCTGTTGCTGTTGTTGATACAATTTGAGTAAGGATCTAGGACTTTGTTTCCACCCAGAACAGCAAACACAGTTGGAGAAAATGTTCTAAACAGCGTTTTGCTGTGGGGGAAAATCCATTTGTAGACGACGAGATGGTGCATGGTAGCTGATAAGCACATGTCTATTATTTTCGGCGAGGGCCTCGTGAAACTAATCGTTGAATATATTCAGACTCGTATTGAGGTGATGACGAATATTAAAATAATCACCTCGTACACATTCAGTTTGGAATCTGCTGTCGATGTTTGTTTATTTGTTTTGCTTTTTCGGGTAAAACCCAGAATAATTTTTGTCTAACTGGTGCTTTTCGTCTGTGTCCATGTGACTAGCGTTCTTTCTATCCGAGTGATATCCAAGACTTGAATGAGATGATTATTCAGATTTCGAACATTCTCCTCTCCGAGTAATCTTGCTTTTTTCTTGTGATTCCTGATGTGATGGGGATAGGATCAACATCATCTTTCTTTGTTACCCATGCTTTCATTTTTTGTCGTATCGGTGTAAGCCTGTACGTGGCTGCAAGACTTAATGTCGTCTTAGTCCTAGGTGTTTTAGCTGGTCTTGTTTGGAAACCTTCCATATCATATCTATCATATCTCTCTTTGTCTTCCAATTCATGCCCTTCCTCCCAACATGGGCTATGATGGTAAAATCAGATGACGTTGAATCCAGCGTTGTGGTTTCCTACTGCATTTTGAGGAACATTGGTTTCGCTCAAAGCTACAAAGAATTGTCGCCATCCCTTGGGTTTATATCGTTGAAAATATCTGACAACATGGTTAATCAAATACACCACAATTGATCCTGAATCGGTTTTCCTTGATACGCTAAAGAATGTTGTTTGTCGTATCACATGTGAAGATGATCATTTAGAAGCAAACGCGTCTTCCGTTGGGAACGCGTTTTCCACTTGGTTTTTGTAATGTATCTTCTTTCAAGGATGAGTATGTTACGGTTGCGTTGGCGGTCATCACGGTGGCAGCTGTTGTTTTATTCGGTCATAAGATTCTTGGAGGCACTTAAAGTTGTTTTCCTGTCTCTGGTGCTATTCTAGTGAAATTTTGAAGACGTTGCAATAATTGTCTGTATAGTTGAGCTCTTTTCGTTTCTTACAAATGTATCTGCTCGTATCTACGCTGGGGGTCAATCCACAGTTTGTAAGGGGTTGTTGGTTTTAAAGGCGCTTTAAACACATTACTGGAAATATCATGTTGAGAAAATGCGAGCTAAGTACCTATCCCAAAGACATACCAAGGCAGCCGACCCGGGCTGGCCTGGGTGGGTATTGAACCTGCGACGCTCTACCAACTGAGCTACATTGTCTCTCCCATTTGTAAGGGATCAACTTGAAATTTTGGCCATCCATATAGGAAAGTTTTGTATCATTGATGTTATTCAAAACAATTAGTCCTTCTTATTGCAAAAGCGGATTTGATGACTTAGTATAAAATAGGATCAGCTATCGCCCCAACAACGGCGCCATCAATAAGTGGAGAAACCGTCTTCGTTGGAAGAGAAATTTGTTCTTATGGGTCGTTGGATTTTTCTTTTCACCATGTTTCGAAGGATGTGACAATTGTCGTCCTAATCGCTGTTTATATGTCTTAGTCTAATTAATCTTTTCCTTTCAACACGTTCAAATAACATTTACATAAGGTATCAATGATTGTTTCAGGGGTTTTTAATGATTTATTTTTGTGTTGGTGTTTTAGATTTGGTTAGCATTGACAACACAAGCCAATGTTTGAGTAAACGAGTGGATATTGAATTTTCCCAGTTTTAGGAGTCTGTTGACGATATTGATGACGACGATACCAGGAGATCTCTTGGAATGACATCTCGTCGAGGTGACTGATGCGAAAATGTAAAAGCGTCGTCTTTTATACAAGTACTCGTATCCACTTGTTGTCGAGACGTTGTACGAGCTTTAACCTGCAGACTGGAAATGTTTAGTGAACTAAATCGCGTGAGTTCTGCTTTCGATAGATCGATTAAACTTTGTAATACACAATTCTGTTTAGCACTTTTATCTTGGGCTGTGCCACGTTTTTCGCAGCAGCAGTATCAGTAACAAAAGAAGAAGAAGACACAGGTGATGGGGGATGAGTAGATTGATGAACGAGTGTCCATTTCGGTTGCACTTTTCTTAAGGCGGTTTCACTGGCATCATCAAAGATGGAGTAGCTAATACTAACACAGCGATGGTAGTTTTGATGGTTCTACCTCTATAGTTACTGCTCTAATGGGTTCTGGTCGTGGTTTACGTTGGTATATGCGCATTCTCTCTGTAGTGCCTCTCTTTCTTTTGGATGTGGCTGTGGTCACCGTTTTCGTCTTTGCAATTGTTGCGGTTATTTCCTTCTTCCTGGTCTTTGTCTACTTTCTTTTCTTGATAGATGGTATTTGTTTGTTGTTGTAGCAGCAACTCTCTTCGTCTTCGTCTTCCTCTTTGTCTTTGCTTTGGCCTTTTGTGCTGCATTAAGATCCCATTGTAGAAGAGAACGAATAATAACTCGTGCATGAAATCCACTTCCGACCGGTTTCGAGGCCATTTATTTCTTGGTCTATATATGGATTCTCGGATCTGCGAGTTGTGTGAATTCTTTTTTATGCTTTTCTAAAAGACGTTGCGTTTGTTTTGCAATGTAAATAAATCCTTTTATTAATTGATGTGCTGCGAAAGTAAACCAGAGTAACACTTATTTGGTACTAGCTACCAACAAATGTGAACACACATCTTTTCGCCACTGACAGCATACAGTGCGCTAATCAATGTCGCTTTATGAGATTGAAGTGATGTTTTGTTGTACTACAGTGATGGAAATAACTGACAAGTGCTTTTGTGATCGAATGAGTGAGTGAATGAATGAGGTTTTATATTTTCATACGAACAAAAACAATGAGGATGACGTGTAAATAACTGAACCACCAATGTTAACCCAGTCGTGAAACAGGTCAGTGCAAAATCTCAGGGAATTACGTATATTAGGCTTTAAATACCCTCCAAGAATCAAACTTATTTTTCATATTTTCCTTGGCGTTTCTTGAGTAACGAGTAAGCAGAGTGCCACACTTTGTAACACCACAGGATGCGTTGATGAGAACAATCCAACAAGAGTTGTTTGTGTTCGATCAAACATTTGACAAATTCGGTTTTACCTAAGCCGCTAAGTCCTACAATTAACATGTTATAGCTACAATGCTACCCAACTTTGACGATCTGACATTTCGTCGATCATCTTGAGAACGGGCGACGCAGCCATGACTGCAGACTTTTAATTCTGAGTGTATAAGAGAAGACCTTTTATGTAGGATATGAACATGGTTTAATTTGCGATTATTTACAACAGTTGAACACATTGTCACAGCAACAGGTGCGGAAACAACGTTATTTTTGTTTTCTTTCTTTTGTTGCAGCACGATCCGTATGGGTACTTCTTTCTTCTTCTTGTTTGTGGCGTAGACGTTCCCACACATTTCGAATTGTTAGCTACCTACGTCTATTATCAAGGCAATCCAAAATTATTCCAGTGGCGTAGATCATTCCAGTGTGGAGTATGTTGGCGAAGATCATTAGCTACACAAAACTTTTGGTAAGTGTAATGTCACGACAAGGTGCAGCGAATATCTTCATCACACGGGGGTCAGATATGTATTCATCACCAATCGCAACACATTGAATACAATTATTTACTCGTGAACATGCAATGTTTTTGTTACTGTTATTGTAATCCAGTCTTTATGTGTAATGATGATTAGAGTCCCTTGATGTCTTCTGACAGACGAAGCGAATGCTGGCTGAATCTTTATACACCAATTTGTACAGTTTCACGCCACAATTAAAACATTGTATTTTGTCTCCTTTCCCAAGTACGCAACTTCTGTTCTAGCTAAAGCTTTGGAAGTTTGTACATCAAGATATCTCGGCCATTTCTCGTTGAATATGTTCAATCTACTGGCATAATTACAATAACCATGGAATCGTGAATTCTGCTCTCATCCATAATTCCATAATAATGAGGGACTGGTTCTGGAATGATCGGTTTCACTTTTGCTTGTTAGGTGGAGTGTAGGTTACAACAGAGATTGACAGGTCTTCTATTCCATGGATGACGACATCCAGAGTTTGGCATAGTGCCAGCATTAATTGTTATGGTACAATCTGATGTACTTTCTCAGACAAATGTGTATTCCTGTATTGGTCATGGGTTTTGATGAGAATTCTTTGACCTTTCCTGAGTTCAATGCCTGTTTCATCATGTCACAATTCACTACATGACTGAAACGATAGTTGAGTGTATGTTTTTACACTTTGCATTTGGTGTTGATTTGTCCTTTCTTTTCTAAGCATTGCTACAAGTAATTCATAGGTCCGCCAGTTGCAAAGCTGAGAATAGTGTTTTCGGGATGTTCGTCAGTCCTCGCTCCGCAACATTCGTCTTCGATGTGTTGATGATAGCATCCAGGTCGAACGATGTACATACAGCTGTCTTTTCAAAGTAAAGCACGTTGTCACCGGGAGAGTCCAGAACGGAGTACAGCTTAAAATGGGCGTTGGCTATCAGGTAAGCATCAATAATTCCGTTGGCAAACTCGTTAGGTTGGACAACTCAACCGTCTCTTTGCAATTTTCCATGATCAAATCTTTTCGTCCTACGACGATGTGAGTTTTCCTTTATCGTCCACCAACTGAAAGTATTCGTTTTGATCTTTAAAATATGTATTCCATGTTGGGCATAATCAAACGTTAAGCTAGTTTTCCCTTTGGCAAAATCCAATTTCTCTCTGGCAAAACCCCGTCATCCTTCGTGAGCGCGACGTGTTCAACTTCGATTCCTTCGACGGATCGGTACCATCGCTTGAATAATTCTTTCTCTTCTTCTGTGTGACGCCACTTCTGATAGCCGCTAGCCTCTTGTTTCAAATTTAGGAACTCGCTGACGTTTTCAGAAACAATTGCCTGAACTCATCATGTCGGAAATGTTCTGTGGTGGGGATGTGCCCGATTTTCCGTACACTTTTAAAAACTGGTGTCCACGATCGAGAGCGTGGAACACTTTCACACTTACCCACGTTTATGTCAAAGCGGCAGGGATCATGTTGGTTGCAAGTTTCAGGACATTTGCAACATAACGGAAACATCAGTGTTCTGTTGCAGTGATGTGCTAACACATGATCGTACAAGTTCGTGGGTGAAAGAACTTAGTATTTGATCATTCCTTCGTATTGGTGAATATGCTCAACGTCAACGTGTTCTGTGAAAAATTCGGGGTGACTCGTCGGTAATCGAGAATATTTACATAAACACGTACACAACGAGCAAACGTCGATATACATGATTTGTTCTCCTTTTGATTCTGCTGCATCATACAATAGGCGTGAAACAACGGTACGTCCTCGAAACAAACTGTCGTGAGTACCCAAATGTTCAATTTCAACCACATTGTAATCTTCGACGACGCGTCGATATTCTTTACCAGTTTTCAGAAGTCGGTCGTATTCGTGTTCCCACATTTATGCCACGCAGTATCAGTGTGATTCTAGGTTCTGGTATCGTTCGCGAGTTGTTTCGTACAGGTCTTCTATGCACCCAGTATTCAGATTCTTCAGTTCTCGGTTATGCCATAGACGTCGAAGAAGTTTGTACACTATCTTTGGGTTTTCTAAATCATAACTATCAATTGAGGAAGAATCAGTCTTATCTCTGCCATTTCTGGCATATTGTATCCTCTTGTCTTGAGCCTTGAGTAAGTAATATAAACAACGCAAAGCTCTTGCCGAATACCTACGACTCACATATTGATACGTTTGGGTGGTACAATATTTAGAGTGTTCTCGGGCATGAAATTCGTTCTGTACACCAATCCAGAAGCCTTGGCAATGGTAAATTCTTCATTCAAATGATCAATATCATTGTGCTCGATAAACAAATCATTGTCGACAAGAACAGGGTAGAACGTCGACATTGGACCGACAATAGTTCAGCATTTCTTATTGCAAATCAAGGTGTTAATATAGGGAGTGTGGTACCATGTGTACAATGATTCTCGCTGCTACTCCCACGTGTTTGAGTCATAGCGTCGTGCATCGAGCAAATGTTGTTGCACTACGTGTTGATTTTCCTCAGTGTTAGAAAAGTGAGGAAAATTCCTTTATCCTTTTCAGTCAATCCAAACGTTTTAAGTATCTTACTCAAAGTTCAATGGCATAGTCAATTAACTCATTCAGTCTTTGAACTGTACTGTTCCTAATTTCATGTTAATGATCTTTTGCTCCTTTTATGGTCACTTGCGAGTATTCCGTTCCCTTTTCTGCAATATGTTTCAAACGAAACGTGCTGTCGTACTCAGGCATATTGTAGGCAATCTCTTTAGAGTATTTGTAAGAGTTGCCATAACGATCTAAGTCTTCTTCGTCACAGTCATCGGCGAGGTCCAAGACCCACTAAGCAAAATCGGTAAGAGTCCACGAAATATTTTGTCTCGTCCGACCGGGAGTACGCGACAGTTCCGACAGTGACATAATATAGATTTTTGGATACATTCAAAGCAAGCTCGATGGACTACACAAACGTTAAGTACAAGAATTCCAGTTTCTTGTGAATACTTAAAGTAATAAAGAGATAAAGCACTCGATGGTCCCGTTACTTTTTCTTCTTGATCTGAATGCACAACTGTTCGTCTTGTTCGTTGACGTATCTCTGACTGTAACATTGATGATCTACATCGACGACGCGATGACAAATATGGCATGGTGTCTGCCCTGAACAAACGTGTAAAGTTCTCGAGCTGGAACGAAGATTGTATCCACATATTGACACACTACTAGTAATTCACAAGTGCTTTTCTTCTGTTTGATCTGATTCCTTTTATGGCAATCGCAGCAATCTTGACTCCCAAATATGCATTTACATGTACAACACGGAATCATCACATTTCCTTACGAAACACCAGGACTTGACGCTTAACAGTGACGTCTCTCTCCACGATGTAAATGTTGCTCCTGAATTTGAAACCTTTGTCACATTTTTTTACAATAGTATTTGTATCCGAGAAATCCTTTGATATTGGTAATAGCGTCCAAATGAGGTGGTTGATGATACAAGTGGATTTTTTCTCTCTCTGAAAATTAGGTCCTCGAAGCAGAAGATCTACGCAAATCACTTGAGGGTAAAACTTTCAAAGTATAACGAGGGTCTAACGCCTTTTGAATTGTCTGTTTCTCATTGGGTCCGCAGACGATCTCTTTAGAAATCCCAGCTTGTTCCAATAGTGTCTCTGATTTTATTTTTGGATTTGTGAAATAGTCTGTTTTCTCTTCGTTTGCTCTTGGTACCACGTTGGTACGCGCTAGATACATGTTGCCTCTGTCGTTGTCGATCTTGACTATACTTCTTTTGGATGATGGGAGGTCAGTAACGGATAACACGTTGCAACGTGGCCTGCTGCCTGATGAAGGTGAAACCTGAGTCGTATTCATTTCATTTTTTCATTTCTCCCGTAACCTTCCTGGTCGTAGGGGCGCCGCTGATGACTTTGCGACAGTCTCTCTCCATTTCGCCCTGTTCTCCACTGCTCTTTGGGACTTTGCAAAGTCCATGCCTGTCCACTCTTTGATATTGTCTTCCCATCTCTTCTTCTGTCTGCCTCGTTTTCTCTTTCCTCTCACTGTGCCCTGTAGGATTGTCTTTGACAGGCCAGTTGAGCGTGAGACGTGACCATACCATCTTAGTTTGCGTTTCTTTACAGTGGTGAGCAGATCTTCATAAGGTCCAATTGCACCTTGGATTTTAGTGCGCACCTCCGCATTAGAGACGTGGTCTAAGTATGAGATTTTCAGGATCCTTCGATAACATCTCATCTCTAGGGCATGGATTTTTCTCTCTAATTCTGCTGTTAGGGTCCATGTCTCACATCCATATAGGAATATGGACATGGCGAGGGAGCGCATAAGCCTGATCTTGGACCCAAGCGTGATGTTGCTGTCTTTCCAAATATCCTTCAGCCTAGCCAGAGCAGCTGTTGTCTGCGCAATCCTGGAAAGAACCTCAGGTTTTGAACCTTCATCAGAGGCGATAGCACCTAGGTATTTGAAGCTTTTTACTGTGCCCAGCTTCTGTCCATTCACTCTTATTTCCTTTTGGATGCCACTCGGGTTGTTTGTCATTAGCTTTGTCCTTTCAGCGTTGATCTCCATCCCATATCTTAGTGATGCTTGATTGAGACGGTTCACTAAGGTTTCCAGTTCTTCTTCATATCCTGCTAAGCCATCGATATCATCAGCGAAGCGCAGGTTGGTGATTGTTCTGCCTCCAACACTGACACTGCCCTCATGGTCTTCCAAGGGGTCGGACATGATCCTTTCCAGGTAGATGTTGAAGAGAGTGGGTGAGAGAAGGCACCCCTATCTGACTCCGAATGTGGTTCTGAACCAGTCTCCTATATTGCCATTGACGAGAAATGTACTAGTCGCTTTGTCATACAGGGTTTCTATAGTGCGGATTAGTTTTGCGTTTATGTTGTATATCCGCATGGTGGCCCACAAGGCTGCATGCCATACCTTGTCGAAAGCCTTCTTGAAGTCAATGAAGACATGATAGAGGTTCTGTTGATGCTGGAGATATTTTTCACAGAGGATTCTAGGATTGAAGATCTGTTCTGTAGTTCTACGTCCTGCTCTGAAACCTGCCTGTTCTTCCGCAATGACGTGCTCTGATTGGGGTTTCAGTCTATTGAGGATGATCTTAAGCATAACCTGGCTTGGGTGACTGATGAGACTGATTTGTTGGGTAGTTCTGGCACAGTTGTTGTAGATTCCCTTTTTTAGGAAGAGTCACGATCAGAGACTGGGTTCATGGGGTGGGCCATTCTCCTGTTTGCCAGATTTGGTTGCAGATTGTTGTGAGGACATCTATCATGGAAGTTCCTCCTGCTTGAACAAGTTCTGCTGGTATATTGTCTACCCCAGCTGACTTCCCCTTCTTGAGCGCCTTTACTGCAGCCTCTACTTCGTCCCTGAGGATCGGGTGGTCAACTTCTGTTGTGGTCAGTGGTACGTTTAGTACAGCTTGGTCTCCAGAAGTCTCCTGATTGTAAAGCTCCGAACAGTATTCCGTCCATCTGTTAAGAATGTCTTGGTTTTCTGTCAGACTCTTACCAGCCTTGTCCTGAATCGTATTAGATCTCCCCTGTTTCTCTGTTGTCAGGTCGTCTGAGGAAGACCAATAAGCCACGACAAGTTAGGATGAGGTTCGCCCTTGAAAAACTTAAAGATCCAAGCGTGGCACAAGCATTTGAAGCATCAATGGGCGGCAAATTTGCACCACTCACAATTCTGGGACATAAAGAAATAAACATAGACTCCTTGATCATCACCTTCAACAAGGCAGTAATAGACACAGCCGGAGAGATCCTTGGCAAGCATCGTAGAATAAAGAAGCCTTGGGTCACAGCAGATATCCTCGACCTTTGTGATGTGAGGAGAAAACTGAAGGGTAAGCGAGGAGACCATGAAGGAGCAATAAAATACAGGGAGATTAACAACAGGATTAAGAAGAGCATAAAGAAAGCAAAAGAAAGCTGGTTAGAGGACCAATGCAAAGAAGTCGAGAAAAGCCTGAACCAGAATGACAGTAAAAGGGCATACCAGTTGGTGAGTCATATACAAGGCCGCTTTCCCAACTTTGATGTCGAATTCGTCGTTGGATCAGTGATCGTTTCGAATTCTGTCGATGTTCTTGGAAGTCGTTCATGCAACAGGTCTGCTAAATTCAATCCATACGGGAGATTTCAAACCGCCTTGAGTTATAGAAAGTCGCAAACCATCTTGACCTTCTGAGAGACAATTTCGTTTCAAGTCGTCCAATATAAAATCAAACACGTCAGTAATAAATGTGGCCATTTTTTTGGCTGAAACTTCGACTTAAAATCATTGAATCTGACAGTGTACGTCTATGCTGTTGTTCGAAATTTTCTGCAAGTCAACTTGCACAAATGCTCGATGTGGAAATAATCATCGGGTGCTACAGAGCCACTTTCATTCTTGGACGATCTTGACTCTGTATGTGGTGGTTCTGGTGATGGTGCAATAGTGATAGTGGCAGTGTGGTGATGATGCATAGGGATCAATCATTTCATCATCGAAATAGCTAGGATGTAATAGTGCTAAAAAAATCTTCTCTAGTCACCATCGCTTTACTTCCGGTTTCTCTATACAGTTGTGCTATCGTTTCCTGATAACACTTGCTCATGGTATCAAGTTTTATTTGATTGTATTTTAACCATATATATATATAGTTTGTAAGAACGAGTATTTGTCTGTAAGAGTGGGGTATGTGTGTTTGTTTGTAGGTACAAGTGTTTGCCATCCTTTCATAACATATCATACCCCTGTATATATTAGTCTGTAATTGTGAATGTTGTATTGTAAGTGTGGATGTTGTGTTGTAAGTGTGGATGTTGTGTTGTAAGTGTGGATGTTAGTATGGAAGAAAGGGTATTTGTCATCATAACACATAATACTCCTTCTCACTGTATACTTTGTTTGTAAGTGCACATGTTTGTTTTTCTTGTAAGTACGATTGTTTGTCATTCCATCATAACATATCATACCTCTTTTTGCCCTTTTATTAGTTTATAAGTGTCGGGTGTTAGATTATAATGATTTCTCTGTGTGTCTATAAATGTTTCTCTACGATCAGGTAAACTTAAGCAGCGCCAGTTTAATTTGCTATTTCAAAAATCACACGGATATTTTCTTATTAAATAATACAAATAATAGACATAAACAATTTAAAATTAAGCAAAATTGCATAGAAGTTTTATTATTCCCCCCAACCCCCAGCACCACCAGCAACAATAAAAATTACTATCATTTTCTTCTCCTGCATCAATTAATCTCAAGTAAAATTCTCAATTAAATAACTTTCTTACGTGCAATAACTTTTTATCCATCAATGCGGCGCGACATTCTCTAAGTTTCTGTTTGAATTAACTTTAATGTTAAATTTAAGCATTGTTAACGTAAAAATGTAACTAATCAAAGTTTTTAATATTGCAGCGACAGAAAATATCCATCGCCTGTATTGTAGATAAACCAACAACGAACTGTAAAGATGGTCACTGAGTGTATTGGTCCAAAGTCTTAAATCAACCTTAGAAAAGAAAAATATAAATTAAAAAAAAATACCCCACAGCAAAACAAACAATAATGTATCAGTGATGTATGATGCAGTGGGTTTACAAAGTGCATTGATTCAAAGTTGACAACTAACTGCATCTATCTCTTTACCAAAAATGTATCGGTACGATATAATGAAGCTTGGTCACAAAGTCAATTGGTAACAAAAATTCCACAGCGAACTCTACATATTGCTTTGCCAAAAATGTATCAATACCGTATGGTGTAGTGGCGTCACTGTGAACATTAAAACATAGTCGACAACGAAACTCTATCTATCGCTCTACCAGAAACGTATCAATACGGTATACTGTAGCAGGGTTACAATGTGCACTGCCTCAATGACAACAACAAACTCTATCATTTTACTAAACATGTATCAATGCGAGGTTATGAACCAAGCTTCCTATATTGCTGTGTAACTTATGAGTTTGTCCTCTTTACATCTAATTTGCATGTTACAAATACATTATGTACTTGGACACATGTTAAAAAGAAGGAAGAAGTTGTATTTGTGATATCTCGTTCTCTGCAAATGAGACACTCATTTAAGAAACTAAATATTTAAGAATTTCTAAAACTTTTTAGATTATACACTGTAAGTTTGAAACATTACAGACGATAAAGTTAGAATAATTACCAATAAAAAAAAAAAAGAATTTCACAGCAAAAATAATTCTATATAAAAAAATAGAAAGAAAATCAACTTCGCGCACGATTATGCTTTTAAAAGTGTGGTCTAGTGATTCTGGATATTTAGTTGATTGAGCGGGATACATTTAAGTGTAGGTTTTGAAGAAACAACCCTCTTTTGTGATTATATTTATGTTTTGAATTTTTTCTTCTCTCTCTCTCTCTCACTATAAACATACGAATAAATATATTTTCTCGCAGTAGCAATAGCATTATGAATATATTTCTCTCTCTCTCTCTCTGTCTCTCTCTCTCTCTCTCTCTCTCTCTCTGTGTAACAATAACAATATCAATAGCACAATCTCTCTCTCCTTCTCTCAGTCAGAATAAAACTGAATAATATGATTTATTTAGTGGTCACAATAAAAGTATGAATAATATGACCTCTCTCTGTCTGTCAATAACAATAAAAAAACAAATAAAATAACATATTTCCCCATCTGCAACAATAGTAATATGAATAATATAATTTGATCTCTCAGTAAAAACTAAAATATGAATAATATGCACCTCTCTCTCTCTCTCTCTCTCTGTAACAATGACAATATGAATAATATGAACAGAGCGAAATCATACTGACAGCAGTCTTTGTTGAGACACAAAGTTGATACAATGTTGCATTTGCGTTCCTGGAATAAGGTAAACCTTCCTGTTGGTCTATAAAAATCGACTCAGAATGTTTATTGTCCTTTTCAAGTTACAAATATACACCCTTATCATAGAATCATACTTCAGACCTTCCACTGCTTTTCCCGGTTCTAAAGTGTGTGTTTGTCTGTCATCAGCAGTTTTTGTCTGTCTCTCGATACACAGAAGACATTATTATATACTTCATAAATAGTCCCATTAGTTTAATGTTGTTGACACGGGTCAATACCCATCGATATTGACCGTAGTTAAGTAAACATATTCACAGCTTTCTTAAATGACAAACACGTGCCCGCATTCAACGAACTACTTCTGGCTACGGCTAAATAATACCTAACACCAATGCTGGACAATAAGTGGATCTAGCACTCATCAAAATAAAACTATCTAGTCTATCATGCAAATTAAATAAAGAAAATCTGAATACATCCAAAGATTTTAATTGCAAGGGAAAAAAAGAAAGAAAATAAAACTATGATTTATACAAATAATGAAAATAAATGGACGGCTAGAGAGAGAGAGAGAGAGAGAGAGAGAGAGAGAGAGAGAGAGAGAGAGAGAGAGAGAGAGAGAGAGAGAGAGAGAAAGAGAGAGAGAGAGACTGTATCAAACTGACCTTTGATATAATGTTACAATATATCACTCAACAATTTCCCTTCCCCTTCACGTAAACAGTGCACCTGTAACCGTTCTGAATGGCCTTGTTTTATCCCTCACTCGGAATTTAATGAAACACAAGCGACTCCAAAATGAATCTGTATCCTTTTTTGAGGTCTTATTCAAGACCGATGGACCGCAATACTCTGGCAACAATCATGACGCAACAGCACTTTCATATTTACCCGCCACCATGACAGCATCATTGAGACAATCCCAACGATACTGTAACATTAGACTGAATTTTTCTGGCTTCTCTTTTCATACTGGTATCTTCAATTTTAATTGACGCATTGCTGCATTTTTTTTTCTAATATTATTATTTCCTTGTGTTCCTTTGGCTACATGACATTGCATCTTCTTCAACAAACTTAGTTTCGTTCAGTGTTGAATGAGAATCACCCCATGTACCCACGTGCCTCTATAGCAGTAAAGTAGCGTATATTACTGCGCGGTGTTCAGGTTGCATTCATTAATTAAACGATGCGTATAATATTTTAAAAATGTTGAAATCTTAATTTTGGTGTAGACTGTGTTATTTCTAAAAAATAACAGAATGATTATTATGCTTCTTTTTAAGTATATAATAATAAGTTTATTGACTGAGTATTGAAAAATATTGGTCTCTGGTTCATATAGCGTAGAATGCCCTCGCAAGGTAGGGCATTTTCCGCCACATGACATCGGGTCCAATATTTTTCAATACTCGGTTGATAACCTATACATATTGCACCATAATGTTCAAATTTGCATAGGATGCCATGGTGACCCAAAAACTAAAAAATGTCAAATTTCCAGAGAACCCATACCAATCCAAACGATACCAAATTCCCATAGACACTATACTAGTCCAAATGCAGTGTTAAATTTCCATAGACCTGATACCAGCACATGCATAATGGTAAATTTCCATAAAATCCATGTAGTCCCAAACGTAATCGTAAATTTCCGTACTGACTCAAATACTAATGTTAAATTAAATAGTCACCGTACTGACCCCTTATTCTACTTATAGTCCTGTATAAGTTGTTCCAGAAATTGTTACGGTGCTGTTTAAAGTTTTGCCCTATACTTCAATAGTTCAGAGGCAAGCATTTTTGGAGTAATAACCACATAGGTGCTACTCAGTAAATTTCATAGCATCTGAGGTTATCATTATTTCCATATCCAGCGATTCTCTACCAAATATTAATCATCTAACAATTTGTAACTCTTTTGATTGTACCAGTACCAACCACAGTGAGAGCAAATACAACAATGACAGGCAGACGAACGAAGGCACAATGCACATTATTTCTCTCAAAAGCGAGGTAGCATATTTAATTTCATTTACTGTTGATAGTGACTAAATTTCATGCAAAACACTTACATCGATAATTACTTAATTTAACAGTCTATTGACGTGGAACCTTACTGAAAATATGTACAGTGAAACCTGTCTTGAGAGACCGCCCCTTCTGCCAACAAAAAGCGGTCTCTCATGAAGGTGGTCTCTCATAACAGGTTTGTACAAAAAGACCAGTTTCCAATGTCGAAATTCAGCATTGTTTATATTGCATCCTTTATTTATACTTCTTGTTAAAATTTTGCATGCATTTATCTGAAAATAAGTTTAAACAGCAATAAAAATATACATCTATCATTAAACATGAATCACATTTATATCTGAAGATCACATATACATATATTAGCATATGAATTTGTTTCCAATTGATTCCTTGTCTTTTATAACACCCTGAATTTGAGTCTTCCCGACATTTAAACTGGCTGCTGTTTTGTGAGCGGTCTCACCTTTTTCACTTCTTTTTATTACATTCATTCTTTCCTCCATTGTTAGAATTTGTCTCTTTTTCGTTGTGGATTCTGCTATTGTTATTAAGGTGCTAGGTGTTAACGTTATCAGTGATCAATTGTAATAACGACGGTTTTGATCAGCCTTTGGGAAAATAACGAATACATAAACAATGTATCTGTACCATGTATATGTACCAATGTATATGTACCAATGAATGAAAATGTATATGTACCATGTATATGTACCAACGAATACAAAATATAGAAAGACTTAATTAACTCATCCAGAAACAGAATAAATTTATTTAGAGACGAAAGTCAAATGCTTAATTCACCAACGACATAAAGTGATTAACTCTATAAACAAAGGGTGTAACCGTCGGTACTAAGGTAAACAGACGACGGCTTGGTGTGACGATTGTAATCATTGTAACATTATAAAAATAAAAAAAACACAACCCATTAACAATGACAATCGAATCCTGAAAACGATTCTCCTCTACTGGTATTCAGAACAAAGACAAAGATATAATTCACCCGAGATAT
Organism: Margaritifera margaritifera; assembly: GCA_029931535.1. NCBI lineage: Eukaryota > Metazoa > Mollusca > Bivalvia > Unionida > Margaritiferidae > Margaritifera > Margaritifera margaritifera. The sequence continues at coordinate 753,781 of JAQPZY010001039.1, read as the reverse complement.
TACGGATTAACTCCAAAGATAAACGATGTATGCATGACCTGTACAATTTACAGAACCGCTAGCCAGCCTAATTTTTTTTTTTTTTATTTTTTTGTTCAGAACAATCTTTTCTTTTTTAAACGGTCGTTGCTACAAAGGATTAAATAAAGCTCAGTGGTGTTTGTCTCAGTTCTCGTGATATAGCAGTGCTATTTTAGAACAATCAGCCATTCGCAACTTCGCGGTCAATCCTACGGATCGTAATTTAGTCTCTCAGAAACAGCCGAGGTAGTTCCGAATGAACAATCTGCGTGTACACTAGTCTGGTTTACAATATATAACATATAACACTACATACATGACCTGTAAAATTTAAGGAACCGGGAGCCAGCCTAATTCTTTTGCTTGTTTGTTTGTTTTTGTTCAGAACAATCTTTACTTTTTAAACGGTGGTTGCTACAAAGGATTAAATAAAGGAAAGTGGTGTTTGTCTCAGTTCTCGTGATACTCTAGTCTGGTTTACAATATATAACATATAACACTACATACATTACCTGTACAATTTACGAAAGCGGTAGCCAGCCTATAGTCTTTACTTTTTAAGTGGTCGCGGTTACAAAGGATTAAATAAAATTCAGTTGTGTTTATCTCTGTTTTTCCGATGCGGTCGTTCATAGCAGTGTCGAAATGCATATTGTACCAAGAAATCGTGGTCGCTGGTCGCGTTCTGCAGGTGGTCGCTCACGACAGTGCGTTTATAAAATAGAATCGATCAATGCATTACTATTGTGGTCATAAATGACAAGTGGTCGCTCATAGCAGAGGTCGCTCAAGACAGGTTTTACTGTAATAACATTTTATTTGTTGACAGTGGACCCACAAAGTTTTGTTTCTTAAGGATATGTGTACTATATATATATATATATATATATATATATATATATATATATATATATATATATATATATATATAGAGAGAGAGAGAGAGAGAGAGAGAGAGAGAGAGAGAGAGATGCTATTGAGGTGTAATATCTAGAATACATATATAACGATTAAAAATGTATTTTATAGGTTGATGTCCTTAATACAGATGTGTCAACTAAGACAGTCTACTCTGGAATTTGAAACATAAGTTGCTAGAATTTCATTTCTTGCCCTGATCATTATAATCAAAACGTGGTCTCACTTTTCCGTCTTTGCAGCTAAAAGTAACGTAGCTGGATGAGGAAATTGCAAACCCTCTGTGTGTGTGTGTGTGTGTGTGTGTGTGTGTGTGTGTGTGAGAGAGAGAGAGAGAGAGAGTTAGAGAGAGAGAGAGAGAGAGAGAGAGAGAGAGAGAGAGAGAGAGAGAGAGAGAGAGAGAGAGAGAGAGTCCAGCTCCTCTGACTCAAAACATACAAGTACAGGCTGGGATAGTTTAATTCGGACTGTTTCTAGAAATATATCTTTACTGCAATCGTTGCGAACTTCACAATGCATTAAAATGGAATAAATTCAAGAGCATAAGTATGCATATTCAGTTTGTAAACGCATCTCGCCTTCGAGGACTTAGAACTCAGGGATTTGCTGCTAGTAAACTGTGAAATTATCGGTGTGTGCTAGACCCATTTAAGCGAAACGTGACCTTTACAAGATACGTGTACTGGAATAATATATCTTGAACTTCTTGTGTTGCTTCAAGAACAGTAGTTACTGGGATAGCAAGTTAAACACAGGCCCGACAGTGTATCACGTAAGGACATACATAAACATATCACCCAGAGAATGGAGTCTCAGTGTTCGAAACAAGTTATATCCGAGATATAACAGTGCTCGGCTATACGCATTTTACATCTTGTAAATGCAACTATTTCTTTGGCAAATATATATGTGTGTAGACCGTCAATGAAGTTTACGAACTGAGCTAGATTTGATAACCCCCACTGTCTATATAGCCTGTAAAATATGACACCTAATCATTTAATATAATAATCATTAAAGAATCTGATGATATTTCTAACCCAATTATAACTTTGAAAAGCTGAAATAAATCAGAAATCACAATTGATACGTATATGATTTGTTCAAGTCCGGACACTGTCTGATGACCCATGATCAAGTCCGGACACTGTCTGATGACCCATGATCAAGTCCGGACACCGTCTGATGACCCATGACAGATCATACAATTTTTTTTTTTTTCCAATTTGTAATAATCCAATAGTTATACCTAGCTTTGTATTACGCCATTCTTGCACCAATACCTCTATAATTTTCCCCGAGTTCGTAAAGTTATTTTCCTGTCACCAATAACAATTTTAATGTTGACCAATGTCTCATACCGAGTCACTTTAGTTAATATAGGTAATATAAGTTCGACTGGGTAATTTTATGGTAAAATATGAACAAACTAAAAATGAAATTGCAAAATTAAAAAATGCACATGCCAAAATACTTATGATACAAGATTAAGATTACAGCAGGTGTTTAGTTGTTAGATTTGTCCTGATATTTCCATGGAGTTGTTGTTTGTCATTTTATGGCCTGTCAAAACCAAGTTATCAATTTTGGGATTTTCACCTTATTCCTCGTCATTATTACCATCTGACTATTTATATCCCCATTGCTGAAAATCGTGCATACAACTATTTATTGTCGAGTTTCTTTGCTCTTCAATATTTCTAAGTCTCTTTTTTTTCACACATTCTCGTGCTATTTATTTGGTCTGCACATTCCAATTTATTCAAAGGAAAAGTGCAAGTGACAAAATTATATCACACAAAGATTTTATTCTGTTAACATTTAACACATATGAACAATATTTTAAATGCAGTATATGAAATAATACTGATACAGCAGCTTAATAGTTTAATCAGCCATGTTCCTAATTCCTAATTCATTGTTTCTTTGTTTATACTCTATACTTATTACTGTTGCGGCGTTTCATGCATTTTTGTCTGTTATTCATAAGCTATTATTTTAGTTCTATACTGCGATAAATGGCGTACCCTGATAAAATGTTACTGCCACAATTGCAGTACGAACGTATGGCACGTGCATGGTAAGTGAATGTTTGAAGAGGAAAAGAGGATACTCTTACAGAAGTAAGAAAATACGTTTATATTACTCTTGCAACCTGCGTACATATATAGATATATAGATAGTTTTCACCTACCTGTTGGCTGTCATATTCTCGGTTAAATTTGGGCTCTAGGTACCTGGAGACGAGACTACTTGAGCAATGCCCCAGTTCTTATGCTGAGAACACTATCACCCCATAGTGCTGAAGCAATCCATCATCGATATGTCTGAAGCCCTGGCTTAAATCACGGTGTGGTTTGATGAATATGCAGCAAATATAGCTGTTGACTTGAAAATGTTATCGCTCTTATATGAGCCCTACTAACTCGCCTCCTGTCTCTTCTGGGCAGGACGATGCGAAAAATCAGATTCCTGGATGTGAGTTATAAACATTTGAGATTAATGACACGGGGCGGGTTGTCAGATAAAGTAGGTAGTTAAGCACGAGGTAAACATAATAACAAAATGTGTAGTTTACACACGACCCACATCAGTATGGTTGTGATATTTCTCACTGATAAGTGCACGGGTCTCTCATATGCCCTATTTTAATGATTTCGTATGTTTGGTTTTATTGACGGTATAGCTTCTGTACCATGGTTCTCAAAGTGACTTTCCAAATACCTATATAGGATAAACTCTCAAGAGCAACGTCATCAGGGGAACAAGGATACTAAAATATCTAATTGATAAAAAGGGACTCTGACACGTGAAACTCATTATCGCCATCAAACAATGACCTCAGTAAATTACAGGCTTTAATTCGCCATCAAACCAATCGCTGTTGTCATCAAAATACTTCAAATGAAAATTTAAACCGAAATATCTGTTTAAAACTTATGAGAAAGTTTGAATAAACAAACGAGCACAAGAAAGAGATGCAAAGATGTAAACCACTTAGTTATATATGCTCAGATGGAGAGAAGTTGGGAGGGGTGAGGGGTGTTAAAGTCGCCTGGCTATAAAACTCAGACAGCAGCTTCAGTGATGTTTAAATCATGTTGGATTTGAAGACGACTTGACGAGACAAACATTCATGTCCGAATGTCCAGTTTTCTCGACAAGCTTCATAGAGCAGAGTAAGACTCAAATAATTAATTTTCTAAGGCTCATGCAACCAGATGTAATTTATTTTACAGTTTAGCCTCTTGTTTTTCAATTGGCTAATCCATTATGATTCGAGGGTGGTTCTGCCAACAAATTCATTTGAAGTCAAATAAAAAGCTCTTATGTGAACAACGATGGCAACTGAGGATAACAAACCCTTTTTGTTTTCCTTAAGAATTTTTTCGTCAATTTTTCAAGTCAACAATCAGAGCACAACTCTACCACTCAGACAGGAATATTGTTGGAAGGTGTCTGTGCCCTCTAATATCACAATGTCGTGATCCTAGCTCAGTCAATGACAACAATTGGAATGTCAGAGTGGATGTAAAAATTCTCTCTCTCCCTCTCTCTCTCTCTCTCTCTCTCTCTCTCTCTCTCTCTCTCTCACTCTTTTCTCTCTCTCTCTCTCTCTCTCTCTCTCTCTCTCTCTCTCTCTCTCTCTCTCTCTCTCCAGAATAAATTTTATATCTGGATCGTGACCGAAATTAAATTTTACCACGACTCGAATGAATCGTAGCAGGCCCATAGCCAGCGAGACTCTTTCAAGCAGAATTTCGGAACACAGCTGATATCAAGAAAGGTGTTGTAACACACTTTAAAAATGTTCCCTGTTGAACCAAATCCGGTGTTCATTGCAATATTGGCATCGGTTTCTTACCAGACTACACATATTTCGCATATCCAGATACATACTAAATTTAGTTTCTTACCATATGAATTAACCTATTGCCGAATGTCAAGGTCAAACACGTGCTGATGCCCATGGGCCGCTGACCAATACTATGTCCAGATAAGGCATTAGGCATTACATTATCATAGTCACAATGGTGTTCGTCACCTTACAGAGAGGCAATTTGTAACATATGCAATTCAGATAGATATTGCTTCATCATTTATTAACCAATTTTCATGACTTTTTCAGTGTATATTTAGCGTTCATACTAGTTCATATTGGTGTCAATGTCAAATAAAACAAAACTGATTTTGTATGACGTGGTATGTTAATCAGTAGGCGTTGTTATTTCTGTTCTGGTGATAGGGTCAATTTCACGCCGATCTTCGCTCAAAGGTGAATGATTGAGCTTTGTACGAGTTACCTCCCTCTCGCAGGCGATCACTACCGAGAAAGAGAGACATAAGACATAAGAAAATTGTATTTAATGAAGGCACAGGCTTTCAAAATTCTATCGCTGTAGTAAGAAAATGTCAGAATATTTGAGGAAAAACCACAAAGACAACAACAAAAATCCTATACAGTGATAAATAATACAGGATAGCTTGGCAACCAATTTGTTCGGTGGGTGGGGATGCAGAAAAAAATCGTACGTTTTTCGATGCCATGAAAAATATTATAAAAAATGCTACCTATTAAATATTATTTTATTCTCAGATATTCTGACACTTTGTTACTACAGTGATAGAGTTTCAAATGTATATGACATACAATACTGCAACAAAGAACAATAGCCCCGGCAAACAATAAATTAAAAGCAGATATAGATAGAACAACTTATGTATTTTATACATACAGATGCATATATATCGCACATAAGGCATAGAGACATTATCATACACTGAGACATACAGATGCATATATATTGCACATAAGGCATAGAGACATTATCATACACCGAGACATAAAGATGCATATATATTGCACATAAGGCAAGGCAGAAAGACATTATCATACACTGAGACATACAGATGTATATATATATATATATATATATATATATATATATATATATATATATATATATATATATTGCACAGAAGGCATAGAGACATTAAAATACACTGAGACATAAAGATGCATATATATTGCACATAGTGGGCGCTCTACAGATAATACACGCTTCTGTGAGAGTGACAGGTGTAAGATGAAGTTGTTTGCATTTGCAACATGCACAATGGAGAGAATGTTGGCATACCTCTATGTTACTTTCATGTACTGTGGCTGAAATGTCTTTACATATTGTAATTGTGGAAACTGGACATGATCTAAGCACACACCAAACAGAAATGGCCGCTCCAAAGTACTCGAAAAATCAGCCCGAATTAGTCAAAAGTGCACTATTTTCAGCAGTTATTAAAATAGGGAAACGAATTTTTTTCCAGAGCAGACAATACCAGCCTCTGAAAGTACTATTAATGAATTACAAAATATCTAAAAAGTAAAAAAAGTTATAGGCTCTTTTTTTTAAAATTTACATTTGAAGTCCAGGAAGTGAAAATGACCAAGCGGAACTAGCAGTTTTTGAGAGGTGCACATCTTAAGTAAGACCAAGCTGTATACTCTATAACCCAAATTGCACCCATCAATCATACACCAAAATAAAGGGAATTCAAAGTTCGTTTAACAATACCTAAGATATACAAGGTCTTTTATAAATAGCCAGGACAACCAGTGAGGAAACCCTGGGTAATTCTTTTTCTTTAAAAATCTAACCCTATGCAAAGTACGAAACTGGAGAGTGCCACCATAAGGCATAGAGACATTATCATGCACTGAGACATACAGATGCATATACATTGCACATAAGGCAGAGAGACATTATCATACGCTGAGACATAAAGATGCATATATATTGCACAAAAGGCATAGAGACATTATCATACACTGAGACATAAAGATGCATATATATTGCAAATAAGGCATAGAGACATTATCATACACTGAGATATACAGATGCATATATATTGCACATAAGACATAGAGACATTATCATACACTGAGATATACAGATGCATATATATTGCACAAAAGGCATAGAGACATTATCATACACAGAGACATAAGATGCATATATATTGCAAATAAGGCATAGAGACATTATCATACACTGAGATATACAGATGCATATATATTGCACATAAGGCATATAGACATTATCATACACTGAGACATAAAGATGCATATATATTGCAAATAAGGCATAGTGACATTATCATACACATATGTGCAATATATATTGCACATAAGGCAGAGATACATTATGATACACTGAGACATAAAGATGCATATATATTGCACATAAGGCAGAGATACATTATGATACACTGAGACATAAAGATGCATATCTATATATTGCACATAAGGCAGAGAGACATTAACATACACTGAGACATAAAGATGCATATATATTGCATATAAGGCAGAGAGACATTATCATACTCTGACTCATAACATACATATGTGAAACGACAATTTAACATTTAAACATGCAATAAAATGCTATTCTGAGACCCATATAATGATAAGGTACACGTGGAATCAATACAGAGAGAGAGAGAGAGAGAGAGAGAGAGAGAGATGTTACTAAAAACAATACATCAATTTGTGACCTTTCTTTGACCTAACCCCAATTCCAAATTATTCTGCACAGTCAGTGATGTTTTCTGTATGCAGCCATTCTTTCGTTTGTAATCATTTGGATTTTTAAAACATCGAGATGAAATGTGTGTTCTAGGATCTACAAAATAACTACGCGTGACCTTTTTTGTTGACCTTTTCTACATTCCAAATTGTTCTAGTCTGTCACTGATGATTTGTGAACCGTCATTCAGTCGTTTGTAAACATTTGGATTTCTGAAGTTTGGGACTTGATATCTACTGCTTTCAGAGAGAGAGAGAGAGAGAGAGAGAGAGAGAGAGAGAGAGAGAGAGAGAGAGAGAGAGAGAGAGAGAGAGAGAGAGAGAGAGAGAGCAAATGAAATCTTTAGTTAATGTTTCATGTATCTGATGTAATTAGGTAGGTGCCAAATGAACATTAGGGCGGCATCAAAGATCCTTTTGAGCCTAAATAACTCCACACGTCATTAGTGTTAGTCAAATAGAGATTAGATTCTAGAATTTAAAATAAACGTGTTGTTTTAGAAGACTATGGCCTTTGTATGACTTTAATATAACTGTTAGAACTTGTAGAAGATAATTATAGGCAGATGATCAGCAAGTGAAGTCGGATTGAAGAGAATATTCTGTAAGAATCACGGGATAGTAGTAAGAACTCTAGAAGTGTTTAGCTGAGTATTTCATGTCACAAGTCAGGTGGACTTGCAGGGATAATATTGGTATATATGTACAGTGAGTCTGTACACTCATAATTTTTGAGAGTTCTTATATTAACTGTGTCATCGATGTGTATATTTTGTATAATAAACAATAAACCCAGATTGTTGTATTCCTTTATCGGTGATTAAGATTTAAGATCCCCAATGCCATGACAAAGCGATGACCTGGATTTCATTTTGACTACATTTCTAAAGAAGAAACAAATTATCATATTGAGATCTTGCATCATCTTGCTTACGATATTTCCTACATTTTGGGATTTTATGAAGAATAGATAAATCCAAAGTAACGAAATATCTCTTTAATTTTAAAATTGCATACAAGGAGTCCTTTTATTCTTGAAATTCAAGTTGTGGAATTCTTCAACTTTGAGGAAATTCTCAGTTTTTTCCTCAGAAATAAAATAAGAATATTTCAGGAGAATGCAAGATATTTGCTTTGACTGTATTTTTATCCGTGATAAAGATTTCCCATCTGCTTAAAGTTAAATGGAAAATTAATTGTTCCGAACCAACTAATATAAGAAAGATACTGAAAAAACCTCAATATGAGGAAGGAACTTTGAGATCTTTGTTGAAATCAGGGCTTAATTTAGTCAGAGAAAAATTAACTCAAATATATAATCGTGATTCCTTTGAACATTAAAGCTGATCATGGACAATTCCAACTTTGCTAGCCAAGCGTCGTCGAATCAACATAATATTGCACTTACGAGGTTGAAAGCACGCACTAACATAAACAGTTTTGCCAGGTAACTTGGAATAGAAAAGCAAAGGCCCCTAAGGTGAAAATGATGCGCAGTGGGGACTGATTATAGATTAGAAAACCTGTACAACTTAATTTGTTTAGCTAGGTATGAACAATCATTATGAAATATGTTCAGAAAGAAATATATCATCGTCAGGTGTCAACTGATGCAGATAAACACTATTATAGTGAGATGAAAGGGGTACTGGGCTTGCGGGAGATAGTTATTGTTAGGTTCAGATATCGAATACATCTGAAAAAACCGGTGATTGGTTTTTACCATAAATATTTTCTGGCGTTACTGGCCGTGGCAAAGAACAACGGTACAACAGCCAGTTCAGTGGTGAACGACGCAGCCTTGTTTATTCTGGACTTCTGACAGCTTACAACGAATGAACACAATTATGTAGACTGACCTTTCAACCCAGAAGTCAGGTCGAATCCCTCTTCTACCTATGTATTGCATCAAGTTTGTATTTAAATGCACTCTTTATTAGCAATCTCTCTCTTAATGGACCACCTATTAGTACACGGGCTGTTGAACTCCGTTGCGAACTGCTAACGCATGCGTGCACTGTCAACCATTGAATTTGCAGCTATACAGTTGATCTCCGACAGGACCAGTAATGTCAGAAAGTAATAAAAAAAGTGACAGAGATCTACTTGTTACACAGGTCGTTGAAACACTGTCACTGTAATAAGAAAATATCAGAATATCTGAGAAAATACAAACAAATAGAAAACATCCTATACAGAGATATATAAAGGGAATGGTGTTAGCCCTCAATTTTTTTTTCATATTGGATTCACAGTGATTTATTCTGGATTACATTGGAACTACCGTCCTTACAGTTATGCTACCATGGCGGCCGGCCGGTGATTAGCGTTCATTCATTTAGGTAAGATAGGATTTTTTAAAAGTATTTTGAATGGCATCGAAAAAATAAATGTTTATTCTGCCAACCTTTCCTTTATTGTATGCCTCAGTATAGGATATTTGTTAGTTGATCGTTTTGTCTCGGATATTCTGACATTTTCTTATTACACTGATAGAGTTTCAAAGGTCTGTGGTTTGCATGTTGTATTTCACTGTATAGTCAAGCGTCCAGTCAGTAGGTGCAACATGTCAGCTGCGTTTACTTCTCTTAAGCATTCCCTATTTCATAAAAAAAAGTAAATCTAACAGACACCTATAAAGGTGTGTTGCCCCTGTAAATGTCACAAACGCCCGTAAAAATCATTAGTAACAACGTGACACTGATTGCTCACATTAGCGCCGTTAAATGTCACAAACATCAGTAAACGTCACACCTATAAATTGTGACATCTACTGGTTTTACAGCACTTTCAGTATTAGCAATTCGCACTGTAGACACACTAAATGTCACAAACTGTAGTCAAAGGTTACAGATGACATTGAACAACGATTTTGAAGCCCAAAGACAAACGTAAAAAAACATTGCGGCCCTTTGCAACTGAAATAAAGAGATAGTTGATGTCCGTCTTTTCGTCCATATTGAACACTTTTGAAAATTCCACGCCTAGCATTTACACTTTATGGAGATTCCATACGTTTTTGAGTAGAATTCGTCTATAATGTCCAGAGTTATTGGTTTTGATAAATGCCTTTTCATTTATAAAGTTTGTAATTAACTAACATTTCTTACTGTGTATATGATTTCATCCAAGTTTGCCGTAAAACTCTGTCCTAAGAAAATCTCATATGAAATCAATGATAAGTGGATTCTGCCTTGATCTCATAGCTATGTTCAGTAGTATAGTATTGGGAAAAGCCTGGAACTAGCTATTTCTTTTCTTTTCCTTGAATGTTCTCGAATAGGAGTACATAAACATTCAAAATCAAACTTTTAAAAAAAATTACTAGACTCACCGAAGCTGAACTCTATGACATATTTCACGAATTAGAAATAAAATTACTGGACAACAGCCTAATTTCTTGATTGCCAAAAAAAATATATTAAAAAAAAAGAAAAAAAGAAAACAACGAATTTCTCGTCCACATATTAATGTATTGATTGTAAATAAAAAAAATCATTAACAGAGCAGGCTGCCTATGAAGACAATTAGGAAATACTAATATTAAAATTTGTACATTTCATCAATAATGGCACAAAGCAACATTGCACTGAATTCAACAGCTTTCAGAGGGGTAATATAAATATTGTATGATTTTAACATGAAATCAACAATGTTAGGATCGGGAGGTAATGTCTATGTGTTTACAAGGTTGGACGCGATAAAAGTGTGGTCAGAGGGAGTTGTGTTATAAAATAACTAAAAAAATAAAAATAAAAACGGGAATACAAATGTTCATTTGTTGAAACATAAAAAGATATACTCCAATGCTTTAGAACATATCCTGATTTGCAGATTACTTTCAATGATCATAACATTGAAATAAGCAGCAGCAGCAGCTATGATATCAACTTAGTTAAAATAGTACTGTACGAGTAGGGGAATATTTACATATTTTATATGATGTTGGTTGGTTGGTTGGTTGGTTCAAAGATATCATAGACTTTACAAGGTCAACCAACATTAATGCAACAAAAACCGAAATAAAATGTAAAGAAAAACAATGTTCGATCTAAAATAAGATATGTTTACTCAGTATATGAAGTAGCTGTTTTAGATTCTACCATTGTATTGGCAACATTTGATACAAATCTGCAATCATTCATAAGGCTGGAAGGATTGAAGAAATGTTGACAATTGCTGAAAATGAAAGTAGCTGCTTCAGACGGGCGTTGTGCTGACTAGTTGATAACGCCTTAAGTAATTTATTAAGTATAAGACATTGTCTGAGTGTTTTTTTAAAATGTTTTTAATGACTGACAAAAAGCTTTATTTAAGACATTTTTACTACGATCCTGAATGTAAAATTTCTTACACAAATATATATTAATCTTATTAACAAATTGAACATGACCAAAAAGAAAATAAAATATTCTGAAATTAAAAGACGGGTTAAGTAAACAGGCTACTTACACATTGCACAAGCAAGCGAGATAAAGATTTCCCATCAAAAGTGTTTATGTAAGTCACATAGATGATAAGTTTGAGGTGGACATTGTATCTCTTGTGAAAAGGTTTGACAGAACCCTAAGACTAGAATGTGAAAGTATTTTAAAAGAAAACCAGAAAATGGGTTGATATTTTATTAAAATAGTTGAGGAATACAATAACTCTCATCACAGATCAATAAATATGACTTTAGTTGAAGCAGGCACAGAAGAAAACAAATCAATAGTATGAATCAATCTTTTCTTTTATTTGAGAAATGTTCAAATTTGGATCAACAAAATTTTAAATATGTCTAACGGTGAGAATTTCAAAATCAAAATAGTTTTGGAAAAGGGCTACCTTCTTTACTTTAAAGAGGAAATATTTAAACTTATTCAAGCACTTTTAGGTTTTCCAGTTATCTGCAAATTGGAAGCCTTGATGTGCAGGAATAAGCAGGACATGTTATCATACTACAACAAGCAAGACGACATACATAAAGATGAAAAGATTTTGAAAACGAAACGTATGAACGGAAAAAGATGTACCCGTTAAATGTAAAGGATATGATAAATCGTTTAACATTTGGGAATGAGCGGAAAATTGTACTCTTTTAAATAAATGAAAAGTCAAAAAGTACTCCTCTCCAACGGAGATGACATCTCGAACGGAGAGGACTGATGAAGAGTATATGGACAGAAGTATTCAGGAGCATGAAAAGTGTGATTTGTTTTATTTTTAAAGATCTGGAGCTTTTAGAATTTTAAACATGTAGTAAAAATGTCGCGTTGGAGCATAAGGGAATTAAACAGGCATTATATGTTAAACAGCAGATAGAAAAGAAAGTACATCCAAATATATGACAGGTAAGTAACAAAATATTAGACATAAAAAGGCGATACGAGGACGGCAAAGTAGACAATGTCCATACTAGGTAAGAAATGACATCAGTTAGGAAATGTGAAAGATCATATTTGAAAATATGAATTTGATTTTCTCTGCATCTTAAACAGGATGAAAAGAAATGCATTATAAATGACTACAAGATGATATACGAGATCTTGAACAAGACAAAGGATAATTAAAATTACACAAAGATTAAAGCAATGATGAGTACATTTAAACTTCTTTCAAATTTCATACAAGGAAAGCATAGCAATTACTGAATCAACTATGTATTTCTTTCAGGAGAAAAAATATTACCCTTTACGTTTTTAATGTGTCTACAAACCAAACCTTCAATCACAAAGAATTACCACAAAATTACCCGAAATCAATTGATAAGGGAAGAGTTTCTACACCACATGGATGAAGACAAATCCTGTACTCCTTTACCGGGTGTTTTGATTTTAAAGGTGCAATATTTTCAGAACTTTTATTTGCTATCTGGTACTAATTGAAATTAAACATTACGAATAAATGGTGTATTCTAGATTTTGAAATGTTACAAATACAATTCAGAAAAACTGATAGAGGGAAAAGGAAACATGAAATACGTAACACCAAGATGCAAAGACTGTGTAACATGGGCGAGAATAAAATTGTATCATGGTTGAAGAAATTAATAGATTAGAGACATACATCAACAGAGAGAAACATGTGAATATAGGAAAACAGTAAATAGATGATCAATGGATTTGCTCAAGAAACATAAATTTCCTGTTACCGTTTTGAATCGAAATAATATACATAGCTAGGTTCATTTGTAAACCCACACGCTGTGCTGTTTTGTAGAGTTGACAACATCAGAGGACTGTAGTAATAAACTCTACTTTAATATGATCGTTCCTTCAGTACGCTTTGTCGATGACACGATTGCGCCTTCGGAGATGAACTTCAAATTAAAAGAACACACGAGAACAGAACCTTACCTATGTCTTTATTTTCATTTTAATACCATAAATTTGGTTACCTCACCTTAGCCAAGTAAACATAACAAATGCATTTCGCGAGAAAACACTTTACTGTTCTGAAACTAAACCTTTACATACAAGACCATGAACAATTTTCATACTTTAAAATTTGAAAATGATGACTTTCAGAATTCAATGTGATATAAGATTTTGGCAGTGTGGATGGCATCATCTGGTTGAGGGATTTCTTACTGACATTTATTTGAAAAAATGTACCAGAATTAGTCAAATCAGTATACCAATGTCATGTTTATTTCTAGATGCAAAAACTGCTTTGTGAATATCAAATACTTCTACCTGATGAGAATACTTTGAAGTCAAGTAACAATATAATAGACAATTTCATTTGATCTTTATCAATTTTAATATTCTATTACAGCACGAAGATAGCTCAAGGGTTAAAAAATACTTGATGAATAATGGGCAAGATGAACATACAACTGTTAACCATTTTTATGGGGTGCCTAGATCTGGTGTTGCATTAGCTGCTTAAAACATAAATATAACAAGATTGAAAAGGATTAACAGATGAAGGTATTACAAGATTAAATGAAAGTTAAAGGCCTTATGTACTCGGTATCTTAGCTGCACATGTGCAAAAACATAGCATCTATTACACAGTCTGTTTCGACATAACGATATGGTAAATAAAGGTATTTAAAAGACAGATAAACAATCTCTGACAGTAATTCAAGAAGTTGTATATAACAAAAGAAAAGACAAAGCGACAAAAAAAATTGTATCTACTTAAAAACAATCATCTCTTCCTTTATGACCACATTTTCTAAATAATAAATGAGGTATACATTTTTGTCCTTCATCACGAAAATGAGAACACGACAGAAGATAGTGATATTCATCACCTATTTCGTGTGACTGACAGAATGTACAATATCTTTCGTTATAGAAAACATTAGCTGATGTACCAGTTTCAACAGGAAACCTATGATTTGCTGTTCTAAACTCAATTAAGCTTTGATATATATTTTTGGGTAATAAAAAATAGATATTTTCTAAATCCAAACTAGTTTTAAATATTCGGTAATTAAGGCCTTTAGATGACGTGTTGATGTTAGCTGCCCAAGCTTGTCTGTATTGATCTTTTAGTCCTAGCTCTACAGATTTTCTTAACCATTTAACTGACACAAAACTTTGATTTCTTCATACGCAGCGAAATTCAACATAATCTAATATAGATTTTACTTCTAGTATCCATTTATTGTCACAGGAATTATCACAAAAATGTTTGTACAAGAGCGAATACATATGACAAGACATTTTTTCTTCATAACCACTAACTAATCTAGCCCAAAAGTTTATAATGTGATTATTAATGTTAATAATTAAGGGGAAGATACCAAGTTCTCCGTATACCATATACAGAGGTATACATTTTTTGACATTCAGTATGCTTCTAAGGAAAGAAAGATGAGTTTTATAAAACTATATCAGATCTTACAAATTCCCAAATTTCACAAGTATATGTTAAAGTCGGTACAACGGTCTAATCCAACAGTTTCAGCTGATATAATCAATAGGAAAATCTAAATTGTGTATACGCTTTTCAAGTAAATGCAGACCTTTATTAGCTATGGATACTAGATTTTTCAGGCCATTGGAGAACTTTCCATTTGTGTAAAATATAAGGCATAAGTATTTATATTCAACTACAACATCAATTTTGTATCTTAAATTTATACGTGTGATCTTTTTTGAACCAAATACAATAATTTTTGTTTTCTCTGTAAGTTTCCAGTTATCACAATATCTACTATACATGTCATGGGTATATTGCATGTCAGTAGGATTATCTGCGATAAGTACAGTGTCATCAGTGTATAAAAGCAACATAACATTTAACAGATTCACAAAGTCAGTATGTTTGGAGGGTACAGAGCAACCTCTACACTCATTTACTAGCAAAAAAGATTCTAGGACATTTAGGAATAAGGAGAAGAATAATGGAGATACATTTTTCCCTTGTCTTACATCTTTTTCACATGAGATAAAAACCGGAAAATTCATTATTTACACAGACATATGATTTGATATCATTATAAACACTTTCCCTGATGCCTACCGAGTACAAGTAATGCCATAATCCGATTCCCCATACATTATCAAAGGAACTTTTAAAATCAACAAAAGTACCAAAAAAAGTTCTTTTTGCAATGTCTAATAAATTCAATAAGGCTGTACAAAAGAAAGATATTGTCAATTGTGGAATAGCCATTCCTGAATTCAGCTTGAGTCTCAGATAGTAATTTATTATCATCAAGGAATTAAGACAATCTTAAATTTAATACAGCGGTAAAAACTTTACCGAAACAGTTAACTGAAGTAATAGGTCTATAATTAGATATATCGGTTTTGTCACCTTTATTTTTATAAATTGGCACAATAACACCTTTAGTCCAACCGTCTGGTACGAAGCCGGTAGTCAAGATTATATTAAAAAGTTTGACATATACATTTAACATTTCAGCAATTGAGCTTTTTATAAATTCATTTAATATATTATCAATTGAATTTGCTTTATTATTTTGTTAGATTTTTTAATAACTTCTAATATTTCTTCAGCTGTAATTATGTCATTCAGGTAAGAGTTATCGACAACATCCGCCGCTTGCACCATTTCAGAGATTACTCTGTCGTCACTATATGTGTCCACTGAGTTTATTTCTTTAAAATATTCAAAACATTCTTGCAATGCGATATTTTGAACAGGTTTTTTCTTGCCGCCATTATTTATCATATTCCAGTATCTCTTTGGATCTTTTAATTGTAAGGTGCGTATTTTCCTTTTTGCAATGATTTTTCATAACGAGAGTAATGATTTGCAAGAGTTTTCTTATACTGTCTGCTAGCTGTTAGTATATTAGCTTTACTCGCTGCCGTTTTTCCAACTTCGTGAGCTTTCCTATACAAGTGCTAATATTTTTCTGGCTTTCATACACTCATTGCCTAACCATGGCTTAGACTCAGCTTTTTTCTTGCGTGCATTTGCAGAACTTTCACGTTTATGTCCCTTATGAGAAAATGTCAGTTCGACAGAGCTAATGAAAATGTTACTTACGTCGTTGATCCTGTTTACATCGTCTTTTTCTTATATTATCTTTAATAAGTTTATGCAAATCACAGTCGATATCATTCAGATTTTGAACATCTATATTCGCCAGGAATTAATTTTTTCTTCTCGAATCCCACAATCCTCTAGTTCAAGTTTCTGTGATAGAATCATCAAGTACATATAGCTGATTACTTTGAATTTGGTATGCTAAATCATAGTGAATGTCTGAAAACAAAGGATTAAAATCAAGCACTTCAAACTTTTTTAACAATTGGAAGCCACTTAAAGTCGTTACTAGATACTCAATTAGGCTATTGTCACCGGATATGCATTTTCCAACTCCCCTGTCTACACCCACCCTTCCGTTACAAAGATACATATTACATATATATGCATACCATACCTCTTTCTATTTCTGTCTTGTGAGTATCGGGCCTGTGGTATACCATATTTGACTGGACGCTCGGTCCCTTCTATATAATTCATTGTATTATTATCGAGACTGAATATTTCAGCTTGGTTTGTATTAAGAAAGTTATTACAAATATCTGATAAATTAGCAGTTCTGGAAATAAAGTCACCAACGAGAAAAACATAACTAGAGCTATTAGAAATATGTAGCATTTCATTTTCTATTTCAGTAAATGCTTCATCAGAACTATACTTCGACCCTCTCAGGGTATATTTACTGATCCTACAATCTCAGGATCACTACCAGTTATTTCTATACTTCTTATTTTGATCCAAAGGATACCGTCGGTTGAAACTTGGGGCTCTTCCATCGCTGGGTTTCTACAGATGTTCCCTTTTTCCGACGAATAGATCCTATGTACTCGTTCGAATTTAATGTTTGTGGGGTCAATTAGCAGCTCTTGTCTTATGAAATCTTCTCAGCACCTCCTCATTATTGCGATCCTCGTTTTCAGTTTCAGCTATCCCAGTAAATACCAAATTGTCTCTCATACGTCTGACTTGTATTTTACTGATTTTTTTTCGGTGTCTAATTTTTAAATTGTAGTGTAGCTATTGCTTTGTCTATGCTATTCAGTTATTTGCTCATTCTTCTTTGTTCTTTCGCTTGATCATCCTGCCTCTTGCTCATAAACTGCAGAGGGTTTTCAAAAGCTTCATATTGACTTCTCATACCCTGGATTTCCTTTTGTAGCCTAATGAACTGTATGTCTAGGTCATCTATTTTTGTCAATTGTTGCATAACACAGTTGAGTTTTTTGTCAATTTACACAAAATATTGTGTGACATCAAAATTCCGCAGGACATTCCTGTCTTGAGATGCAGATTTAGAGATCATAGAAGCCTGTGGAGATTGTCCATTTGGATGCAGATGCACAGGTATAGCTTGGGTAGGTAGGAGTGAGGGTACCAATGATCAAAATCCAGGTGCAGGCGGCGATGTATCAATTGGCAGTGCGTGGCAGTTTTGATACAAAGGAATAATTGAAGCACTTGATGAAAAAGATAATGTAGAAGCGAAAGAACCAGCAGGATTCACACTTTGTTGAGCCGTATTCGGACTTGATATCGGATTGGAGGACGACATTGGTGATTTTTTCTTTGTTACACTTGGGTACACCGTTATCGTGAGGTGAGTTTTTCGATTTGTTACCTTTCTTTGTTTTTCCAGTAGCTAAATTTAAGTCACTCATCATACATGGTCATACATATTCAAAAAAGCGGATACAAATAATTGAGAATGATATCTCTAAACACAATAAATCATGAATTTTTTCTTCTTACCCAGCAGAGCTCTTGAGAAATAAAACCTACCTTTTTCAAACGCATTACCATGCTCTTCACATACTTCTTTAATATCTCCATTCATAACTTTACTTGATATAATTTCTATTGTACATTTTTATGATGGAGTTGATTTTTCGCCACGCATTGTGTCCGTCCTTTGTTCGCAGCCTGGAATTATGTCAAAACACTTTGGTCCTCTGCGTGATAGTTACGATAATCCCTTCTTTGAATTTTGTTATACAACTTTGTTCGGCCGATGGCAGCATAATATAGATATGTAGTCTACCTGTTTTAAGATCGTTTATTAATTTTGTCTTCTTTATTTCTTCTATTTTTGATCCTTTGTTTGATGTTGTCTTTCATCTGTAAGCCTCTACATTTCCAGAACAAAAATATAACGTGTCAATTAGTGACCTTTTGTGACCCTGTCCACATTCCAAATCTTTCTACCTGGTCACTGATGATTTGTGAACAATCATTCAGTCATTTGTAAACACTTGGATTTCTGGAGTTTTGGCCTAAAATTTGAGTCTGACGCATTGCACAAGTATGCTTCAGATATCCTTCCACCGTTTTCAGAGAGAGAGAGAGAGAGAGAGAGAGAGAGAGAGAGAGAGAGAATATCTGTCTTACGGCGTTGAAAACATTACTTGTGCTTGAAACTGCATTGTGATGTAGAAAATAGACAATTGCACAAACGTTGAAGAACGGCGCGGGAAAAATAGCAAAGTCTTTGAGCATTTTAATCTAAAGGAAGGTCTTCCTTGTGAGACAATGAAACACATACACAGAGACAAAAACACACAATAAAGTAACACGTGTAGAACAACAAATATTTTCATTTTGGCACAGACAAGAGAAACTATAAAAGAATGAAAAAGTCTAAAGAAAAAAAATATTTAGAAATGACTACATGTTATACAAAGGGATCTATCTTCTAAGAAAAAGGCAAACGAAATTTGCTGAAAGCTGGGGTTAGATCAGGATAAAATATTTTAGGGTCAGTACCCAGCTAAGTAGCACATATCTAAATTTGTAAGTTCAGGCACCATTTTTATAATCCTAAGGACAAGCTTACATGTGTTAGGCACAATTTTGTAATTAATTTTGAAACGCCTGATCTCTCTACATTCTATTATCAATGATACAGATCAATGAGATCGATAATCTGCAATAAAGAGAGGTCCTAATTTGCAAAGGGGGGGGGGGGGGCAGCAAGATTCCAGTTTCTAATTTACACCTCATTGGCCGCATGTATGCAGCTCTAGTACAATGCCTGTGCACTCTGTGGATCTATGCTAGCAGTTGTGTAGGTGACTTAAGTTAGTTTCTTCTTGCACAGCTTTTGGCAAATTACATTTTGAAAGGATTTCAGAACATACATTTAAATTTCAAATTTTCAGTTAAAATTTAATGAGAAATGTAAATTAGTACCATTTTGACAACTAGGCTTGGTTGAGATTGTGTCACATATATACATTTCTTATTTGGGATCAAAATCGTTAACAGTTTTCTTTCCATTGCAATTTGTAATACTGTGCTCTCGTGTAGGTAGCAGATATTGAAACAGTCATTTCTTAACATTGGGTAAGATGAAATTTTGGTCTGTAACAGAAGAATTTATGGACTGGCTTTATTGAAAATTTCCCCTATTATTTCCCGTTGGTAATGTATTGTTATTGTGTGGTATCAGTGTAACTGGATGCATTTCATGCGTCTGACAGGGAGTCAGACCAGGATAAAATGCTTCCGGATCAATACGCAGCTAAGTAGTCCATACCTAAAGTTAGAGATTTTGTTTGGTTGTGACTTTCACTGGGAAATATTCATGTCAGGAACTGATTTTTACCATGGGATAATTTGGAAGGTGTCATTATTTATTTTGAGATGCATTTTGTTGTGGTCGTGAAAGCAATGTGGTGGAAGTGTTAATGTAAAGTAAGTGTGAAATATGGTTGCAAACTATGTTTGGATTGTCCCGGAAATGGAACCATGACCCCAGTAGGGTTTGATGAACTGTAATTATGCTGGACAACAGGAGTGTACTGGGTAAGCAACTCGGCCCTGGACTTCTCTGCCGGAACAGGCCCGGGGTTTTGCTCACACCAGTAAAACACCGGTAAAAACGGAATTTTTGGACGGCCCACCGGCCCACCGATGCGGCGGTCTGCCGGGACATGCCCGGGGTTTTGCTCACACCAGTAAAACACCGGTAAAAACGGATTTTTTTTGCGGCGGCCCGCCGGGATTTGTCCCGGTATGCCCAATGGCCAGTACACCACTGCTGGGCAATAACTGACAAGTCTTGGTGTGTGTAATGGACTATAACGGCACCGTCACTCCTAGGAATCCTAGTGTGATTGGATTGTTGGTCTGAGTTCAGCTTGAAGAAATGTATGTATGTAATATGTAGCAAAATTAATGGTGGTCTGACCCCAGCTGTTTGTTTAAAGCGGGAAGCTGTTTGACGTGACCTAGTTATCTACGTCAATGCGAAAATCTCCTGTTTCATCTGGCGCCATCTATAATCTATAGCATAGCAATGCATTATTCGCTTCTATTTTTTCATCCCTGATAATTGCCACTACGAGAAACATTTACATTGTGAGAGAAGTTAGTGGAAACTATGCACGTATGAATGCACAAATGTCCAACGGCACGTGAGCACAATAATGGTCACATGGCGCCAATTAAAGGTAAAGCTCCTAAAATTTAAATAGAAAGAATACATATGTGATTGTTTGTATGCGTGAATATGCATGTATGTATATATATATATATATATATATATATATATATATATATATATGCGTGTGTGTGTGTATGTGTATGTGTGTATGTATGCATATGAATGTGTACGTGTTTTTGTAAATGCATGTGTGCATATATTTGTTAAGGGAAAAATGTTTTGGACTTGATAGATGAACACACGAATCTGGGATACAAGCCATATATGTGTGTGCATATGTATGTATATGTATGTTTATATGTGTATGTCTAAGTGTATGTGTGTATATATTTTGTAAGAAGAAACATTTTTTTAGATCTGATAGACAAACAGAAGAAACTGAGAAGGATGCTATATATATTTTGTATATGAATGTATATGTGTGTGTATGTGTATGTACGTAAATGTATGTATGCATATATTTCTCTAAGGGGAAAAATGTTTTGGTTTGATAGATAATTACAAGAATATGGGATACAAGCTATATATATATATATATATATATATATATATATATATATATATATATATATATATATATATATGTGTGTGTGTGTGTGTGGATATAATAGATCAACGCAATAAACTGGGATGCAAGCTATAACTCTTTCGTGCCCCACTTATTATGATGAGGTGATCTTTGACTAAAGGTTTTGACTTTTTTTTACGTTTCTTCGTTTATTTTCTCCTGTATATTATATTGCAAGCAGACTGGTTTAATTTGTAAATGGCCTTTACATTTGTGTGTTTATTTTATTTTTTATTTATTAAAATTCCTAAGGTGCCAAATATACAACAGTTTGTATATGCCGATGCGTCAAATTGTAAATTTAAAAAAAGGTTGACCCATTGAAGAAAAAATATTTGATAATGGATAATAATAAAAAGATTTTCTAGCAAATTTGTCATCGTTAGGTAGTACATAAAAGAGGCGACAAGTTATCCACTTTATTATCATATGTTTACAAGATATGTATGTATATATATATATATATATATATATATATATATATATATATATATATATATAATTAGATTTATAATTTTATGTTCGGCGGGTAGAATGAGGACAAAAGTCATTTTCAGTACTTATAGAAGTAACAGTAGAAGAGTAGCAATTCTTGTTAATATTATATTATTTGAATTTAAGATAATGGAAGTAACAGTAGATGAGTAACGATTCTTTTTAATATAATATTATTTGAATTTAAGATAAATCGCGTTAAAAAAGGATATTGAAGGCAATTAGTTGATAGTGGATATTACAATTCAGGGGAAACAAATCTTACGAGTAAATGTAGATGTCCCAAAGAATGCCTCTCCATAATTTGATGAAAATGTATCTCAAAAAGTACAAGACTTCAAAAATGAATCTTTTATTATATGTGGGGATTTTACCTTTGGCTTTGGAATATGAAAAAGGTTTGCAAAATTATATTCACGATAATAATCCCAATACAAGAAACAAAGTTTCGCATTTAATTGAAATAATGAATCTCGAAGATGCGAGAATTTTACATGAAGAAAGAAAAAAGCAATATACCTGGCATAGGAAAAATCCCAAACAACTGGCTAGACTGGATTTCTTTTTAACGTCGGGAGATATATTTAACATGACACCTGATGCAACTATAGTACTGGGTTATAGATCTGATCATTCTTGCATTATTATAAAACTAAAACGTAGTAATAATGAGAGGGGAAGAGATTACTGGAAATTCAATAATTCATTGTTAAGTGATAAAAAATATGTTAAATTAATTAAAAATACTTTTCAGGAATTAAAATTAAATAGAATAAACTACAGATATTTTCAAAATAAAAATACTAGTATGCGAGACATAAAATTTAATATAAATGAATAATTTAATATACAAATTAATATAAATGATCAGCTCTTTCAAGAAACATCATTATTGTTGGAATTATTTAGTGAAACAAAAATATGAAATGTGTTTGTAGTTATTACAGAATATTATATATACAGAGCTACGTTTAAAACAAGTTCTTTGAACTTTGAAAGCCTTCTTAACGTTTTCAAACGTCTTTTCAAACTGACATGTTTAAAGCTAATGTTAGTTAATGTAAAGACAAATCTTAGAAAAATGGTTGCCAGTCTTTATATTTTGAAAGAAAATGACTTTTTATGTAATTAATGGTGGGGAACTAGTTTTATTGTATTCATTGATAGATAGAACAAGTTCCAGTATTATCGGTTCTTGTAGTTTGGGATGAAAAGTTTATTTGATATAATTGTATTATTTTAAACAATACAACAAGTTGCTGTATAATTGATTTATGTAAAGTTCATACGTGCACTGTAGCCTCGACAATTAGGTAGATATATATTGTGTTTTTAAACCGTTATGTTAGTTACACACCAATTCGGCTGGACATATATTTTGAAACAATAAATTGTCTTGGACCTTAGGGAAAATAAAGAGTTAAAAAAATATCAAACATTACCCCCGTTCCAAGTGTCCTCTTCATACCGAATTCTCACCATAGATATCACCCAGCATCCAGCTGTAGTTCCAGATGGACGCACAACGACTTGAGCCATTATAGTCCTAGTCTCGTCTCGGCATTTTTCTCCGGCAACATTAAGTGGTAGGGGTGTGATCACTCAGTATGAATCTGTTATACTCAAAGAGTTTGACTGTCACATTCCGTAAGTATTCGTGGTCGTGGATTCTTGAGACGCGAGAATGTGTCTTCTAAAGGCAGGAAGAATATTTGGCATGAATGGCTGGGAGGATCGACTGGGATGGATGGAATCGTGGAGGGCCAATTTAGAGTTTGAAAAGATTCAGCTCATAGCACCATCCGACCGCACAAATTAGTAGTATGTATTGATGGAAAGTTTCTAAACAAACTTAGTATAGACAGCGAGTGAAGTATGCTACATAATCTGATTTACTGATTTTATATTGCGTGCAGCGATATCACGTCCTTCCATGTGATAAACCTCAACCTTTACTAGCTATGGGAGAGGTCAGAGGTTACGCATACATGTCACATCTCTCACCAAATGGAATACAAATAAAATGGTCTACACCAGAACCTCGAATGGTTTATCTCCTCACCAACGAAGTTGTGAGGAGATATAGCTTTTCTTCTGTTCGTGTGTTTGTGTGTTCGTTCGCTCCTACGTTACAGGGGGCCCCGGGTGGCCGAGTGGTCTAAGGCGCTCGCCTTTACAGAACACTGACATCTCACTTCTGTCCTCGTGGGTTCGAGTCTCGTGCTCGGCCAACGTGGGTATGTAAGAAAGCTTGCCAGTAGCTTCCTGTGGGTCGGTGGTTCTTCCCGGGGTTTTCTCTGGTTCTTCCTGCACCAAATATACTGGCCGCCATGTGTTGCATATCATGTGCGGAAAAACCAAAACAACCAACCAACAAACTACGTTACGGATTCGTTACACACTCAGTATATGTGACACTGTTCCACCTGCACCCATGAAAATTGGTGTGTTGATGCATTTTAATGACAGTAACTTAACTAAAACTAAACTATACTTCAGGAAGTCACGTAACCTAATTTTCTCGCATGAGTGATTTTTATTTTCAGTGATTCGTTCATTAAACCCTCAATATCTTGGACACTACTATATGTAACTGCATTAATCATTGTGTGTGGATGCACCTCATGTAGAGTTACTCAACCATAACAGAAGTAGGTCACGCTGGAGTTTGATTTTGAATTATTTGTTCGTAACAGTCTCAACATCTTGGACACAACGAATAGACTCATGAAACTCTGTGTGTGAATGCATCTTTAGGAACATAAGTCAACCATAGTCAAACTAGGTCACTTTGATCTAATTTTCATGTTAAAGGAACATTTATTGTTAGCTATTCCTTTTCTATAATTTCAATATCTTTAAACCCATCCAGACTCACCAAACATTATTTGAATCTATGTTCAAGAAAATAACCAAATCATACAAAATGATAATCACTCTGACCTAATTTGAACGATTAAGTGACGTGTGTATTTTCAGCTATTTATTCCTTACACCCTGAGTGTCTATGACTCTCTCCAGCTAGTGACTTGACCTTATCAAAACAAGTTCACTGTGACCTAATTTCTACATTTCATAAATGTATGTATTTGCAACTATTCGTTCGTTACATTTTCAATGCTGATTCAGTGACTTGTTTTTCTATTTTGGAATCTACTGATTATTTATTTTCATCATTTAAATCATGATGTTGCAAGCCAGCTCTGACGAGGACCTGTTGGTTGTTTACCTGATTTTGTACATAATTTTTAAATTTTGTCTTTTATGAATAGTTTCTTTGTCGGTCTTAATAATTTGGTATTCAACAACTCTAGGATTCGTTGTGGGTATAAAGCCATTTTTGTAATTGTCATCAGAATAATTTGTATTATGTAAAAAAAAATTGAAGAATTCCAGTTTTTTGTTGTTGTTGTTGTTGTTGTTGTTGATTTTGTTGTTGTTGTTGTTGTTTTGGTTGTTGTTGTTGTTTTGGTTTATTTTGTTTTTTGTTCGTAAGTCTGATGACAATTAATGTATATGATCATCACCTACATCATAATTATTTCTTAGGCGGCACGTCGTTAGAATGAAGGTATTATACATTTTGGTTATTTTAGCATAATTTTTTTAAAATTGTTCCCTTCACTTCCTTCCTGGTTTGAATTGATCGATTAATTTAACAAATCATTCCTTTGCTATGTCCCGTGAAGTAACAACTGATAACAAATTATCAACTTGTGCGCCCAGCATACATAGTACATACATTCTAAGATTTTGTTGCAATTTTAAAATTCTTGATCAAGCTAATCCATTGCTGTCAGGTACAAGAAATAATTCCAACATTTATAGATTCTAACATTGTTGATTTTCGAATTTAAATAAGTACTATATTTAACTTCACATTCTTAAATTCCCAGGTGCCTCATTCTTTTCTGTGAGATGTTCAGTTTCCTGTCCTTGTAGGTCAAAACATTGTGTCCAGTACATTTTGGGATATACATTTGGCATTTATTATTTTTGTGTCCAGTATGTTTTGGGATATACAATTGGCATTTATTATTTTTGTGTCCAGTATGTTTTGGAATATACAATTGGCATTTATTATTTTTGTGTCCAGTATGTTTTGGGATATACAATTGGCATTTATTATTTTTGTGTCCAGTATGTTTTGGGATATACAATTGGCATTTATTATTTTTGTGTCCAGTATGTTTTGGGATATACAATTGGCATTTATTATTTTCCCAGAATACTACCCGAAGGCTGTATTGGGTAACTATTTAACAAATCACAAATTTGTTGATGTATGAAATAATTAATATACTTATTATTTGTGTTAACTGCTTTTATCACTTCCCTGTACCAATAATTGACTTGGTCTTTGTATATCTGTTTCAGCTAGTATTTGTTTTCTAAAACAATTACAATATGTCAAAATTAAACCGCATAGCCTACAGTTGATAGCCATATTGGCCATTTAATTTGGTTCTGCCAAAAGTTCATATTATATTTTTCCCTGTATCCATCTAATTATGACGTACTGTCAAAGAGTAAAGCATAGTATTGAAAAATATTGTAGAACTTAGTTCTAAAATATTATTCTTCAGTGTAATTGTTATTTCGTCGAACAATTGATATACCCCTGTTGTACTTAGTGGTTGTCACGATTGTGTTTTTTTAAAAATATTACTGTTATATGTGTTCCAAACTTTATAGCTGGACAATGATATAATACATTGTCCATTTTCCTTTTAAATCTGGGGTCCATTATTTAGTTCTTAAACTTTATTTAACTTTAATTTTGAACGCAGAAATTATCCGTCAGTGTATTTTATTCTACGCGTGTCACTGTGTGTGCGTCTTCTTTATTGTCAATGTTGCAAGCGTCATTGCTCAGGTTCCATTACATATATCTTGCGTCCTCCTCCTACAAATGTATGAACTAATTTTGGTCAAAGAATATTCAAATTGTGTCAGTACATAAATCTAGGGTATATTCATGCAGCCGCTAGGCAGCATTGAATGCATTATTGCGAGCGGTCACTCGCTAATATGGTTTTCGGATTTACCGATGGTGATGTGATAAGGCCAAACCTCTGTTGTCCCATTGTGACCATAGTGCTATACTCCATGTTAAAAATTCCCTTGCGACCATAGTGCCATACTCCATGTTAAAATTCTCCTTGTGACCATAGTGCCATACTCCATGTTAAAATTCCCCTTGTGACCATAGTGCCATACTCCATGTCAAAATTCCCTTTGTGACCATAGTGCCATACTCCATGTCAAAATACCCCTTGTGACCATAGTGCCATACTCCATGTCAAAATTCTCCTTGTGACCATAGTGCCATACTCCATGTTAAAACTCCCCTTGTGACCATAGTGCCATACTCCATGTTAAAATTCCCCTTGTGACCATATGGCTATACCCCATGATAAAATTCCTCTTGTGACCATAGTGCCATACTCCATGTTAAAATTCTCCTTGTGACCAGAGTGCTATACTCCATGTTAAAATTCCCCTTGTGACCATAATGACGAACTCCATGTTAAAATTCTACTTGTGACCATAGTGCTATACTCCATGTTAAAATTCCCCTTGTGACAATAGTGCTATACTCCATGTTAAAATTCTACTTGTGACCATATGGCTATACTCCATGTTAAAATTCCCCTCCTGACTTTAGTGCTATACTCCATGTTAAAATTTCCCTTGTGACCATAGTGCTATACTCCATGTTAAAATTCCCCTTGTGGCAATAGTGCTATACTCCATGTTAAAATTCTACCTGTGACCATAGTGCTATACCCCATGATAAAATTCCCCTCCTGACTATAGTGCTATACTCCATGTTAAAATTCCCCTTGTGACCATAGTGCCATACTCCATGTTAAAATTCCACTTGTGACCATAGTGCTATACTCCATGTTAAAATTCCCCTTGTGACAATAGTGCTATAATCCATGTTAAAATTCTCCTTGTGACCATAGTGTTATACTCCATGTTAAAATTACCCTTGTGACCATAGCGCCGAACTCCATGTTAAAATTCTCTTTGTGACCATAGTGCTATACTCCATGTTAAAATTCCCCGTGTGACCATATGGCTATACCCCATGATAAAATTCCCCTCCTGACTTTAGTGCTATACTCCATGTTAAAATTCCCCTTGTGACCATAGTGCTATACTCCATGTTAAAATTCCCCTTGTGGCAATAGTGCTATACTCCATGTTAAAATTCTACCTGTGACCATAGTGCTATACCCCATGATAAAATTCCCCTCCTGACTATAGTGCTATACTCCATGTTAAAATTCCCCTTGTGACCATAGTGACGAACTCCATGTTAAAATTCCCCTTGTGACCATAGTGCTATACTCCATGTTAAAATTCCCCTTGTGACCATAGTGCCATACTCCATGTTAAAATTCCACTTGTGACCATAGTGCTATACTCCATGTTAAAATTCCCCTTGTGACAATAGTGCTATAATCCATGTTAAAATTCTCCTTGTGACCATAGTGTTATACTCCATGTTAAAATTACCCTTGTGACCATAGCGCCGAACTCCATGTTAAAATTCTCTTTGTGACCATAGTGCTATACTCCATGTTAAAATTCCCCGTGTGACCATATGGCTATACCCCATGATAAAATTCCCCTCCTGACTATAGTGCTATACTCCATGTTAAAATTCTCCTTGTGACCATAGTGCCATACTCCATGTTAAAATTCTCCTTTTTACCATAGTGCCATACTCCATGTTAAAATTCTCCTTTTTACCATAGTGCTATACTCTATGTTAAAATTCCCCTTGTGACCATAGTGCTATACTCTATGTTAAAATTCCCCTTGTGACCATAGTGCTATACTCTATGTTAAAATTCCCCTTGTGACCATAGTGCTATAATCCATGTTAAAATTCTCCTTGTGACCATAGTGCTATATATACTCCATGTTAAAATTCCCCTTGTGACCATAGTGCCATACTCCATGTTAAAATTCCCCATTGTGACCATAGTGCTCTACTCTATGTTAAAATTGACATGTTAAAATTCCCCTTGTGAACATAATGCTATATTCCATGTTAAAATTGACATGCTAAAATTTCCATTGTGAACATAGTGGCATACTCCATGTTAAAATTACCCTTGTGACCATAGTGTCCCCAAATGTTAAGTAAATTATTATTACAGTTATATCCGATTATCTGGCGCAGTTATAAATTGACATTATTTTGCCGCATCTTGCGAATCAGCAAGTTGACATTAACCGTACAAAAATGAAGCCTTAAGTTATAGAAAATCATGGTAATAATTTGCTTGTTATAAATTACAATATTTTTTATTTCATAGCATATTGGTATATTATTTACTAAATGATTAAATGAAAATACTTGAAGAAGACGAAGAATCTATGTTGTTGTAAAATTGTACATTTTATAACATCAAAAGACAAACATTGCATATTATGACGTTTTTGAAATATTACACACGAATTCGTTATTACAGGAAATGACAATGGATCTTTCATGTTAGCAAATTATAAATTAGTGAGAAAAAAAAATATTTTCATTCAAGAAAAAGAATAATAAGATTTTAATGCTAGAGAAGACGTATTTTTATAATACCATTTTTATTTTGAAAAGTTCGGATTTTTTTGAAGACTGAACAGTAGCTATATTTTACTAATCTTAGATCATGGCTGCACCAGTTGTGCAACTGCATCGCTCTAACTGATAAGATTAATAATTTGCAAAAACGAGCTGCCTGAATAATTCTAAAAACAAATATTTTCATACCATCTTCTTAAATGTTTTCTAGATTAAATTTGTTTAACATTTTGTGAACCTATTGCATTGTAAAATGGTTGCATGGTGTACAGTGCGGTCAATGACTTTATAGCTGAATATCTCTCATATCTTACCAAATTCCTAAATTTTCTTCAACCATTATTTTTTTATTCCACGATCTCACTCTTTATATTTCCAATAATCTCTGGCTGTCTTGGGTCAAAAATTATGGAATATTATGCCTACTGAAATTATAAATTTAGATTCTTACAATAAATTAAAAAAATGGAATCATGGTTACCTTCTGACTCACCTAATAATATCCAGACCTATATTCCGATTTTACTTTATACACATATCGTGCTCTTGTTTTATAGTTTTAAATGAATGATATCATATCCTCTACACGTGACTTTAATCAAAGTTTTAAGTAGGATTACGAGTTTTAACTGATATATATACGAATGTGGTATATATGAATTTGTATGAGCACCATACATATGATTATTATGCAATTATGTTAATCTCTTAAAATAAAGATATTATTATTATTAGTAGTAGTAGTAGTAGTGTAGTTGTAGCAGTGTAAGCATACAGAACAGCGCGCGACGTAAACCAGACCATGCCTTGTTGTTGGACTCGTCCTAACATTCATTGGTGTCAGACTCGTCCTAATATGCCTTGTTGGTGGACTCGTCCTAATATGGCTTCATAGCTTGTTTCTCCCGCTAAAGATTACAGTGTAATGGCTGAACATAACGGTAGCCATTGCGTGACTGGTCACTTTTCAGAATAATTCATCAATGGTTATTAAAAAATGTTATGATATTTTGTCAACAGATTACCAATAACATAAAATATTTGCAAAAACGGCGAATAACCATTGTGATTTTTACTTTACGTAATTTATTTTTGCATTATTACAAAGTTGCTGATATTTATAGTCATCTTATCCATTTTGCCTTGTTGAATACGAATTAAGCTACAAATGAAGCGTACATTACCTTAATTTATTACTTTTTAATCAACAACAACATATATTGATTAAAATCTTTTCAATTCAATTAACTGTATTAAAATTCAGAAGAAATTATGAATTGGAGATACAAAAATATAAATATATAGCAAAAGTAGAAAAGTGAGGAAATAATGAAAACCCGATAACTTTATTGTGTCACGGTTATAGACGCTTCAAAATATTTTTATAACTTTGTTTTATTATCACACTATGGAAAGTACCGATTCACGTTGACCGTACCATTTTTCTCTGCCGTGGCATCGACAATACATTCATATTCTTTAGCCTATTTCCGAAACTAGCTAAACTAAATAAGCTGCATTGAGAGTATATTCCTACTGCAGGAACGGCTGTTCATTTCAGTTAAAATCACACTAAAATGCATATTGTATCTTTCCATGGAGTAGCTTAGCTCTAACAGCCTCTATACATACGTGTGGATTCTTCTGTTGTTTTAACCACAATTATCTGTCGCCTGTTGTGATAAATCGCAGGCTTTGAAAATCCTGTTCTCTCTAAAAAGCGAGAGGAGCTTTTCATAGATTTGGCAGTTTCACGTTGGAAAAAGGCAGCCTCTGCTACGGTCGATCCGAAATGATTGTAATATGACTACAATGCTTTCATATCGCAATTTTCGACCGAAAATACACAAAATAAGTTTTAACGACGATGCAGTGTACATTGTCCTGTAACACTTGCTGGTCCACAAGGACATCTGAATCGATTAAAAATAAGTTTTGTTAAGTTGTTTCTGGAATAATCGGACATGGTCAAAATATTTTTGGAAGTACTATCTTAACAAAGAGATTGTAACTTTACTCAAACCAAATTTTTACCTTTATCTTACTTGTCAGCGAGCATGTGAAGTCACGTGGGAATTTTGTGATGAAAGCAGGCCACTGGTTTAGATGTCTTAATGGGACCCCTAATAACAATTAAAAATTTGTTGGCAGTATGGGAATTTGCTCTGGTGTCGGCTGTGAATTATTGAACATAAATCCCAAATATCAGTCTGAATCCATTTCGGTCAAAGAGATAAAGACAGTTGTAAGTGTATCAAGTGGACCATTTATACCTTAAATACGTCAATATGTATGCAAAATGAAAACACAGCAATCAGAGTGACTGCACACATTGGCTATTCCATCATAACATGAGTTTATGAAAAACCAAATTGTCACTTTCATGTAAAACAATGATCGAGTTCTTACAACTTGTCGAATACGTTAACCTGAGCCGATAAATGGAACAATCTGGCAAGAAATTATTCTAAGTACAGCTATCACTCATCATATAAACTTTGTGTATTGATTGCTTTAGATTATGACATTTATAGACTGATCTACACCTAAGTCTTTGTGATAGATGTTACAGTGTTATAGGGAAACGTAGATTTATTGCACTGCAGGCCTAATATTTATTAGTGTACTGCTACCATACAAGCAGTGTCCACATTTGCAAATACACCAGATATCTCACAGGAACATGTCATCATCATCTTCCTCCTCCTCCTCCTCCTCCTCCTCCTCGCGCACTGGGTTCGCTTGTTTCATGTTGTCACACGTCTCCCCAATGTCAGAACAGCCACATATGTCAGTGCAGCTGAACCCTGCTTCCGACAGGTGCACCTTGCTGTTTGGCATCTTGTCTTGGTGCAGCCACACTTCACCGAGTGAAGTGCAGACAACGGCGTTGGACGTTGCATGGTCATGACTGGAACCCACTCTTCCCTAATTTCCAGCCATATTCTTGTAGTGACGGGATCTCAGGGTTTGCTGTGATGTCATTGTTCCAGACAATGGCATGGAGCCAGTACAATTGCTTGATGTAGTGCATCTTGTGTAGGTATTAGCCTTTTCGATTGTAACTGTTTCTTTGCGAATAGCCACCACCTCAACCTCTTCACCTTTGCAATCTGCGTTTGAGGCAGGTACACCTTACAGATAAACTGCTCGATAGCAGCAAAGATATCATCAGTAGGCGCTGACGTTGTGCCCAGGCTTGCAAGTGCAGTTATGCTGTCATCGCTGGCGTCTTGGAAACCCTTCCAGAAAGCTACTTTTCCACTTCTGGCAAAACTGTCTGTATTGTCGGCACCACTGATTATATAGAATCCTGGAAAGGTGGCAACCTTGCTAGGTCCAAAGGCTTCTTAGATGGGTCTCAGTGGAGTGACGCGGCGCCTCTGACCAATTCCGGTTACAAAGTTGGTGTCCTTCCATAATTCTGGATACCGTCGGATAAACAGCACAAAGACTTAAACATCTGGTGAGTAAATGCCAATGCTTGAAGCCCCACATGCTGCTGCATCAGCGGTATGCAGCAGCAGGTTTGTATCGGCTTATTTTTGAGCACTTTGAAGGTGGCTCATATCCCTGTGAGATGCTCTGTACTGAGACCCCAATGCCACCACCATATGCTTCTCATTTGCATGTGCCTTCTTTAGCATCTTCTCAGTTAGGTAGCAGGAGAGTTCCATCTACGTCTTCACATCTGATAGGAGTTCCTTCATCGGTACCTTTGCTATGTTTGTTGTATCCGTTATGTGATAGGATATTACTGGTTGGCTTCCTTGCTTTCTGTCACGGGTGGCCGTCTTCAGTGACATAGGTACATCGTAGCTGTCAAATACGAGGCGCACTTCATCCACCTTGCTGTATCACTCCAGTATAAGGTTGGTGAAGTGATTAGCTAGTTGGCTGCAGTTCTTATGCAGTCTGTCTTTTCCAATGACTGGACTTTTGCCATTGCATACAGATGTGCCACCTTCATCTCAGCAGGATTGCCATCATCGGAATCTGCCATGTCTTCTGTGTCTTTGCTGCTTCTGCCTTGTCGTTCTGCATGCTCATTTGTGTTAGGCACTGTGTCTTCCCCTTTGGGCAGCTTCTCAAGAATGGCCATCAGACCACTCTTCACATGGTAGTGTAGCATTGTTGCATCAGCTGCAAACATTGACCTTGCCACAAATGAGGGCTAGTGCAGTTTCCTCCAGGTTGATTTCTAGCCAGGATTTGGACACACCAGTTTAACAATCTTGACTCCGTTCTTCACTCTCATTTGGTTTCCTGTGCTTTTCCAGGTCTGTAGTTGACGTTTCGTCATTGGGGCCCACAGATTGGTCGTCCCTGACTTGATGCGGTTCGAGACAAATTCTTCAAGTAACTTTCTTCCAATTGTCCTTTTTCCACAGAGATCTTTCGTGACCTTCTCAGGCATGACTGCCTTTGTCGCCAAGTTGAATTGCTCGCCACAGTCCTCGGTGAATGGACCAGCATTTTCTGGAGCAATCATGTGTAAGGGATTGTTGTATCATGTTCCGTTTTCATATAAGAAGCACAGATCCTTGTTGTCAGAGGCTGACTGAGAGTGACTGAATGTACCACAACCGGATGAGCGACTGGAACATGACTCTCGTCTGATACCCTTGGACGCCATTCACATTTCATATCATCCTTTGGCTCCACTGCACATTAATACATGAACTTTGTCTTGATAACACTTTATGTGCCTCACCTGTCTCTATTTGGCAGATGATGCAGGGAGAGTAGTTGTTGTCATACCTTGCCACTTTTGCAGCTGGCACTTGAACTTGAGCTGCTGTCTCCATAATGGTAGAAGATAAATACTGTTGCGGCAGAATGTTCGTGCAAATAGAATGTTAGTTTCAGCAAGAGAAAACCCAACACCACACATGCATCTTGTCTATGGGGATCAAGGATGTAGTCTATTCTGTTCATATTGATTTCTGTACGTTTCATGCTGTTTATGTTGGATCTGAAGTCACAGTTGCGTGTATTGTTGTTATTCTTGTTGCTGTTGTTGAATTTGTTGTTGTTGTGATGTTTTAAGGAGTTCATACATGCAAAGCATGACAGAAAATCACTGGAAACCGATCGAGACCCGAAAGAAGGCCCCAGAATTTACTGATGTCTACAAAATTTCGGATCTTTATCATGCGACCCTTCACAGCCAATCACATGGCAGAAAAGACAGTCAATTCATAAATATTGAAAATATAAACGTATAAATAATGGAATTAATTTATGTAGATTACAACTTAAACGCCATAGACATAATTATTTGTGAAGACTGGGTGGCGAAATATTTCCCAAAAAATGCAACAAGTTTTTAGTCATCCATGGGTTAACTATGGATTTCTAACCCGATTATTACTTGAAATGTTTTAAAACATATGTAATGCATTATTTTTTGAAATTATGTATATATGTATGCATGCATGCATGCTTGCCTAATAAAACTGTCGAGGTAAAAAAAAATGATACATAATAAATATTTAGTTTAATGGCAAGTACCTTTATCAATTATACAGAACATTTGCCTTATTTGCTTCGATTTTAATTTTTTAACTGAGATATTATTCCATTTTTCTCAACGTATAAAATGGAATCTGCATAATGGACACACTGTGTGTGTGTGTGTTTGATGATATTGAAGCATGCCAACACAAAAATCACCCATTTAAATGTTTGCTTGACAAAAGATTAAAATAATATAATAAAATGGAATGATAACTATGCTATTTTATGTAAATTATAAGTTGTTTTGCTTCCTTATCTTTCAGGTAAGGGGCTTAACAACGTTAATACACAAGAATATACATGGTGTTGCTGTTTCATTTTGTAGATTTCTACGTAAAGGTTTAATGTTCAACAAGCACTTATGGGGACCGAATACATTTTGCTATTTGTTGTGTTTAAGTATTTAAGGACATCATTTTTTTTAAAGGTTCGCAGGTTGTGGTTACAATTTATGCTTTAGAAAGGAGAACAAGTTATGAACATATTATTTGTTGCTGATAAAAAAAATAACATCGTAAAATTACCGTGAAACAAAAAAATCTAATACTCTTGGGAATTGTCTTCTGGTTGCTGCCAAAGATATTAAAAAGACCAACTCGGGCCGGGCTTCTTTCTTTATGGAATGAACTTGACAAAGATCCTTAGAAAATCCACGCAGAGCATTGGAATTGAGAACAACTGGTACCAATGAAGACCCCTACAACGGCATTAATAAAACCAGATGTAAGACTTTGGATTTGTTCGGTTATGGTGCTGAATCGAAGTGTGCCGAACAAGCGTCTCAAGGAAACCTTGAACATGGGAAACAGTATTACTTCCGTTGCTTCAAGATGATGCTGCGCGATCAAATAGTAAGGTGCCAGTAATTAATGATTAATAGTGATAAAGTTGTATACATCCACTGACATTTCTGAATGTTGCCCTTGACGAAAGTAAAAGTGGATATGAAAAAAAAAAAAAAAAAAAAAAAAAAAAGAAAAACGCCGTAGTTGCAACCTTACGAGAGAAAGTCCAGATATTTCCTTTACTCTCATTTTTATTTATTTTTTCAAGACTTGGTTTCAAGATTTGGTTTATCAAAAGTCCAAGAATAACCCTTGGTTGATATTATAATGTTCACTAAACCGTCGTCTACTGCTTCATTATTTGTTTCATTGTCAAGTTGCATATTGTTCCTTTTCCTTTTGACTACAGCTGTTTGATCTGAAGGCACATTTTCGGAGACCGTACTAGGCAAAACAGAAGAGCCTTCAGTTAGATTTGGCATAGCGAAATCAGTTAAACCTCCTAATGATTTTGCAATAAGTATCGTACGCATATACCTGTTCTTTTCCAATTCCGAGATGTTCAAAAGTTTATAATTTTTCGTGATGTCTTTTATATTTTTAACTGAAGTTATCTCATTCCAGCACAAATCATTGACAACAGAAATATGTATTTCCTGAGACAATTTGACTTATTGCTTTGAAGGTAAACAATTCCTTATTTTAAATAGCTGCAAGAGAGCGTGTTTATGCTGTCACTCCCCCAACCCCCCCCCCCTTTAAAGTCACTTTTTCATGTTGATGTGATACATGTGATACATCTCGTGATAATAAGACCTGAGCAAATTCATTGACATAAAAATGAAGATTCTTTTTGATCGCTTATTGTTTATTCCTGTACCAATTTATTTTCTTTATGATCAGTCCTTAATAAACAAAGATTTGGTCTTAAGCCACAAAAAATCTTTTATCGGTGTGCTGTTTAGCTCATTTGTGAAGACGCCCGGTATCATTATGTTTACTTGTATTATGTTGAACATATTGTTTGACGCGTAATTATTAGTGTCCAAAAATTTTATATTCTCCTTTATGTCTCTGTAAAGGTTCTCAGTTTCGACCTGAAAGCATAAACGTGCGAATTTCAAGTTATTGTAATATAATCTGTGCATCAACCACTTTGATATCTCTAACATAATGAAACCACCATTATAAGATTTAGCTATTTTTTTTCTTTATTCTAACCAAGACCAAATCTTTATCAATAATTGTTCTTCTAGAAAAAGAAAAAAAAATTCGGACATATCTTAACAGTTGTTCTTTTCTTCCAATTCTCCATTTGTTTATCAAATACACTTTCATTCATAAATTTGAAAAAGGCCTTCTCGAAATCGTATGTGGCCTTTTTGTCTTTTAATTTCGGTTGTTGTTGGATAAGGACGAGTTCGTTTACTCTTTTTTGTATAGACCTAATTGCAGGTACGGCTTTAGATCTGTGTAGTGAATTGTTGTCATAAAAAGTACATAGTAGTTTAAGTACAGTTGGTTGAGCTCCTTTTGCTCTACAAATAGTTATTGAAGTTCTAATAAGTCGTCCATGTTATGTAAGAGTTTATCAGACGCAATAGGCTAATCCTTTAAACAGTCCTTTAAGGAAGTTGGTACTTCAAGATCAATCCTAAAATGTACTTAGTTTCATTGTCATTGTTTATCTTCCATTCATTTCATTGGTTTACTTTTTTTTTTATCCATCTACAGTTTTAGGTTTGGACTTATCAAATTAACTATAATTTTTAAAGTAACCTTTGTCATTAACATAGTATTCGTGGTTTGACTTCAGCGTATCAATGTTGTATTATTATATATCGTCATCTTTTCCCACTCTCAATCATCAGGAACATATCACAATCAGTTGAACGTTCAAGCTCTACACCTTTAAATTTCAAACTCGCATAACGAGTTACACAATGAGCACTGACATGATGAGCATGATCTAGTTTTTAGTGCTGCATACAAAACATTCTTGAACTCTTCAAATATATCGCACAGCATGAGCATGTCCTTCATCAGACAATGACCTTGAAGATCACCCAATGACTTGATATTGAAGTGTTCCATGACATCCTGAACATACTGGTAATCTTATTGTGTTGTGTTCGAGATAATCAGTAACGAGTACAACTTTTCAATGTGCTTTTCATTCGCAGTCTTCATTATCTTCACCGGTCTAATGTGTCTGTCTTCTATCGTCTCATACTCATTCACACATACACCGAATTCGTCTTCAAATTTATATGCTCTCAAGTTTTACCGGACATTTATGAAGCCAATGGCTGTATCTGACCAAACTGTATTTTGTTAGCCTTTTGGGGAGATTTTAAAATTGATTTAATAGCATAAAAGAATCACTTGCTTTTTTACTTTATCACATGCCTTCTTATTTTTAGCCCAATCGGGTAAATCCATACATGAGCTTCTATTGTGAGGTCCGTATTTATCGATGTTCGTAATTAAGTATTCGATCCAGTCAAATATCCAATCTCTGTTTTCAGTTACCTTTGGTCGAATTCTGCATTCATTTCCTGATGGCTAACAGAGAAAGATTTTTTCGTTTCTTTTCGTTGAATGCCATAGT
Organism: Margaritifera margaritifera; assembly: GCA_029931535.1. Lineage (NCBI taxonomy): Eukaryota > Metazoa > Mollusca > Bivalvia > Unionida > Margaritiferidae > Margaritifera > Margaritifera margaritifera. The sequence continues at coordinate 714,789 of JAQPZY010001039.1, read as the reverse complement.
AGTGAAGGAAATCGTTTTTATCTAACAGTCAATACCAGTTGAGTAACTACCGAATCAATTGTTTTTTAGTTTTCTGCTAATACTGTGAGTACATTATTTGTCGACGGGTACCAATTTGTGTGGATTTCGTTTGTTACTACAACCCGCAAATATACAAAATCAACGAGCAATGATCCTTTTATGGAAAGAAAATGACCCCTTACCTAATTCACGAATTTAAACACCAACAAAAATGTAATTGTTTGAAAATCACGAAAATTTATAACATCAAAATAAATTAATTCACTGTAAATTTCTTCGCCTGTCGTTCAGTCTAACTAAATAACACGTAATGGTCTTAGCCATTGCCACCGAAAAATATATTCGTTGATCATGTTACCAAATGATCCTTTCTTTGTAATCATAATAGCAGTTTGTTCTAATTTTTGTTTTGTTTACGACATCGCTTATGGCTTTAGTGTTCTGCAGATGCTTCGCCGTTGCCTATAAAGTTTATCTTTCTTTTTTGTGCTTTTTTCAGTCTTTGACTTTGGAATTCCATTTTTTTTTTTTGTTTTTTTTTTTTTTTGTTTGTTGCAAGTGTCTAATACGAAATGCGTTGCTTCTCTGTAATATACTAATACGATCGGTTTTGATCCTTTGTTATATTTTTTTATTTCTTTAGTTCACATTCTTTCTTAATATGTTGTTCCAAAATTATATCTTTGAGTTTGTTCTGTCTTGTCTAAATTTATTTCCGTTCGTCATTATCTCGTCGTCCTTGGAATTTTTCTTGCCTTCGATGTCTTAGATGTTCAGTTCTACTGATTATCTGACAATTTTGTATTCATACATTTTATTTTTACTTACATTTGAAGTAGAAAAGCTTTCAACCTTATTATCCTCCGCCGCTCGTTCCCCTCACCAAGCCTAACTGAAGCAACCGCGATTCAAAATGCATGGACTATCTTCTAAGTCAAACATGGATGATAACTCTTTAACATTGACATGACTTATGTTATCAGATGACACATTTCCTTTCCTAAACAAGGACAAAGAAAATAGTTGAATTGTCCCCACCCCCACCCCGAAAATCTCCAAATAATAATGGTCCATGTCATAAGAAGAAGAGGGGTGCAAGTTATAGCTATAGTGGTACAGAGTCTCAAGGATCGGTAATTTTTAAACTTACCCGTTGACAAACCGTTCACAAAGATTAATGTAACTCTCCAACCAAATTGTGTGGTAGCCAGTCGGATAATATGGTATATAAATGTTTCCAGTTTGTGCGATCGTAACCTCGATAAAACTAAAAGGAACAAATAATATCGACCACGTTCTGAAATTTGGCATGACTAAAAAAGGGAAGTTTGTTTCAACTATCTGATTGAATATTCATCAAAGAATATATGCAAAAAACGAGTTAGACTATGTTCATGTGAGAGGATTTTAAAAAGCTTCTGAACTTTTGTTGTTTGTGTGGTCACAATAAGTATATACACCATATTCACGTTTCATATGACCGCTGTGTAAATTTGGGATCGCCTGCATGCTTTGTTTGCAATTAGATTCCAAAATGGACTTGAGAACAATGTCAAATGATGTAATTAGTCAAACCTACCTTGCAAACACCTCTCTAACAGAGAGCATGTTTAGGTCCTGTGAACTAATTTATTGTCGAAATGAACCTATGCTAAGCAACCACATGTTCTCAGAAGTCAACAGAGGTGGCTGCTTGTCACAGGTTTGATGGTGTGCCTGTTGAAAGCATTAAGTGTATCAGTTACATTGCAATGTATTTCATGTGCCCTTAAGAATACGGATCTGGACGTTGAGTGGGGTGATAATGAGAAGTTGAACACAGGAGTGGAAAATGTGTGTTGTGTTGCGTTGTGTATGTATGTATGTATGTATGTATGTATGTATGTATGTATGTATGTATGTATGTATGTATGTATGTATGTATGTATGATGTATGTATGTATGTATGTATGTATGTATGTATGTATGTATGTATGTATGTATGTATGTATGTATGTATGTATGTATGTGGGGTGGGGTGGTAACCAACGATGAAGAATGGATGATCACTTACTATCCATATGATGACACTGGGTATCTAACTCTAAAACCAAACCTCTCTCTCTCTCTCACACACACACACACACACACACACACACACACACACACACACACACACATCTACAAATTGGATGTCTTTCAGTCTGCATCCCTCCACCACTTTGGTAGAAAGGTAATTAGCATAAGTATGAAGTTTTACTTATAATGATACCAATATAATAACATAGATCAGAGAGTTATAATTCGTTTCAAACAGGAATCGAACACGTGTTGCGAGAAATGGCACCTATGGCCTAGCTTTCATGCACCAGCACTCTAACCAACACCGCCACGCGCCATCCCCAGAAAGAATGGAAGAAGGATAACGGTAAGAATTCGAGGCGCACGAGAACTCACTCGTTAGGCAAGTGAATATAAACACTCAGCTATAAGCACAAACCCATTGGATTTTTTTAAAATGCAAGATATATACCTCAAAATATAATTATAATTGACACCTATATATTCTATATATTAAATAAGCAGAGAGGAAAACACCTATCCCTGACTCCAACATTATATGTTTGGGCACATGATTATATGAAAGAAATTTCATATGGTCGCCGTGAAAATATACTTAAGTGTCAAATATAGAAAATTATTGATGAAATAAATGTGAAAAATATATCCTTATATTTTTAATTGTGAAAATACATAGAGGATATTATCTTTCCCTACGTTAATTCTGGATATATTTCATCGTTTGGTACCACACAAAAAAAGTGACATTTTAACGAGCCACGAGTTAAAATATATCGTTTTTGGTACCACAAGATGAAATATATCCCGTATTTACACAGGAAAAGAAAAATGTTCTTTTTATTATATACCAAACTTGCTCCAAAATCGAAGCTTGGAAGATTAAACTCACTCTTCACCTCACTTTCATAGGTTGATCATTTAAATATCAGTGACTGAGCGGTAGCATTGGGATGACCTAATCTGTCGCAGTAAATTACATTTTTGACATTTTGTAAACTATTTGATCATATCTGACCGCAAAGCGAGTCCGATTCATCAATGCATCACAGCGGGTTTATCATTGTTGTCATATATAAGGATATATTTTTCACATGTGAAAATACAGAAGTGAAAAAAATATGAAAATTATTTCGCCAATAGCTTTCTATATTTCACACTTAAGTATATAATAAAAGATTTTCCGTAATGCCATGCGTCGCTTCATTGTATGTGCCTATAGAAGTTACACTTGCAGCAATAAAAACGAGCATTTTGTGAGCTTGAGCAGTAAATGGAAACTGCATTACCTTTTAGGTATGCTGAAGATATTTGACTCGCCAAGGTATGCTTCTTTGCGAAGTTATGTCCCTTGTACTACCCTAACAACACTGTTAAATGCCCGGTGTGCTACATCGCACAATCGGACTTGCTTTTGTGGTCAGGTACAAAATGCCAAAAATGTAATTTATTGCAATACGTTAGGTCATATCAAACCTACCGTTGTCTCAAATCGCTGATATGTTTTAATTTTTTTTTTTTATGATGAGCCAATGAATACGATTGAAACTGAGGTGAACTTACGAAAAGGGTGGTGGTGGTGAGGTGTGGTTTTTTTTTAATCTTCTAAGCGTCGATTCAGAAGCAGTTTTGGTATATAATGAAAAGAAAATGTTCTTTTGTTACGTAAATACCGGATATATTTCATCTTGTGGTACTAAAACAATGCATATCACGTCTTTTGTACCACTCGATGAAATATATCCGGTATTAACGTAGGAAGAAAACATTCTCCATATATACAATGACACAAAAGACACACAAATTGACAACAGCGCGGGTACTAATTGTAGCGAATTGCTCAAACATTTCGCGTTATCCAAGTTCTTCAATACGGGTGAGAAAGGCCATTTACAAAGTTAAAACAAATACTAAACACAACAATTATGGCAGGGAAAGGGCGTTTACATGATGATACAAAACACAACTGCCGTGCGAAATGAAAGGAAAAAGAGAAAACATAATATCTCCCCCCCCCCGCCCCAATCTATTAAAACAGAAACCACGTCTCATTACGAGACTGATCAGTTAAAAACATAAGGTTCCTGCATGCTATAGCAATGATCAAATAGGTATAAACAATATATAAGTATATAATGTACCGATCAGTAAGGAGAAAAACTGTAGACTTGATTTTACACTGGAACAAAAAAATAAATAAATAAGAAGTTACACTGTGGTCAGCGTTTCATTTGGCCTAGTTATAAAATTCGTAGATTTATGACTATTCGTTATTCACATAAAATATTTTACTCAGGATATAAACTCTGTCCAAACACGTATTTGCACATATTTTTCGGCGATAACTTTTTGTAAATTTGTAATCTGATAGAAAAGTACCAGTGACAATTTTTCAAGACCACTACCGCCAACTTCTCAAAATGGTCCCATCTTAATAGAACGGAAACTTACGTCACTGATCACATGGCAGTTTTGCACAATTCGATATTCTTTATGTTCAACGTTTAAACTAAAGAACACAATTGACAAATATGTCAGGGGTGGGTGTTTTCTAAGCTATTGCATAAGGTACAGCAGCAGTGTTTACAGACGGAGTAGTAGTTATGTTTGCTGTCGTTATTACCATATTGATAGTAGTAATGGAAGGAGAACGAGAGAAAAGGATGAAGGAAAAAATAGAATGAGGAGGAGTGATAATAATCGTAGTTACTTCGTTATCGTCACTATTTTCACTTCAACACACTTGCTCTAACGTAGTCGAACACTTGTGCCAACATAGATATCATCATTATAGTAATTGCAGCAGCAATAAATATTGAAACCGCAATAACTGAAGTGCTTTTAACGTAAACCTAATTACATTTCTTGTTTCAACTGTAATTGAGGGATATGATAGCGATTATCATTGCAAGGGAATTAAATCATGTATCTTCTAACACATTGACACTGAGAGACATATCGATACTTATATAGATATATAGATAGGCAGAGAGTTAGAAATTGAATGAATGATTGATAAACTTATTACTACATAAATATTAATATATCCTTTTTAGCTTTAGCAAAAGATAAAAATAAGAAAATCCAGAATGATTTTGTAATGTTAAAGTAACCTTTTATTTTCTGGTGTCATCCGAAACTATTTTTGCAGACTCACAGGACTTTGAATTTGAAGAAAATCTGTAAAATAAAAGAATACATGTAGAGCAGTATTATTTACTGATAAAAATAGCGTTTTGTAGTTATACAAGAAAACGTAATGCGTGTTAAATTAAAACTATATACATTTAATCTTCATCTTAACATATACATCTTATTCTTCACCGGAACATCTTCGTGTTTTGACCACTATTCAGAATATGCCACTTGAAAACGAAGTAAGATCCACTGACAATTTAATTGATAGCTGTATGCTATTTTTCATGTATGTCTAGCCACTCAGGATGGGCAGGTGTCTGGATAGAGCAGCAGCAAACTTCTCCCATTGGTTTGATCCCCGGTTCTGACATTTGAATGTCTGTGATCTCTCATCAAAGGCCGTAGTTTTACTCCGGGATCTCCGATTTCCTCCACTTCGAAAAACTCACAACGCCAACATTTGTTTAGTCGAGACCACATTGTACGGAGTCGTTGAACAATTAACGAATCGTAAACACTCTTTCTTATTATCATAGCTCATTCTTCCAAATTATAGATCTAATTTGTAAAATTTTACCACGTTATCGGACACAAAGTTAAATTAGAAGATATGTACTGAAGTTATAAACATTTTAAGTTAAAAAATGTTATATAGAGAAAACTACCTCGGTGTCTTACTATATGTGACCTACGATGCCGCACAGTTAAACAAGCTTAGAACTCATGACCTTATTTACAGTGCAAATCTCAAATATTCTTTCTCAAACGGAGATTTTTAGATATCTTTCTTGCTGTTTGGTTGAAAATAGTGAATGTTTCACTCAACATTAAGCAGACATCCATAATTAAAATACAGTTATAATCTCTTCAATTCTTGCAGAAAGAGTCTTGTTTTATCTCAGAGGAAAATTTGAGGATTTCCTCAAATTTAATGAATTCCTTAACTCTGTTTCCAAGAATAAAATGAATTCCTTGTGGAAAAGTTTAGAAATACATATATATTTTTCATCATTTCTACCATCTCTACCTCAGAGAAAAATCCTAATGTCGTGAGAAGTATAGAAGCAATATACTATAAAATGTAAATATAGGAATGCATTAGGCTCCGCTTTAGCAAAAACATCGCAACTTTGAGTCGATACTCAGCTTAACTTATAGCTGTCATCAACCCACCTACCCCCCCCCCCCCCTACACAAACACTTCCCTCTTTGGATTGTTTGTTTGTTTCTTGTTTGATCTCTTTCTAACTGAATATATGTATGTGTGTGTGAATATATATATATATATATATATATATATATATATATATATATATATATATATATATATATATATGCCACATTGAAGATAAGTAAAGGTATTACTTAAATCTGATCATTATCATATTTAGAAATTTAACAGATAATTGTAGGCTACATAAAGGTGTATTAACGTATTTCAACAGTATTGAACACATTTGTATATTTTAGGTTGCTTGTATGTATATATTTTATTAGCGCTTTCTTTTCCCCGACGTTTCAGATTATGATTTATGTTTGTGTAAAGTGACCCAGGGCGAAAACCTGTACATTCCCTATATGCAGGGAAAAAAATTACATGTAACTAATGAGGTTTGAATATCTGAGCTTAGTATATACTTATATACTAGGTTCAAATCTTCAAACCTCATTATTTCTATTTTACTTCACTTCATTTTTTTAAATTGCTAAAATCTCATTACTTCGAAAGTATAATATTAAAATTGCCTTAAAACTGTACTTTACTTGAGGCTAGCTACAGCAAATTGAAGCGTTAAGAAGTTATATGTAAATCTGACCTGATGAAAATTTAATGATGGGTCCAAATTTTGTGTTAAATATTTACTCAAGTCTCGATTTTGTTTACGAAGTAGGACCAATGCTATTATGTAATCAGTCACACGTAGCCCAATTTAAGATTGGTTAGAGTGTATATATGTAATCAGTCACACGTAGCCCAATTTAAGATTGGTTAGAGTGTGTATATGTAATCAGTCACACGTAGCCCAATTTAAGATTGGTTAGAGTGTATATATGTAATCAGTCACACGTAGCCCAATTTAAGATTGGTTAGAGTGTATATATGTAATCAGTCACACGTAGGACAATTTAAGATTGGTTAGAGTGTATATATGTAATCAGTCACACGTAGAACAATTTAAAGACTGCTTAGAAGAGGCCTCTTGGTATTTCAAGCAAACAAAGATTGACTGACATCTTGCAGTAGTAGATAGGTGGAACTTTCCGATTCGTCAATTAACGTTCAAACTTAATTGAGCATGAGAAGTATTTAAATCAGTCCTTCGTTTCAGATACAAATTTTAAGTAGGCTTACTGTCGGAATTATTTCGGGATTGAAATCAATTGATGATAAAACAACTTTCACTTGACAGCCGTCGTCGACAAAACATATAACCACCCCAACTGATCTTGGGTTCCTCATTATCACGGAAAGTATGATAATTAGGGGCGGCTACAGTTCATAAACATCCATGAGCTTTTTTTCCATCAAGGAAACATTATAGAGCTTTGTCATTTTAATATAGTAAACGAGAAGCAGAGTTTATTTACTCGCTAACTCTGTTAATGAAATTAAAACGACGTAGACGTTTAGCCAGATGCATCTGGAAATGTTCGATTAGCACACACATATGCACACACACACATATATATAATATATATATGTGTGTATATATATATGTACACACACATACATACATATATATATATATATATATATATATATATATATATATATATATATATATATATATATATATATATAGATTAGATGACGACCTACTTGATAAAAATACTTATTGTTAATTCATATAGCAAGGTGAGAAAACAAACAAACGTTCCTTTTCCTTCTCAATGTAGTTTTTAATTTGATAGAAAGGAAACGTTAGGTCCAATTTTAGATAGGTGTTAGATACGTAGGTATAATCATATACTTTGATAGAGACACCATATGAGTCGTTTGAGTTACCTGTCACCCAGACTGAGCATAAGCTGTTGCATTCGAGAAACTATTGCTCGTGCTATTGGCAATGGCTGTGTTTACCGCTGTAGCATTGTTGCTGACGGTGATGGTGATATCCGGTTGTTTTCGGAATGAATCGGCCAGGATTGCGGCAAGCAGAACAAGGTTGCTTAGGACTGAAATATAAGGACGTTTCTTTAATTAAGAGAAGTTAATAATATGATATAAACAAGTACACTAAATGAGTACAACTTCTGTTCACATCCATTTTATGTATCTACTTACATTAGACGAGCACAGAATATCCACAAAGTATATACACGACAGCGCTTACCATATCAAAAGGTACGCAACACACAAGGAGTAGGGAACGATTTAAAAGTCATTGAAAACAAGTTGCTAATGCTGGCTCCATCAGTTGCAGTGCCTAACCATATGTTATGTACGGTGTACAAACATATGAGTCCTATAATGCGTTTTACTGTTTTAGACAGAAAGTGCTGAACAGGTTATTTTCTCTTGGACAGAACGAACTGAACAGGTAATTTGTTTAGTCTGTTCGGCAGAAGCTATTGATCAGGGTGGATTCTGTATGGCACAATGTTCTGCCTGTTGGGTAGAATACACTAGCAAGGCGAGGAATGCGTTCTGGTTAGTCGAATATTTTTAGTGACGTTTATGTGTGGCTTTGTGCAACTGAGCTTGACGGATTCGATCTGACTGAATGGACAGAACAGATTTTGTCGAGCGATCATTCTTATCAACGACCGAAGTTTCCATATCTGCCGTACACTGTCAGTTCCCCCTGTGCACTTCGCATGCAGTATAGGTTGGATTTCTGCCTTTTCGTCTCTGGCTTCCAGCAAGAATATATCGATTGGTCACAAGCCCTGTTCATAATGTGGAACAGGTAGAATCGTTTTTGAATTCAATGAACTCGGCTTCTCGGTCTATGCAGTACTGTATGTCCTATTCATGTGCCTTATTCATAATGTTGCAGTATATAAAGGGTGAATGAAACAAAGTAGTGTAAGAAATATCCAAAATCATTTTTTTTGGGGGGGTGGGGGTGGGGGGGTGGGGGGGTGGGGGGGCAAATGAAGTTTAAAATAACTTCAGAGCAATGCAATAATGTGACAAATTCATGTTTATAGTATGTGTATTGTAAGAAGGAAATCATATATGAATCTGATGCTACCACCAATTTATATATTCTTGCTTAATTTATTAGTTAAGTATTCAGAGGTTCAAGCTTTATATTTGACCACTGCTGTGTTGATTGAAATTCGTGTATGAACTGGATCTGGTTCAAAGCTTTATTTCAACCTATCATCATATAAAATATACGACATACCTCTCTAAAGACAAGTGACTTGTCTGTATCTAACATATCATATTTATCAATCTCAATATTATCAATTTCCAAGTTATGCTACAAAAACATAAAATGCAAATTTATCAAATAGGTGCAACATTGAATCATCTTTTCAAAGTATCATTACTCTAGTTGAGCTAATTAGATCGTATTACATCATATTATGTCACTTAGATATTAATTAATACATCTTTAAAGATTTTCTTGGAGATCTGCTAACCAGTGAAGAATGTTACTTTCATTAATTAGAAAGCAGCATTAAAACCGAAACATAAAATCGAATGTTTATTGATTTCAGCCTCTTGGCTTTTGCGTACAATGACACAGGCAAACAGGTGCGATTTTACAGATTCCGAAAAGGTCACTTGCACTACAAATTCCAGTAATTTCATCCAAATGCAAGCGAAATTGAGAAAATACAACATAGCCTATGCTGATGTTTGATATGTTGTATCCAAGTTAGTGCCTAACATACGTAAGACGTAAGATGGTGTCGGTGCATCTGAATGCACTGGATTTCATAAAACAAATGTAGGAACATTAAGGAAATATATAGACAACTGAATTAGCGTAGTTGCTTCAAGGGTCTATACACTTTTGAAATCAAAATAAAAGAATACGTCGCCTATGGGAACCCAATGGTAATCTTTGGTAGATTAGTGGGCCTATTGGAAACCTAAGGGAAACCTGGATACTTACCTAGAGGTACATTTGGTATTAACTCATAACTCTACAGCTAAACGTATGGTAGCTGACGTTCACCTTGAGGAAGCCAACGGCAACCACCTGCTGTCACTGCTACCCGAATATAGCTTACTCTGATACCATTAAGCCGAACATTGAACGCACACTTCGTGAACCTATCCGTGACAAATCTGAAATGTGATTCTTCGTCAGTCAATTATCTATGGAAATATAGCACATTTTAGTAGTCTTACAAATCTGAAATACATTGGTAAATAACATGGGTATTATTTTACTACTCTGAACAGTAATAGGCATAATTCAGAGAAATGAAACGCCTGATTAGAATTGTTATAAATATGAACTGAAATCAGGTTCTTCAGCAGTCACAATAATTTCATCATTAGTACTTTTACATGAACAAATACATGAATGCTGTTTTCATATAATTAGGCATTAATGTCATGATCCTACAAGAACATGTTTACTTACAATCGTTGTCATCCTGTTGAACGATAATGATCTGAGGTTGGACTGGCGGGGTTAACCGAGCCGGTGCTAGATAGGGGTTATACAGGGATGCTCCTGTGTAACCGAACCTTGAGATGTACGGGTATAGTGGAGAAATCGGTATTGGCGAAAGCTGGGCCAGTAGGCAGGGGATGGCGATGACGATTACTGCCGATACCAGTGTCCTCATGCTGAAACGAAGATAACATTAAAATCAAGATGATGAGGTTTTTAGCAGTTATACTTCTGATTATTAATCTGCAAGAAAGAAAAGAAATCGTGTGGTTTTGACAGGGTTTGAAACACTGGAGTATGTAACACTTACCAGAAATGGAGTCATATCATCAACTCAGACAGAAATAGCAGTAGGTGAATTCAAACATTATTTCATAACGAGAAACGACTAATTTTGACCCCAGTGCATCTAATAAAAATATCATATGCGAAAAATGTCTATCCCTTTAAATGGTGTAAATGTATTACGACAGAATCAACTCTTAGCAAGAAAAATGGCTGGCATATTCGGTTTCCGGTGCAATGTATTGTTTGCCATTTGTCTGCATCCATAGCCCAAAATCACGAGCTAATTCTCTATTGCTTTTTATAACAGTATTTGTTCTTAGATTCAGACAAAATATCTTAAGAATAAAAAAATCCTATTCGAATTAATTTCTTTGCGTCCTTTTTCCAATCTTCTACCTGAATAGCTTGATTATTCCTAAATCATGAATACATCAGGTTCCATTTAGAGAAAGAAATATAATTATGAATAATCGAGTAATTTACAAGTACACGCCCCGTCTCAAGATATAAAATCAAGCACGTATGTGTTGCGCAAAACAAATTAACCAATTGGAGCCGTACTCTTTTGAACAACTTCCTGTAAAATAATACACATAAAAAAATACACTTCCACGAGGATACAGCTATATATATATATATATTCAGAACTGAATTAATCCAAACTTTGTTGTTATTGCTTCGGGCCAGAGTAGACATAAAATACAGGAGGAATATTTAGTAGAGAGAGAGAGAGAGAGAGAGAGAGGGAGAGAGAGAGAGAGAGAGAGAGAGAGAGAGAGAGAGAGAGAGAGAGAGAGAGATTAGAGAGAGCGAGAGAGATAGAGTGTTTGTGTGAGAGAGAGAGAGAGATTAGAAGATTAGAGAGAGCGAGAGAGATAGAGAGTGTGTGTGTGTGTGTGTGTGCGTGAGAGAGAGAAAGAGAGAGAGAGAGAGAGAGAGAGAGAGATAGAGAGAGACCGATTAATAATAATAATATATATATATATATATATATATATATATATATATATATATATATATATATATATATATATATATATATATATATATTCAGAACTGAATTAATCCAAACTTTGTTGTTATTGCTTCGGGCCTGAGTAGACATAAAATACAGGAAGCATATTTAGGAGAGAGAGAGAGAGAGAGAGAGAGAGAGAGAGAGAGAGAGAGAGAGAGAGAGAGAGAGAGAGAGAGAGTGTGTGTGTGTGTGTGTGTGTGTGAGAGAGAGAGAGAGAGAGAGAGAGAGAGAGAGAGAGAGAGAGAGAGAGAGAGAGAGAGAGAGAGAGAGAGGCTGATTAATAATAACATGTATTGATGGAGGAATAATAAAATGTATTGACGGATGACTGTAACCTTACAGACAACTTTCTGCCGTCTAGATATGTTAGTGCGTCCAGTGTCTTTGTTTTAGATGAGAAAATTGCGCTAATCGACCTCTTATAGTTCCATAAAATATATACTTTCAAGTTCTTAGGTAAGAGACATATCTTTAAACTGATTTTCAAAAAAATTACAGACCGTTTTTTAAATGCAAATAGCCATTCTTCAGTTCATCCCGTATCTTCTGATATTGCTTACATCCCTTTGCTAACCAATGAAGACAAAAATTGTTTTGTAACATATGTTTCATGGAGAAGAGATAAATCTAAATCAAAAAGTTTTATATTTCTTATTCTTTTCTTTGCCAGCATCGAAGCTTTCATTCATTATACAATATACGATATTCAACCCCCTAACCTCACATTAAAGCGGCATGCTATGATAATGATAAGTATAAAATCATGCATAAAGCAATATGTATTACTTACTTCCTGAAGGAGATGTTCCTTGATAGGATAGATAGAGATTTTTTTATTTATGCCTTTTCCCTGAGGAAAAACGTAAAATTTTGCAATTTCCTCATTATGTATCTTTTTGCTTTAGAGAATTCGTTTACACATGTACATTAATCGAGCCACTTTAAGTTTGAAGAAAACGTATTGAAATAAAAGCATGTAACATTTAATCAAGAATTATATTACAAAATAATTCTTTACAATGTTCAATTATTGAAGTTCTGTTTCATACCTAATAGTTTCATTTGATGTTAGTTTTCTCTGTATTTCGCTATGTATATATGCATTAATGTACGTATGGATGCAGATATGTATGAATGGATGTATGGATGTATGTATGGATGGATGTATTGATGTATGTATGAATGGATGCATGCATTCATCTATATATCATAACAATACGAAAAAGAAGAATGAAATTAATTGATTACAAATTCCAATATGATCTAAACACAGATTTACATTTTCTTGCAATATAGCAATATTTGTAAAAAATATGTATGTGTTTTTATTTGTCTGTATATGTAAGTACCCATCTTTCCACATGAACTTATACTACATTTACAACGTACCCACATTTCATGTTCGCATCACCGTTTTATCAACTAACATGCAATATCTGCCAGAACTTTCTGAGGGTGTCCTCATCTACTTCGTCACATACTATCCCTGTCTAAAAATTTAATATTCAGCTTCATGTATTATGTTATATCTGCTTTTTAATTGACTGAAATATATGGAAGGGGGAAATTAGGTTCCTCTTAGCGATGATAATCACACTCATCAATCACGTTTTGTCACTATCCATTAAGCTATTATAAAGCTATTAAAAATTCCATGACGACAAAGCCAAAATCCGCCACCCTAAAAGCTAAAATATTCTGACAAAATTTTGCACTATCTTAACTGAAGATATAACATACCCTTTGACAGACACCAAATTTTGCACTATCTTAACTAAAGATATAACATACCCTTTGACAGACACCAAATTTTGCACTATCTTAACTAAAGATATAACATACCCTTTGACAGACACCAAATTTTGCACTATCTTAACTGAAGATATAACATACCAGTAGTATGTATAAAGGGGGTTTTCGACACACTTTGATTTTTCTAATTTTTCCCCCTTGTCTATCATTCAGATTGCTTAGAAAAACCTTCCATAGAGCTGATTTTTACGTCATAATCACCGTCGATTATTGGTTTTATAATCATTGTTTAACAGTCATTTATGACTAATTGATACTTGTTTCAATGATTCAATTATATTTAGTATTATATTCTGTTTCATATTTTGAAACTCTGCTAGGGACAATATCGACCAACATATTGTCTTTAATCTGTAGTTCATGGATTAGTACGGTGATGTCAAATTTTTGACCTCTTAGATAAGCCTGTAATTGTGTTAGTATTTTTGAGTACACTGCTGATGCTAGTTTACATGATGACTTTTTGTTTTCAAGTTTAGGCTCGAGACGTTTAAATCCAGCGCTGATAATTACACCAACACCTGATAATATTAGAAGAAGTGGGTTTATTAAACTACCTGCTGTAATAATACCACCTGTTGTTAGTAATAGTGGAGTATAGAATATTAATTTTATTAGTCGGCTGTAGTATCTGTGAGCTCTCTTTACACAGTACGCCTTTTTATGATAGGTATTAAAGTATGCGATCAACTGGATCCTATCCTCCTCTGGTATTGTTTTAGAAATATGATTAAAATCAATAATCTGCTTCATTATTAATTTGTTTTCAATAAATTCAAATATTGTTATTGTAAAATTCTCATCGCAGCATTGTTAGTAATCAGCTTGTGAAAGTCGATATTACGCTTGTCAGCAAGTACTACTTTGTATTTGTCAAATCGAGATGACTTTCTGTCTCGGAGTCTTTCTTCTTGTCGGTCTTCATAGTGTATTACTGATTTATGATCGAGTGTATTTGAAACTGACGTGATATCATTTATTTCTCCGATTGTCTTTTCATGTGTGTCAATAAATTCTACTGCTCCTTTAATGAGATCAATGTTAATATTACTTGGAATAAAAGACTGGTAAAGTATTAAGTATGCTGCTGCGAACCTTTCTTTTATATTTGATTGATCATTCAAAGAAGGATTAGGCTGATCTGAAACCTCTTTAGGATAAAAATCTAATTCTGTTTTAATTAATTCTTCGTCCAATCCTCTGTTTTTTATATAAATTAAGAATTTTTTAAAAATTAATAAGTTAAGATTTCTAATCTTATTATTCTCCATAATATCATTTACCATACTAATAAGTTTTGATGTTTTCTCTGGTTCTAAACCATCCTTAGGGAAAATGTAACTTGTAATACTATGAATATTTGTCCATGCTTTTAATCTATGCAGATCAGATAATCTTATTTTGTTTTTTAAATGTTTATTATTATTAAAAAATCTAATAGCTGCATTAAGTTCGTAACTAATAAGATCGATTAAAGGAGTATATTCTGAACATAACAAAATGGTAAAATAAGCATCAGTTAATTTACTAAGGTTATTATATGATTTAATAACTTCTTCAAATTTTAAATCTGTTGCAGCCTTCATGATTAAGTCTTTAAATTTTTTATTTTTTTCATCATTAAGAAAATTTCTATATTTATCAAATATAATAGATTTTTTATTTTTTATCATATTTACATTTTATTGGTTAAGCAATAATTTACCATTAAAATCAAAAGCTTCTGGGACATGTTTTGTTTACATCAATATCTTTTTCATTTGATTCAATAAATTCGATAGCTGATGTTACAGCACCTTTTGGTATAGTGTCCAACAGCAAGTATTGATATAATATTGTATATGCTGCAGCAAAATCATCATGTAAATTAGCTTCATCCCAGAGACCACTTATTTTTATTTTTTCTTTCAAATGTTCACGTAATTCATAATAAAGTGGTTCAGCAATAAATTGTTTTAACACACGATTAACATCACCCCTGGTCATTATTTCATTATATGATGTTTGCTTTGGATCTGGTTTCCAATTTATTTCATATGATATTTTATCAAGTGAATTTAGTTCATTGTAAAAAGAATCTTTTTCAGTTTGTTGTAAGTTTTTTAATTTGTTTTCAATTGTTTGAATAGTACCAAATGCAGTAGCAATATCATTATTATCATATTTGTTTTGAAATTCTTTTGTTTTTGATGATATTAGTACTAAGTAGCTTGTAGCGAGCGCGTGTGCATCATCAGGTTCATTATGGACAGCAAGAACTGTTTCAGTGTCATTATAATCTAATCCAATTTCTCTGAATAATCGTCGTTTAGCAAAATTATCGTGTGCTTTTACATTTTTACTGAGGCCAAGCTTTTTCGTTTCAAAAATATTATCTAAGCAGTCTATACTATTTTTATGTTCTCGTTCCTTACCAGCAGTAAATTTTCGTTTTGCTATTAATTTTCTTCGCATTATTGTTAGAACATTATCTCGCGATAGTTCTAGAATTATAGTGTGAAGTAAGTCTTTAATTTGATTTTCCAACCTTTCAATTTCTGATGCAACACAAAATTTTACGTAAATATCATATGTGTCTAACAGTTCCTTCACCTGTTTTTTTCTCATTGTGATAACAGATCGTAGGTTTGAAATATTTTCAGTGTTTTCAGGTGTATTACTTAACATATGTGCTAGTTCACGAATAGCTGTTCTAGACGTTTCTACTGGTTTAGGAGGATTTGGTGTATTAAACTCTGGTTTAGTAATTTGTGTGTGATCAAATTCAAAAATTTTATTGTAGAACTCGCGGCATACATCAACAATTTCACTCATTGTTATAATCAATGATTAGATAATATCGTCTACGGTAAATATTTGCATTAGTGTCAGACCTGGATTCGTCGGTTCAGCATTAATCACATACAATCGAAACAACCAGTATTTGTTTATAGTGCTTGCTGTTGGTAATATGAATGTCTGAACAGAATTTGACACGTAATAAGTAGCAGGTGTTGTTGGATATAAAGTAGTCCAATTGACATCTTCAGTAGAACCTTCAAGTCTATAATTGTATATTCGTTCTGCACCAGATGCTCGTCCTCTTAACTGAAGTTTTCATATAGCCACACTTGAAGGACATTCGATTTTAATCTAGAAGTTTGTTGATACACCATATGTTGCCCACTCGTTTGTATTTACTGCTGATTGTAGATGATCAGCAAATGCATTGAATGGAGCGTAACCAGGATATGTTGATGATGTTGTTACGATAAATCCGCTTCTGTTTCCGCTGTTTCCTGATAGCGCTGGAATATACCCCACATTATTTTTGATTCGCATTGATCCTGCTACTTTGGAATCAACATACGTTTTGTTTGTGAGGTCATCTGTTGCAGTCGGGGCGGTCGCACACTTTACAACACAGTTTGTCATCACGAGATTTCCTGTCATAGTGTCGTCGATTTTTTTTACCGCTGCGTTACTCAAATTCAGCAATGATGAGTATGGAATGGCATCACCTGGATTAGTCGGTGCTGGTAAATTTGTTAATGGTCTATTATTCATATTTAGAGTGCCTATCATTGTACTTCCAGTTCTAAGAACAGCATTATCATTCATGTACTGGACATAAACCTCATTATCAGTCGCCCATGACAAATAAGTGTTGATCCCATTTAAGACGTATCCTCCCATGTTTAGTGAGCCGATCATTGTGGTTCCAAGACGTGGAACGTAATCCGCAAGTTTCGTTGTCATTTGCGCAAAAGAAATCGCGTCAGTTGTACTTGTTGGTGGGTAAAAGGTCGGTAGTCCTGTTATCTTAGCATTATTGGTCATTGTTAATGTGCCAGCCATTATATCACCCGCGCGATTGATGTTTTGTGATGTAATATCGTCCACATATGTCTTATTAGTGAGATCATATGGTTGTGTTGGGAATGAGGATGATGTTATCTTGTTTTTTTCCATGTTGAGCGGACCAGTCATTGTGTCACCGTTTTTGATAACATGATTATTATTAGAAATTACCAATTGATTTAAACTAACGACCTGTGTGGGATCTAAATCAGCAGGAGGAAAGTCTGTAGTCAAACCAGTGAT
Organism: Margaritifera margaritifera; assembly: GCA_029931535.1. Lineage (NCBI taxonomy): Eukaryota > Metazoa > Mollusca > Bivalvia > Unionida > Margaritiferidae > Margaritifera > Margaritifera margaritifera. The sequence continues at coordinate 696,786 of JAQPZY010001039.1, read as the reverse complement.
CTTATTACCTAGCATATCTAATACACCAGTCATTTTATCACCGGATTTATTAACCTTTGTTGTATCAATTGTGTTAAGTTGTCCTAAACTTACTGCTTGGCTACTATTTGGATTAACCGGGGGATATACCGTTTCTAGGTTTAACACACGATTACCTCGCATGTCAAGGTTTCCTGTCATTTTATCACCAGTTTTTTTTAACTAAGTTTGTTGTATCAATAGTTTTTGTTTTTTCAACTGCTTTACTCTGAGTTGATGTACCAAAGATTGTATAGTATGACATTATTGATATCACTCATACAAAAATGAAAATTGTAAAATAATTTTTATCTACGACTATAATGATAATGCCAGTTTTAAATTTTGATACTAAGAATGTAATTGTAAACAAACATAAGTCTGATCTTCCAAATTGTCACTATTTGATTGTTGGACGAACTGGATCAGGTAAAACCAATCTTTTACTGGATCTGATAATAAATGATAAGTTTAATTATGATAAGGTCTATATTTACACTATTAATCCACAACAAGACAAATACAAATTTCTCAGTGAATACAATGATGCTATCAAAACATGTGATAATACCAATGAAGATACTTTTATCATTAGAGAACCTGAAGAAGTCATACCAGTCACTGAGGTTGATCCCACCATTAATAAAATAATTGTATTTGATGATATTCCACTTGAACACGATGAAATTGATAAAATTAAATCATATTTTTCATTATCACGAAATCGGCGCTGTAATTTAATATTTCTTGCACAGGGGTTTTTCAACGTCAATAAATTTATAAGACGTAATACAGGTTGTTTTATACTTTTTGCTGGTTTAGACAAAACAGATATTGAAAAGATTGCTCACGATTTTTGTGGAGATGTTTCCAAAGAACAATTTGTAAAATTATATCATGATGCAACGAGAGGAGATAAACACAATTTTTTTATGTTTGATAGAGTAACAACAGATCCTAATAAAATGTTTCGATCTATAAAAGATCTATAAAAGATCCAATCGACTCAGTGATCTATCTAGAAAAAATTGATCTATAATTTTCGATCTAATCGACTCACTGATCCATCTAAAAATTGTAAAAAAAAGTTGATCTATCTTTCATTAACAACAGATCCAATCGACTCATTGATCCATCTAAAAATTGTAAATAATTTTCATTTAATGTTAATCTATGAATAACTATGACTGATATTGCTTTACTTAAAAAAATTACTCTTTCTAAGGCAGCGAAATAAAAAAAATTTTGATGATGCACAAGCAGGTAGGCAACAAACAGAAGAAGATTTAGAACAGTTATTTAAACCTATAACAAGGTCTCAAAAAGAGACTCAACAAGAGACTCAACAAGAGATTGAAAAAGCATTGATAACCAAAACAGATTCCATAAAAAATTTAATGAATGTATTTGCAAGTGGTGCAAGTAAAAAATCAAAAGAAGCACAAAAAATGATAGAAGAAATAATAGATAAAACCGAAGACATACTAGATATTTCAGATACGGTTTTAATGTACGTTGCATCATTTAGTCCTAAAAATATAAGGCTAATCATTGATAAACTAGAAAATAAACTTGCATTTATTAGTTCTCCAGATGAAGGAGATAGATTAAGAAAACGTATTGATGAATTGACGACAACAGTAGAAAAACTTGAAGAAGAAAAGCAAAAACAAGATGAACCTAATCTTGCACATAATTTAAAAAAATTATACAACATGATTGATAAACCCTTAAAAGATTCAATGGCATCTGGTATGCTTTTTATAGAAGGAAGAATTAATAGATATCCTGATGAGTATGATCAAAGACTTCTTACTGATAGAATAAAAGAGATATTAGAAAAAGTTAAAAACAAAACACCAATTTTTGATTCCCTTTTTGATTCTTCTGAATATTCACGAATGCATCCAACTCATTTAGATGATTTAAAAGCTTTAATTGGAAAATATAATCAAAGTATTGGAAATGTTACAAAACCTGAATTAAAGGCGGATCTTCAAGAAACAAAGCCGTATCTACAAGAACTTAACACACAGTATATGAAAACATACATTCATTATTATAAAGATTTAAAACCAGTAGCTCAAACCCCTCCAGTAGCTCAAACCACTCCAGTATCACCAACGCAGCAAATATCGCCAACCCAACAAACAAGTTCGCCGCCATTATCACCATACCATGCAGCATTACCAATTCACGCAGCATCACTATCCCTTACAGCATCACCATCCCATGCAGCATCACCATCCCATGCAACATCACCAATTCACGCATCATCATCATTTCTTCCAGCATCACCAATTCACACAACATCACCAGTTCGCACAGCATCATCATCTCTTCCAGCATCACCAGTTCGCACAGCATCATCATCTTCTATAGCATCACAAAAAAGTTTGTCGCAAACAAGTTTGTCAGGCACAGGAATAAAAGTGTTTTCATCACCGAAAGAAGTGTTTGATCGGCTAATGTTAATTATTTCATCGAAACAAGCTGGTAATACTGGTATTGAAATTGATAATGAAATTACAGAGATTCTAGATTACTTCAGATTAAATGAACTTTTAAACCTCAATGATTATCAAATTCTTAGTAGAGATCTTCTTGATCTATAATTGGAAAAAAAAATTTCCACTGTATGAAACTGTCTGCAGTTTTATTTCAGACATGTGTTGTCGACGATTAAGTTTTCATTTTATCTAACACTATTACTATACCACATGGAAACAACTTTTATCTTTGATTCATCGCAAACAACATCAGATGGTACTAATTTTACTATTCATTATACTCCTCCAGTGATTCTTGATCCAAATAAAAAATACCAGATTGGACTTATTTCAGCGACGATGTGGCATAGCTTTTTTAATATAAACGATGGAGTAAATAATAGTTTCACATACAGGTTAAATAGTGCATCACCATCAGTAACTATCTTTATTAAACCAGGAGCATATATTATTGAAAACATGAATGATGTAATAGTTAGTAACATTGATAAAGCAAGCTCTGATAATTTTTTACTAGCACCAAATCTTAATACTTTAAGATCAAAAATAACACTTAAAAATAATTTTATAGTTGATTTTTCATCACCAGCATCTATTGGATCATTACTAGGTTTTAATAAAAAATCATATGGTGACAGTAATACAGAAATAATAATTAATGGAGACAATCCTGTAGACATTACCACTGTTAATACAATACTTATTCACTGTAGCATTGCTAATGGATCCTACTCTGCAAATGGTGTTCGTGGACAATGTATTTGTAGTTTTGCGCCTAATGTGCCACCTGGTTTACTAATGGAAATTAATCCAAAGACAATCATATATTATCCAATAAATGTTGAACAACAGATATCATCAATAACAATGAGGCTGACAAATCATCATGGTGAACAGCTTAACATGCAAAATGAAACCGTGACATATTTTTTACACCTAAAGCAAATTTAATTGGTTTTATGAATAAAACTATAAAATGTAAAATGTATTATAAATAAAATGATCAGCAAACGAAAAATCTAAAACGAGCATGTAATTGGAGGAAATCTTTTCGCTAATATTTTTTCAAAGGTTGTACAACATGGACCAGGATTGGCAACAAAATTAGCCCCGATTGCCATAGATTCAGCAAAATCATTTGCAACTGGTGCAACATATGCTGCTGGAACCTCTGCTGGCCAACGATTAGCAAATTTGATTAACCCAATAAATCACATGCGCGATCAATCACAGAAAACAAGTTTCGACAAAGAAATCAGAGAGATTGCGCCAAACAGAGAAATAGCGTGAGCAATGATTAAAACAGCAAAAAAAGCATTATCAAAAGAGAGTGAAAATATTATCAAACAGCTATATGATCGAGTAAACAAACAATCAGCGCAGCGACTTGATATTGCAGCATTCTGATAAAATAACCTTTATTGATAACCTCAATTTTTATCTAATAAATATTAATAAATGACGTCTATGCAAAATTATTTTAATATTAACGAGGCTGACATTATAGATGATTCTGCAACAGAATTTAAGTACATTGAGTACATAGAAGGTGATAATGATATGAATAAAGCTGGGTTACGAACAATTAGCACTCGGGATGAAGACATTTATTTGCTTCCTCATAAAGCATACATTGAAGTTCGAGGATCTGTAATGACAACAGCAGTACCGCCGGCAGCACACGCTGCTAACGCAAATATTACATTACAAAACAATGGGTTTAGTTTATTTAAATCTGCAAAATATCAGCTTAATAACCAAGCAATTGAAAACATTCAGGATAACTTACCAATTGCAAGTACAATCATAAATTTACTATCATTCAGCGAGGATTATTCGAGATCAACTGCGACAAATATGTTATGGTTTAAAGATACTGCTACAGGCGCTGCTATTTCAGGTGAGTTTAATACATATGCTGATATTGTTGCTGGTGCTGATGCCAATGGTACTATAGCAAACATACTTGCTGGACTAAACGGTGCTGTAAAAGCCGCTGTTAATAATCCAAAAAACCCACTGTTCAACGAAGGATTCTACAAGAGAAAAGCTCTGACTGAAGTTGGACGTCAGGTTACAATGCTTCTTCCACTGAGCTCAATATTTGGTTTTTGCCGTGATGTTAACAAGATTTTTAGAAGCATTAAACATACCATAATTTTTGATAGAAATACTAACAGTAATATTCTTCATAGAAATCCTGTAGGAGCGAATGCAGTTGCTGCAGATGGACAATTTGTTATCAGTCATCTTTCTATGTGGATGCCGAAGATAGTTCCATCACTGGCAAAAAATATAGAACTTGAAGGCTCACTGGCGGCGTTTACAGAAAGAATTCATTTTGAGCAAAATAAGATGTATTCACAGTCAATACCAAATACAGCAAATTACACCTGGAGAATAACAACAGCACCATCAGAACAGTTACCAAGACATATATTTGTAGCTTTTCAAACTGCTGAAAGATACGGAGGTAATCAGGAATTTAACAAGCATGTCTTTGATAGCGTAATTTTAGTGTCTAGAATTAGTGTCAAAATAAACTCTAAACAGTATCCTGAAAGAGAATTTCAATGTGATCTAACACAAGCAGCAAGAAACGTATCACGAGTTTACATGGCATTCATCGAAGCAATGCAAAAATATCAAGATACTGACACAGGCGCCCAGATTTCAATTGAGGAATTTCGAACGCTCTATCCAATATTTCATTTTGATGTCACCAAACACAGTAAAAGATTAAAAAAATCAATGGCTGATATTGAAGTCACCTGGAATCTTTCAGCAAATCCTGGAGCGCAATATCAAGCATTTGCTTTGATTACATCAGATCGCTTTATCACACTTGATGCTGTAAACGGACGAATGACAGTAACTGTTTAATAAATTTTTTATCAATTGTGATATAATAATGCCTAAGAAAACTGCAAACAAGCTTGCCACGAACAAAATAAACAAAATTATCGCGGATAGATCAAACATTGTAAAAATTGTTGTAAAATTAAAGTCACTGTTTGATGAGTTAGAAACATTACTTGTTCAATCACAGAAAGAAGGTGGATTTATTGGACCTGCATTTTCAGTTATTGCTAAAACAATTCTACCAAAGATTTTACCAATACTTGGAACACTTGGATTAGCAGCTGCAACTGGTGCAATTTCTGGTGTTACAAATAAAGCAGTATCAGGATCTGGAATCGCACGAGCAACACTTTTGTCTAAAAATAAATATTAATCAATGCCTGTAAAAAAATCGACAAAGAAATCAACGACAAGGAAAACGACAAAGAAATCGACAGCAAAGAAAGCAACAACAACAACAACCGCAGCAATTTCAGCTGTAAAAATAAAAAAACTTATAACAAAAATAAAACCACTTCTAGTACAACTAGAAACACTGCTAGCAGCAGAAAAACAGGGCGGATTCATAGGAGCAATAGCCCTACTGCTGGCAGGATTATTCGGAGGACCACTGATTTCGAAACTGCTTGGAACGTGATTAACTCTACCAGGAACATTTATGCCAAACCGTTAACAGATCGTAGACCTGTCGCGTTAACAAACTTTGATATTAATGATGCACTTAAAACCGTACCTGGATTCAACGGTGTTTTTTCAAAAGATCAGCTGGATTGCTCACCGAAAGGCAAAAAACAAGTTTGCTGCGCAGTTGTCAATATACAAAATTTTAATGATGGATCAGGAACACATTGGGTTGCATTATACAACAACAATTATTTGATAGTTATGGCCTTCCACCAAGTGATGCAATTAAAAAATACGTCCAATTGTTTCCAAAATATTCAACCACGCCAATAAATTATATATCGCATCAAATTCAACAAAATGAATCAACTGCATGTGGTTACTATTGTATTATGTTTATTAAACAACTATCGTCAATCAGCCGCGGTAGATCAAGTTTATTGTCCATGCTTGACTTTATTTCTCAGTTTGACCCACGTGGAAGTTTTCACAATGATAATATTCCAGTGGATTTTTGTGTGAATGATTTTTATGTATTAAAATTTATAAATGCTTGAATCTGACGCTAAAAACATGTTGCATGATAACTTTACATATTGTTTAAAGTGTAAAAAAATAACTGGTAATCTCAATGAATCAACTAAAATAACAAAAAATAATCGCATGATGATTAAAAGTATATGTAACATTTGCTCAAAACAAAAAAGTAGATTTATCAAGCAATGATTATAATATAATTGCAATGCAGAAAATAAATTTAATTCCAAAAACTTCTGTTGATGCCTGCTGCTGTTGTAATAAAAGTAAAGAGTTAGGTATTGAGGGTTGTAAACTTGTTTGTTACTGTAATAATTGTAATTATCGTGAAGTACTTGGTGGAGCAATTGATATACATTCATTAATTGGGAAACTTCCAAGACCTGCTGGCGGATGGACACTACCAGGACATAAATATACTGGACCACGGAATCCACTTGATAAACAACTTGATGAAAATGATAATCCATTACCTGGACAAGAACCGTACAATGCTGTTGATGCAATTGCGATGAGACATGATATCTGTTACAGAGATATTAACAATAGCGCGCTATCGGGTGATCAATCACGATTGATTGGTGATACAAAGCATACTTGTGATAAAAAAATGTTGGATGAACTTAGTGAGCTTAAACCTAAAAATATGAGAGAACGTGTCGATCGACGACTAGTACAAGGTATTATTGGAACAAAGCATAAACTCGGATTGGGACAAGACCGATTTCCACATGGCGCTGTCATGCCTACTGTTTTAGTAGATTTAGACATTTCTGATGATGATTTACCTGATCTCGATCTCGATCTATCAACTAAATTAATCACACCAATCGACATAAGTCGATCAAGTCAACACGATCTGCTTCAAAATTTAGCTGACGAGCTTCACAAACCAAAAAAAAAAGTTTCAACGAAGACGTTTTGTCGCAAATACTGTTGATGATATTTGGTCAGTTGATCTTACTGATACGTCATCATTATCAGATTCAAATGATGATACAAAGTTTTTGCTTAATGTTGTGGATGTTCAGAGCAGATACGCCTTTAGTGAACCAATCAAAAATAAGATGGGAAGTACAATTGTTACAGCGCTGAATAAAATTATTACGCCCAACCGCACGCCGCCGGGTTTGTCGGATCGACCAAGACAACCTAACAAAATATGGACTGATCATGGTGTTGAATTTTATAATAAACAGGTTGATGCGTGGTTGAGTAAACATAATATTAAAAGATATTCAACTGGTAATGAAGGTAAAAGTTTAATAGTTGAGCGATTCAATCGAACATTAAAGGAAAAGATTTACAAAACAATGATAGCAAATAATACAAACCGATACCTCGATCATCTACAGAAAATTGCTTCAGATTACAGCAATAGTAAACATCGATCAATTTCGATGACACCAAATGAGGCTGTTGCTGATCCAGCGCGAGTTAATAAAAATCTGTATTTGGATTATAATAAATCTTTGTCCCAGCAAACAAGTTTGCCGCACACTAGGAAAACAAGTTTTCTCGTTGGTGATCGAGTCAGGCTTTCAGTTGTTAAAAGACAATTTGAAAAAGGATTTACCCCAAAATTGGACAGAGGAAGTGTTTATTGTAAGTAAAATACTAAACAAAATCCCTGTTACGTATAAAATCACTGATCAAACAGGTGAAGAAATTATTGGAAGTTTTTATGAGCAAGAACTACAAAAAACGCAGCAAGATACCTTTGTGATTGAGAAAGTATTGAAAGTATTAGGAAACAAATCATTAGTAAAATGGCGTGGTTACAGCGATAAATTTAATAGTTGGATACCGACGAAATCAATTGTTGATTATTGATCTGATCAAACACGTTAGAAAGATTCATTGACAACTTAATTGTTGTAATCGTTCATTATATATTTTCTCATATTGTAACAGTACTTTTTTTTACATCGAACTGGTTTACATATTGAAATTAGCTTATCAGCCCTTGTTGAACTCATAATACCAATATCAGCAAGTAATTGAAAAATGTTAATAAAAATGAAATCAAATTTTATGCTTTTCTTACGTCCAGGAATTAATATGTTCATAAAAACTCTTAGACGATTATTAAACTCAATTGTTTCATCTATACTGAGATCAAACTTGTTTAATTTTTTTGCTAAGTGATATTTAACATTATAACGACCTGTTGTTGGCAAACTATAAAATTTGTTATTAATCGTTGCTACATAATTAAAATCATCATCCAACAAATCATGATCATCATCATCAACCAATAAATCTTGATTAGATTGATAATAACTGTCCGCAAATTTGTTTTCTGTGGAAAACTTGGTTTCTGAGAAAAACTTATTTTCTGTGGAAAACTTATTTTCTGCCACTGTAGTTTCTTGTGATGAGTTTAATAACGCATGCAATCGATCAATCATTGTGATTATATATTACATTTTATGAATAAAATCAATAAAATCATTTTAATAAAATCATTATAATAATCATGAAAATATTGTATCATTCAACAGGGTATATTCAAAATATAAATGACCTTAAAAATGCAGTAAGATACTGTTTTGAACATCCATCATCAAATGGTAGTGTTACACTTAATATAACAAAAAAAATCATAAAAATGATAGCGTCGAAAACAAAATTTTGTTAACGCAGGAAGAGCTGCAATCATATAATCAACATGGAAAAATAATTGTTGAGTGGGATATTGATGTGATAATGAAATGGTGCCATAACTGTATTAAATATCATGAACTCATGCAGATATTAAATCGTACTCAAATTTAATTCTATCACAATTAGTTGTTTTTAATGATTTTAATTGACCTTTAGCTACTTTAGAAATATTACCAGTTTGAAGCTTATAATATTGTGCTGCTTTATTAACTGAAGTAAATCTCAATTCCTCGCTTGTATTAAGATTAGTGCTAATAATAGGTCTTCTTATTTTAACAGGAGTGTTGTTTTTAATGCGTGCTATATTTTCGCTTTGTGTTATTAAATTTAAGTTTTCAAGCCTATTATCCCCTCGTTGACAATTATAATGATCCATGATATATGAATCAGGTATTAATCCGTTAAATACCTCGTATACAAATCTGTTTGAATAAAATTTAGATCATTTTGTGTTTTTACCTGAAACACTTACCATCTTATAACCATCCTTATTTTGTGTTCCAATTATGTTTTTGGTTTTTATATGCCGTATAATACCTTGATCATTTGATTCATAACTATTGAAAACTGGATGAGGTTGAAATTCATTTTCCAGACCTAAGTTATCAAGACTACAATCCATGTATAACTTATTACACTGATAAACACGTTGCCCATCAGGTATTGGCGAAACAAAACAAGTGTAAATAAAATCTTTTAAAAATATTTCATTGTCGTTGATTATAATTTTAGGACCTACAAAAGTGTTTTGTATTTCAGGTGGCTTTCCTGTTTGGCTCTGAACCACTGATCCCATCATGTTACAATAATAATCATTGTAGTGTTCATGACAATAGTAATCAGAAATTTCATTAAAGTTAAAAATATTTTTTGGAGTCATTTTTATATTTAGGTTTATATTTTAATTTTCGAAAATAATATTTAATTAATATTTAGATATTTTTTTACACTATAATATAATGAATAAAGAAATCTCACTTAAGAAATTAGCAGGCCAGATTATATTCAAAGTGCGAAAAACTATATCATCATTTGCTGGAGCTGAAGCAACATGGATCTATGATAACGAATTTGTACTTCATAAGTTAATTGATGGTAAATACGGACTATCATTTAATAATTTTCATCAGATTGTTGAACCAATTATTACTTTAGAGTTATCAAAATTTCATGGATTGAAAATTATGGCACAGTATAAAGTTTTGTTCACAAAGGGAACAGAAGGTGAAGAAAGTATATCAGAGCCTTATATTACATCAAAGTTAGTAACAATTTTACCTGGATCTGACAGGACTGAAAAACTTAAGAATATGCACGACGAAATTAATCAGAAGATCGAGGATTAAGAAAGTGCTGGGTCAGGATGGAAATTTGAGAGCGTTGATGCAGTTCTTATTCATACATCAAAATATATTCCATTACGTGGATCATCATATGTTGAGCTTCCAATAAAAATTATTAAATCTAGATGTGTTATTAATGTTAAAATAATGATAATCGTTGTTTCCAATGGGCGATATTATCAGCGTTATTCCCTGCAGATGATAATCCAAATAGGGTAACAAAATACAGCGAACATGTTAATAAACTAAATTTCAATGGAATTAATTTTCCTGTTAGTACTTCCCAAATACCGAAATTCGAAAGACAAAATAGTATTAGTATTAATGTATTTAACATTGAATGGAGTTCTATTACAAAATCACACTATCTTTATCCAAATTTTATTACTGAAACCGCCTCACAAAACACAATAAACCTGTTATTTTACAAAAATCATTATTGCTGGATTAAAAATTTTAATGGACTTGCTGGTAGTCACTATAACAAGCATAAAGAAAAGAAGTATTTCTGTTATCGTTGTATTAAGGGCTGTAGTTCACAAAAAGCATTAGATATTCATCTCGAGTATTGCACTTCTGTTCAAAAAATATCAGTTCCAGACATTGAAGATTCTAAACTTAGTTTCCAAAATCATGCAAATAGTACTAAAGCACCATTTATAATATACGCTGATTTCGAAGCATTATTACAACATGTTGAGGGACCAGTAAATAATCCTGATAAATCATCAACAACAAAAATACAAAATCATGTTCCATGTGGTGTTGCGTACAAAGTTATTTGTTCTTTTAATATTAATCTATCAAAAAATATAAACATCTATCGTGTTGAAAACCCTGCAAAATGGTTACTACAAAATGTGTTGATCGAAGCAAATATAATTAAAAAGAAACTTAAAAACTCTATTCACGATAATGAACGCACATTTTTGGTTCCAGTTGTTTTCCATAATTTTCGCGGATATGATGCCCATATTATGGTAGAGGCTTTTGATAATGATGAGTTTAGTATAAAAAAATTGAATGTATTCCAAATAGTACTGAAAAGTATATGTCAGTAACGTTTAAAAGCTTAAAATTCATTGACAGTTTTCAGTTTATGTCAGCGTCACTAGATGAACTTGTAAAAGGCTGTACTTGTTTTAACAATCTTGAAGAACACTTCGGAAAAGATAAATCTGTGTTATTAAAACAAAAAGGAATTTATCCCTACGAATACATAGATAGTTTTAGTTGATTTGATGAAACAAGCATTCCTGATATTTCTGAGTTTTATTCAAAGGTTCGTATTTGAGGAGTTAGTCAAAAAGATTACGATTACGCAAAGACAGTCTGGACTGAATTCAATTGTGAAAATATGGGTGATTATCATAATTTATATTTGATAACAGATACACTACTACTTGCTGACGTATTCGAACAATTCGTGATATTTGTATACGTCATTATAAACTTGATCCGGTTTGGTATTATTCATCACCAGCGTTAGCATGGGATGCAGCATTAAAACTGAGTGGTGTTACATTAGATTTATTTACTGACTCAGATATGTTTCTATCTTTTGAAAAAAGTATTCGAGGTGGAATTTCAGTAATAACACAAAAATATGCAAAAGCAAATAACAAATATTGTCCTGATTATAATCCTAATGAGGCAAGCAGTTATATAATTTATCTTGATACAAATAATCTCTATATTGGTCAATGAGTCAACCACTACCAGTTGGTGATTATAAGTGGATAACAATTGAAACATTTTGTAATGAAATAGATAAGTATGTTCCTGATGATGTTGGATATTTTGTTGAAGTTGATCTCAAATACCCTAGTGAACTACATGATCTTCATAATGATTATCCATTTTGCGCTGAACAAATATTAATCAATGATGAGCACTTATCGTTGGAACAAATACAAATGCGTGAAAAATACAGCTTGAATAAAAGCACTGTTGAAAAATTAGTTCCAAATCTTATGGATAAAAAACATTACGTTGTACATTATCAAGCATTAAAACAAGCAGTCAAACATGGTTTAATAATAACTAATATTCATCGAGTACTAAAATTCAAAAACAGTCCTGCTGGCTTAGAAACTATATTGACTTCAATACACAACAGAGAGCAATTGCAAAAACTGATTTCGAAAAAAACTTTTTCAAATTAATGAATAACAGTGTATTTGGTAAAACAATGGAGAATATAAGAAAACGACGGGATATTGAAATAGTAAATAATGCTGAACGTCGGGATAAGGTTTCATCATCAGATACGTTTATATCACGAAAAATATTCAGTGAAAATCTTATGGCAGTCCACAAACGTAAAACAAACCTGATTCTAAATAAACCAATAGCAAATGGATCAACAGTGTTAGATTTATCAAAAACATTGATGTATAATTTTCACTACGATTATTTCAAAAATAAGTACCCTAATTCAAAATTATTATTTACCGACACTGATTCGTTATGTTATCATGTATTTACTGATGATATTTACCAGGAAATGTATAATGATCGTGAATGGTTTGATTTATCAGATTATCCAGTAAGCAGTGGATTTCAATGTAATGAGAATAAAAAAGTAATAGGTAAATTTAAGGATGAAACAAACTTTGTACCAATTGCTGAATTTGTAGGCCTCAGAAGTAAACTGTACAGTATTAAGCTGGCAGATGGTACGGTAAAAAAGCGTGCAAAAGGAATTCAAAAAACTGTTGTCAACAAAGTAATTAAATTCGATGATTATAAGGATGCACTTAATGGAAAATATAATCGTGTTAGTATGACTACAATACGTTCAGACTGTCATGAGATTGCTACAAAAGTAATCAACAAAGCAGGATTATGTAATTATGATGACAAATGTATATGTAGTGATGGAATTCATACAAATGCACTTGGTTATTGCTCGGTTGACAATTGTGTTGAATTTGATATTTTAGATGAAATATTCAATGATTGAATGATTATTGTTGAAACAAGTATCAATTAGTCATAAATGACTGTTAAACAATGATTATAAAACCAATAATCGACGGTGATTATGACGTAAAAATCAGCTCTATGGAAGGTTTTTCTAAGCAATCTGAATGATAGACAAGGGGGAAAAATTAGAAAAATCAAAGTGTGTCGAAAGCCCCCTTTATACGTACTACTCATACCCTTTGACAGACACCAAATTTTGAACGGGTTACACAGTGGTTTTCTTCAAATTTCAGCTGTGTGGCGAGTATAGCACTCTTTACAAAGTTTAATCCGGCCGTGCAACGTTATATTGGAAATGTATGCCTCCTAGGAGACGTTGCCTCCCTTACCCTCCAGTTTTCAAATAGGTCTGTTTCGACGTGATGTAATCATTCAGCTACATGGCACAGGTTATTTAGTGTGCCCTTTACCGTTTTTAAGAACGCTCATGAACATACGCACACATCAGAAATCCAACGCTCATAAACCACGGTTTGTAACAAGCAGGGTTCCATTCTTATCAACCAAAACGTTCTAACCTATCTTTAACAGATCTTCCATCCGTACTGGCGCTGCCACCTCTGCAGCACACATTGCAGATGAAATGATCAAAACTAAGGTAGTATGTGCTTCACAAAAATCGAAAACCATCTCACAGCTACCTGACAAGCAGGATACCTACGCTTGATACCATTCTGGATTCAGTGCGTCGTACAAGATAAAGATTTATTATTCAGCTATGTGCATATTCCAGTGGATCAAGACATTCATGAAGGGAAATATTAAAAGCCTACAAGTGCATACAGTTTACACATACATTTCCAGTGTAAATACTCTGCATTCAGGAAATGTATTCATGCTCTTGATATTTTATTAATTCCTGGAATGTGATATAAGCAAACTGTGTGTATAAGCAAATTTTTGTCTCCTCTTTATCTCATAGGGAAAAAATATTTTCTCTAAACATGATTTCCATTAATCTTTCAGTATGATATTGTTTGCAGTACATATTCATTTAAGCAGCCTATGTTTGGGTGTATATGTTCAATTGCATGTTATGCCATACTCTTTGAACATATTCTCTTGAAATTATATATTCAATGCTAGCTGCTCACGTGATTCTGTACAAACATTTTCATTTGGATGCTTGCAAACTCTATTAAACTCCTCATTCGTTTATGTCCAACTCAATCCATTTCGTAGACCATTTTGTTTTCAATGTCCTGCAAGGAGATACTTGTAGGACTGATATACTACTGTTACTGCCTCCATATAACATGAGTATAAAGGCAGATATACCTGGACAGTCCGCTAATAATGTAGTAAAAAGGTCCTCAGTGTTTGCGTTTTTTTACAGTTACATTCTAGTAAGTTCTGCAACTATGAGAAAACTGCCTGAAAGTGTTGGAATAACCTTTATACAATGGTTATACGCAGTTATTCTGCTGGTAAGTTCGCTTGTATTCCCGTGCGTCCTCGTAAAACTCAGCTTGTTCCAATTTAGTTTTCGCTGACACATCTGCAGAATTATCTTATTCACCATTATATCAGCTGTAGATAGCAGTCCATTTATACTCTCTGTGTTGAAAATGTTTGTAGCGAAACTATGTGTTGCGCATAAACTGTTGTATATCCGGTTCCTTTATACGCAAAAGCCTGCAGTCTATTGCCTGCTATAAAGTCAAATTACAAAGAATAGCGAGTTCCTATACTTATAAGAACGTTTAAATTGAACATAAATCAAAATTTGAGTGTACATACACACAAGCAATAAAAAACGTGTATACCTCTACGACACATGATTCATGGCACTTGTGTTGACCCAAATATCTATAAATATGCATCATAAAGGCACGATTTGTATTAATTCGTTTCTGAGGTCCAAGTGTCAAACAGCTATTTCACTAAAGCAACTTATAACGGTTATGTTCAAATTACTTAATAATTGAAAATATTGCTGAAATTATTTTAATAAAACTGACATCATTATTAAAAAGAAAGGTCATGTATATGTCGAAAGCAGTACTACAATCACTCCTTTCCATATCTTTGGTCATTATATCGTTACTTGTCGTAGGACATGCATGAGGGTTTTTGGTTAAGGCTTTTCTCTGAACACAGTTTCCTCTTCCTTATACCCCTAAATGGCCCATGTATATGAAATCTAAATATTTTCTTGCAAATTTTGCAACAACTCGCAACACAGGTATAAGAATCAAAATTTACAGTTTAGTATTGCAACACATTCAAACAAATAAGATAAAAGGCTGTAATCGCGTTATACTGAACAATGTAGATACTTCGTTCGTAAAACAAATATGTTATACAAAGCATAACTGTGTGGGTTTTATCCTTACTTGATGAGGCTAAGCTTTCATAATGTACATGAATTTTTATCCCACAAAAGGTGACACTTCATCAAGTAACGATAATAAAAAAATATTCATCATATCCTCTCTGAACAGGTGTATTGACAAAGTAAGAAAATAGCATTGCATTTGCTCTTGGCCTAGAATTATTTCTTGCTCTCTGTAAAAGAAAAAAAAAATATTTGTAGATATTTATTTCACACATTTTAATTAGATTTATTTGAAAGATTGTAGTTACATTTAGTAAACACTGTTTGTCAGTATATTTTTTATTGTACTAATATTACCTTCATAGGTAGTGATCTTTTCTATGCGCGATTATATCTTTGCTCATCTATCAGATATAGTTGATTATAGACGTTTGGGTCTGAAAGTTTGCTTGCCTATTTCACCAAATACTATATCTTTCGGAATCATATTTTGTGCATTTTAATAGAAAATGTGTTTCATCTCTACTTCATCTATGCAACCTTATTTACATTATCCACCCTCAGCTGGAATCTATGGTGTAGCTTATCTACCTGGCTAATATCAAACCCATGTGCAAGTATCTGAAATTAAAAACTACTTTTTTCAGTAAATGTAAATGAGAACGAAAAGCTTACTTGCTGAAATATTGTTTTAAAATTACAACATGAAACTATGTTTCTTGTTTCTTTTGATGAAGGTTGGGCAACAATGTAATTACTCTAAGTGAGACATTGTTTCTAATTTGCTCAGTTTTAAATTATTAATTTTTATATCAAGTTGATATCTTTAATTATCTAACAACCCTAAAGAGTAATGTGCGGTCCTATAACACTCAACCATTTGGTTTAGTTTGGTTTAAGCCAGACATTTATTTTTGCAGCTTAAAATCTTGAACGAGAACTTTTCTGGAGCACTCATTTGTTTAAAGCAAAAAATATCCCCAAGTCCATGAACTAAGGTTTACCTGTTTGCTTGTTTTAGTCATGTGCTCAATTGTAAATTTCGCACCCCTATATGAGCAAAATTTCTGGAGCACTCATACAGTTAAAACAAAATTACCCCCTTGACTATAAAGGACTCATATTAAAAACAAAATATCCCCAGTCCCCTGGACCAAAGCATACACTGGTGCTGTATTTGACATTGACATGCAGAGCCACTCATGCTTGTTTACATTTTAAAATCCCATAAGGGATACAATGTTCCTCGATACTACCTCGCATTGGAAAATAGAACACCAAAGATCATTCAATTGCTAAATACAGAGCAGTCTTCTAGAATTTCATATATCGTAATGCTTGTAGGTTCTGGCTACTAGTCTAGACAGCCGACGATGAATTTTACGACGACCACTTCTAACTGACATATTGATTGCTTATGTAAATAAATACAAAGTACATACCACTGAAAAAGTATCGGTGACATGAACATTATGTAAGGAAATTAGCCTCTTTAATAATTGAGAATACCTGGTCTCTCTCGTCGATTCATTCATTCAAGCATGACAGTGGATTGGATTGATTAGTCCTGAATCAAAGGGAGTATGACATCAGCTTGGTGCCAAGAGCCTTGCGTTGACGTTACTTAAAATTAAATGTTATGCGAAACTGCAGTGCACCTTAATTCCTAGAAAACAGTTTCACATGTAATGTAATTAAGTGAAACAGGAACATCCCGACCGATTGGACGTAAGAAATGAGCAGGAACTATCCCCCTCAAACGACACCCCCTCCCAAAAAAATA
The DNA here is from genome assembly GCA_029931535.1 of Margaritifera margaritifera. Lineage (NCBI taxonomy): Eukaryota > Metazoa > Mollusca > Bivalvia > Unionida > Margaritiferidae > Margaritifera > Margaritifera margaritifera. The sequence continues at coordinate 679,176 of JAQPZY010001039.1, read as the reverse complement.
CAGAGCTTTGAATCCTGCCTTGGGAGCGGTCAGGTACACCGAAAACCTAAAAAATTGCTACCCTCAGGGATTGCCAGACCAGCGAGTACATGTAAGCTTTATCTAAAATCTATGATAAATATCAGAGGTTGAATATTTAAATATACATGGAAAATAGTCCACGTGTATTAAAAGTTTTCTTTCTTAAATAAATGCAAATAATGAAATATGTTTTGAAATTTTCTTACTTAAATCAAAACGGTGAAAATATGTTTCAAAATGGCGGTAGAAAAATGAGAAAATTTGGGTCAATGAAAGTACAATGAGACTTAATAATTAGACATATAGCTGAATAGCTGAAATAGAGAGGTAAAGACATGTTGACATGCTAATTATATTTCAATGTGGTGGTTCTAATGTTGAATCTTCCTCTTGATGGGAGATCTGTACTCCTCTACTCCAGATAAGACAATAATGATGGAAGGTACCACAATGTTGGAATAAAATATTTGTCAAAATTGGTAAAAAAAAGTGTTTGAATTTGTTAACTACACGTGAAAAACTATTAGAACACAAAATACTATGTTATCATGTACACAAATCGATACATATCACGCCTAAAGAATGCTCAGTTGTAAAACTAAAATATATGTATCAATTGAAAGTTCAATATATTATTCATTGTGATTTCAAATTTATCCATACGCAATGTCCATGACATATGGCGGCGTCTTGTCACCATAGGAGAGATGTCCAAGAGGAGCAACACCGAAGTTGGACACATCAAAACGCTAAATACATTCCATCAGGTCTGTGTTTGCACTCAAATCAATCCCCACGATTTATAAACTAATAGTTTACAATGGCAGAGATTGCATTAAAGTATTTTACGATGAGCTGGGTACGATTGTAAAATTATTTTATGGAGAACGAAGACCAAGCATGCGAGAATTGTAATGTTCAGTGAGAAAGATGAGAAAATCGAATAAAGTGTGTCATATATGCGATGAAATATAATGAACAATAAAGATAGAAACCATTTAATTGGAAAATACAAATGTCCAGCACACATTGAGTATAATATAAATTTTAAATACCAACAATACATACCATTGTTCATATATAACTTCTTCGGCTATGACAGCTATCTGTTAATTAAGACACTTGTAAAAAAACAATCCAGATAAAGAGGTAAAAATCATACCGAACAACGACCAGAACAAAATATCATTCATCAAGGATTTCTTACTTGCTAGGTTCATAAACGAATAAAAAGAAACGCAAATTAGAAGGTCATTCAGGTTTGTAGACAACTGTTGATTCATGAGACAATTTATAAAACAGGTGGTTACAAGTTTGAGTCATTAAAAATATATAGAGACACTGAAACGTTTGGCGTGAGGTCGTAGAACGACTAGATTTGCAATAGAGGTGCAATGACCCTAAATATCAAAGAGAGACATTTATACCACTGAGTACATTAACCATATAAAAGTTTAATCAAGCAGATATCCAGCCGATATTAAAGTTTTACACCTCACATAACTATTCAAACATATGACAATTACCAATATGTTAAAGATATCATGGAACATTTCAACCTGACAACACTTAGGAATCCTAATAACTAGAATGTCATGAAGGGTACTTTGATGCTATCTGACATTTATGAGGAGTTTAGGAATGCATGTATCAAAGACAACAAACGACCCAGCTGATTATTATAGTGCACCTAGTTTAGCTCATGATGCAAATTCAAATATATCGGGTGCAGAACTTAAGCGTTTGATAGACTATGACATGTTCTTGGTGATTGAGAGTGGAATAAAATTTGGAATTAGCATGACACCACATAGATATGCCAAAGCAAGTCAGAAATAGTACTTGAACAATTATGGTCAGATATAAACTAATGGTGACTGCTAAAGGTCAATGTCAAGGTCATTCATTATATACCTGGATTGTAAAAATCTTTAGAGAATGGTCATGAACCGATATCTGCTTTACATACATAAAAAAATGAAGAAAAAAATTAGATGGACTAGGGATACACAAATTAGGTCGGTCGATGAACATATGTTAGAAATTTCACATATTGCTTCGTCGTTCTCAGGACAAACGAGGTGCAATACAAAAAGGCTCGTCCTTTTGTGACGACGACTATGATACCGGTTCCATATTAGAAGCAGACTTGGAGATTCAAAAACGTTTCCATGACCATATCAACGACTACTCATTAGGTCGGGAGAAAGTATTTGCACATGCAAATGATTTACTAGAGACACAAAAAAAGTTTGCAAATGATTACAAGGGTGTAAAACCAACAGTGTCAAAACTTTTATTTACATTATAACAAAGAGAAATATGTAATTCACTATATAAATCTGAAACTTTACGTACAATTGGATTTTAGATTGAAAAATATATATAGAGTTATCTTGATCAACAACAGTGGTTGAAATCATACATTAAGCTTAATACGAGTTTGAGGCAAAAAGTAATCTCATTAATTTGAGAAAGTTATTTTACAACTATAAAATAGTGCATTCTGTAAAGAAATGGAAAATCTCAGGAAAAAGTAAATGAAATAAAATAACAGTAATAATACATACAGATGAAATTAGATTTTTAAATGTCGTACATATCTCTCCTTGGCAAGCAGAACAACTATTGGTCATGACTTAGTACTGATTCGTTTTTTAAAAAAGTCACATGAACCAAGCCAATTTACGCTGGATGTACAGTGTTCCAGCTAAGCAAATAGTTTTGTATGAATTTTGATACAAGTTGTACAAAAACGATAGGGAGAGAATGAGACTAGTCATGACTGATACAGATTCATTGTCAATCTATGTTGAAACAGAAAACCCATGCAGTGACAAGAAGAATGATATCAAGTTTTAGGACACTATTGAGAAATTCGTCAACGTATTTTTTGTCTTTCTTAATATCTATGTTATTGTTATTTGATTTAATTTGAATGGACCGCCATTAGGTAATGGTATTTTACATTCAGGCAGCAGTTTCGCATCTTCATATAAACATGAAATTTGTACACTTATTTGACCAATTCTGGAACATTTTTATATATCAATTGTCCGTAGGTAATCCCGCAACAAGATGTTGCCTCAATATTAGCCAGTTTAAGTTTAACTGATTCTGCCAGTATCTCATGCCTCACTGTCATCTGTGTTTTTTCATATAGTCATCATTGATAAATTTGAAAGTGTAGTTAATAAAAAGTGTTAATGGTGTGTATGTAAAAACAACTGAGTTTCAGTGTAAACTAGTTTTATTTTGCTAAATATTTTGCTCATATCAAGACTCGACTGAGGATTAAACTGAGTTTTAGTCGTTTTTTTAAATCCATTTATATACGACAAGGAGTTGAACAATGTTCACCTACATTTCGTATCTGAAATTGGTTTTCCTTGTGAAACACATTGATTCTCTTCTTACTATTTTACCAGATTCAGGTGTAATTCTTTGTTGATTTCTTTTTAACCTGTTCTTGTCATCTATTGTAATATACTTTATTCTTGTTGATGTTACACACTCTTTATATTATATTTTTTTTGCATTTCCCTTTCCACTTCCTCACTTTTTCATTCTTGCACTCGTAACGTTTTACTTCAGATTTTAAAATTTTTGTTTAATAACTTACTTACAATTACTACCAGATTTCATATACATGTTGAAATTCTATATTTTTACAGACTGTAATATATGTACTGGATTTTAATTCATTCATGTGGTGAAAACACTTACCATATTAACTGGTTATTGTTAAATGTGTGGTGACTTCTTGTAACTGATGGCTTAATAGTAGTCAACTTATCAGGCTTTTCGTGTGTACCAATTTGTTAATTAATGATGGTGACTTTTATTTACTTTTTTTTCTTCCGATTTCGTGATCAATATAACTTTGCATCACGTAAATGTTTTAACCCCTTCCTTTTCTAATATGCTTTTTTTATTAAATGTCCTTCTAGAAACCCATTATATTTTTGTCATAAACTCAGTTTTTGCACCTATGTATCGTGCTTTCTCTGTCATATACTGAATCGAGGTGTACATTTGGTACATCGTCGCTGAAGCTATGCCGACGGAGAAGCGTGTCTTTGACACATCATTTTTTTAAATGTCATAATCTTTTCAGCTGTTCACAACTTTTAGAAGATTCATCCTATCGTTTCCATGTCAAGAGTATATACCTTCTGCTGTTAATTGTTTTTGGACTTCAACATCTTTTCAATTTTGCATATGTCGCCTTGTTTGTCGTATATGGATAACAACTGTTTGTATAACATTTCCTTTGTGTCCTCATCGTTAGCTAGATTTACCTTATTTTCATTTTCCCAATCTCAGAATATGGATCTGAAGTGTGGTTAACATAAAGTGCTGCTGATTCCGAAAACTTTTTAAAAAGTACAATTTCAAGAAGCTAGATTTTTTCTGTTGTAACAAATTATAGATGTAGATAGACATTTCATATAATCCTGTTCAGATTGCATAGCAGATGAACTTTCCATCTGAGCACAAAATATAGTATCCTATAATCGAAGAAACTGCAACCAACTTGTTCAATTTGTTTTTGTCGTCGATCATTAATTAACGATTCTTGCATGCTACATATGTTGAACAAGTGGAAAGAATTACCTCTACAAACAAGAAATTGTTCTATAAAAACTGTTAAAAACGAATAACAGAACGCACTGTTTCAGTGGTCTTCTAACTAGTTGTAGTTCTGTTTGACTAGCAAAACTGAGACATAAAGTCAGTACTCTCAAATATCATATGTGTTACGACTCTAGGTCTTAAAAAGTATGTAACAGAAATAAAGTGAAACCAACAATGTAAGTACTATAAACAAGCAATTTATTTCCACACAATACAAAGAGAAATTCAAAAAATACTTACAATATTGTAAATCAAATTCCAAATAGTCATAAATGTCCTAATCACAAGTCCAAAAATAAAGAATGTTCCGAATGAATTCCGATAGTCTTGAATGTCTTGACATAACACAATGATACAATCCAGAATATCTTTGAATGAGTTCACAAAAGTCCAAAGTAATGTATTAATTCAAAAGTCTATGAGCACTTTAGTAATTCCACTGAATATATATTAAATAAAAAATTATTTTCGAGTGATATCTGATTTCAACGGCACAATGTAAAATCTGATCACAAATGGATTCTCACAGACTGATCTAAAACAGGAATGAATTATTTGTTTACCAAATCCCTATTTATTCACATTTTCACTTGACCTATATCAACAGGATGTGAAGCAATTAAAGGAGGGGGGGGGGCGGGACAGTCTAATTGTCAACAAGACTGGCCTTGAACTCAAATTCTAGTAAACATTCTGTTTAATAGTGACCAGAATCTAAAGTACTAAATACCTTCATGAACAAGATTTAAAATACAGCATAGACTAAATATACATAACATATGTCTCAGGCAAACTTAATACCTAATCCCTCCTGTTCTTATTACCATCCCATAGAAAACGACTTCCATTTTATTTTTAGTGTTTCTATATGCTATCCAAAGCATATATGGTTTCAGAAACTCTCCATTCTAAAATTGTTATATTAATATAACTACCCTTTTGTTTGGAAATTACCCATATACCTACACTGAACAAAAACAAATCTATTCAACATTAAATACAGAAATTTTATTATCAAAGCAAGATTTCACAAATGAGATTAGTCGCTAAAATAATTATTTATATTCTATTATATAATCATCTCTTATATATGTACCATAACAATTGACCACTCATAGATCAATCTCTTCCTCTTTCTCTCTCTCTCTCTCTCTCTCTCTCTCTCTCTCTCTCTCTCTCTCTCTCCACACACACACACACACACACACACATATATATATATATATATATATATATATATATATATATATATATATGTAGAGAGATGGAGAGAGAGAAAGATGAGAGAAAGAGAGAGAGAAAGATGAGAGAGAGAGAGAAAGAGAAAGAGAGAGAGAAAGATGAGAGAGAGAGAGAAAGATGAGAGAAAGAGAGAGAGAAAGATGAGAGAGAGAGAGAAAGAGAAAGAGAGAGAGAAAGATGAGAGAGAGAGAGAGAGAGAGAGAGAGAGAGAGAGAGAGAGAGAGAGAGATCATATAGTTCAGTTGATAATTGGATAGTATTTATCTCTTTCCTACATGTTACTAGTGAGGAACCAGTAAGTTGGACAACTTGATTCCGATCAATCTGCGTTGTATAATTTGTTTTATCTGGCAACATGTTATAACCAATGTCTAGCAGCAAACTAGGACTTGCCTATGTTTACACATAACATCCATCATTTGCATAAGTACTGCTGTCAATATGACCTCGATTTAATCTTCAGTAATTTTCTTTGGAAAATCCAACTTTATTTGCCCATTATAATGTCAGAAGTGGGAAGGAAAAGTAAGATAGTTTCACTTAGATTAATAATACTCCACATACTATCGAACTTCTAATTCACGTGTCTAGTGTTAATGTCAAAAATGGTGCCCAAGGGAAATTAACCAAGTGTTCAAAAACACATATCATTGCAGTATGAACAACGTATAAAGGAAGAAAGTGAAGGAATCTCTATCAACAAACTTCAACGTGCTTACTTTTTCAGAAGCAATCTGAAGCTATAATCCTTCAGTTTTAGCAAGAAATACACATTTATTTACGTAGCGAATTGCACGAGTAACTCTCTACCTCCATACCCATGTTGCACATGCTCAAGGTGAAACATTTTGAATACAAGGACGAAATATGGTTAAGAATTGCATATTTTGAAAACAAACCCTAGAGAAATGGGAGATATGTCAAAATTAAATATAAAACAATATGGTCAACATGTATTTTTTGATTTAACTCAAATAAGAGGGTCTGTATATTGCTGCAATATATAATCTAACAAAGATAAAAAAAAGTTGCAAGGGAAATCAAGTCTAAGAGATATTAATTAACGTATCTTTCTTGACGCAATAGTAGTTCAGACCATCGAGTGTGTTCAGGTTGAAATGTTTCATGACATCGTGAAAAAAATAGTAATTGTTTTCGTATATATTCCAGTGGTTTCGAGAGTTGTTTCAATAATTTGCTTTCAAAACTATCCCAGTATTTACAAGGAAACGCGTCATTGTCTTAAATATTTAGATGACATGTGTTAGAACCATCTCAAACTTTCCGTTAACATTTCGTCATATAAATTTTGTTCTAGTTCTTCTATTAACTGCTTCATGAGTCTGAGCAATCTACAAATCAATGTTTTCTTTTAACTGTTATTAATATTCCTTCTGTCATGAACCTATCAACTATGAAAATCTTGCTGAATGATATATATCATTCGTCGCTGTTCGGTTTGATTTTTACCTCTTCATCTGGATTAATTTGTACAAGTGTCTTGATGAACAATGGTGTGTATATTTAAAATTATAATTGCGTTCATTATGCGCTGGACCTCTACACTTGCCTAACAAATGGCTATCGTCAATTGCATTACGATTTTTTTATTTCTTCTAAAACAAATTATATATATATATATATATATATATATATATATATATATATATATATATACTTTCCGCTCTGTTTGGTGTATATTTGTAATTCTCTATAAAAACCGCGATATACCTTGATTTCTGTCGTAGGAATCAGGAGTGAATGTGTACTTAGATGCGAATTCATTACTGGGTCGATACGCGGGTGTATCTGCTAGCGACTTTGTAGCATCATTATATATATATATATATATATATATATATATATATATATATATATATATATATATATAAATTAAAATCTTTAACATCTATATCTGTGAACACCATAAGTTTGCATTCTTCGGTCTTAATTCTCCATACAATTAATTTGCAATCTTGCCCAATTCTTCAATACAATCTGTACCTCTGTAAATTATTGTGTTCGTATCTCATGTGGATTTTGTTTGAGGTGCAAACTCAACCCTGATGAAATGTATTTGACTTTTTTGATGGTCCAGGATCTATCCAGATATTCAGACAGTTTTTAAAATTGACAGTTTTTTGTTCAAATAAATTTTTCAGGTGTACTGAACAAATGTAACTTTCTTTTTCTTCGCAAAGATGTTTTCTCTTTTCATGTCTGTTCGTCTGTGATGAGACTTATTTTGAAACATATTTTATTCCAACTATTTCTGTTGAGATTAGAACCCACGTAGTGAAATATAATTAGCACGTCAACACGCATTTTCCCTCAATTTCAGATATTAATATAGGAGTGATGTTGATTCGTTTGATACTGATGTCTCTTCACTTCCAACATTCCATAAACATTTACGGACATATCACATTCATTTTTAATTTTTTCAAATATCGTCAATTTTAACTGGGTATCGTTGAAACCAGTGACTGTATCTAAATTGTATTTTCATGGTCTCTCTATGTGATCACTTATTCTATTTAACATATATTTCCAGAGCATAAAAGAAGCACCTGCCATCTTTACTTTTCACGTTTATACATGCTGTTTGCTATTAACCGATTCAGAAAAATATATGGATGAGCTTCCTCTGAGCGCTTGTCATATATCGATGTGCTGTATTAAAATATTATATTCTTCTTCCACTTTCACTTATTTTCTCTCCAAATTTGATAAGTAAAATGTCTAATAAACGTTCAATTACAGTATCCATTTCGTTTGTATTCAATATGTTCTTGGGTCTTGATCTATGGTAAAACTTTCTGTACTCAACTGAGTCGGTCTGTTCATAGGTCTGATTGCAAAGTCTAAATGAGCTTTCACTGAGCCTAAATTGCCGTAATATCAAATGATGATCTGCTTCAAAAATGGATCAATTTCACAGACAAAAACATACAAATCTTTATTGTTACCACCATAAAATCTGTATTCGTTTAAAGTCGATTATATAAATATCTAAGAAGTTCCGAGATAATTCTGTTTAATATTTGCTTATTAATATGTTCATAACCTTTTCTACTCATAACACGTATTAAGGGTGATTGTAAATTTGCTATATTTCTTTTGGTATCGATTCGCCGTTTATAGAAGTATTAATTTATTATGCACTTAAGCAGAAAACATTAGTATATATTTAACTATTTTAATTATCTACCAAGAATTATTTCCTCGTTTTGATTTATATATATATATATATATATATATATATATATATATATGGAGAAAGAAACCATCCAATGAAAGGATAACTGGAGAAAAGAAAAAAAAAAATTAAAAAAAAAAAAAAAAAATTAAAAAAAACAGGCTTATTTATGTCTTCAATTCCGTCACTGTTTCTATGTACTGTGATGTAGCCCGCAAGTCGATATCATAACTTTGCGATTTTAATTTGTGCATAACACTACTGTTCGGTGTTCTGTGAAGTTGAAACCAAGTCGAAATACTAGTTAGGACATTAGGATATGTACTTCGTCACTGTGTTCGTATAGTGTGACTTAGAACTCAAGTCAAAATCAAGTGTAGGATTTTAAGATGGGCATTTCATCACTGTTTCTGTGAACCTTGGCGTAATTCTGGCTATAAAATGTTTTCCCACGGACCACTTCCTCCGGGGACCACCCTTGCTTTCCAATTAATACTGAGATATATATTCCCGATCTATATATGTGGTGTAAAACAAATCGTTATTGAGCTGTGCTAATTATCTTCATAGTGTAATTGGTCTAACTGAACCACATTAGATCCTGACAATTGTTTTCTTATATCCTTAATTCATTATGTCCAAAGTAAAATGTCCATATTACGCTTCGTCTGAAGTAGGTAAATATATCATAGTGCTATCAATATGTGCATGTGATCACAGGAATATTGCTGGACCGCTTCCTTAACTACTGCACGAAAACAAAACACCATGTTCCTAGATCTTACTACAGGTCCACTTTCCCTCTATTGGATTTCCAGAGATGTTCGCCAGTTCTCTCTGATACCTTACTTTTGAACACACATATGATTTCGTGCTATTAATTCATTGCTAATACCTTAAATGGAGTTGATAAAAAAATGTTACAAGTGTGGATCGGAAAAGAAGAAACAAAAAATATTTAAAAAATTATCGAGATGGAACGGAGGAGTACTCGATTCTAACGATGCAGATGCGGCTTATTTAGGAAATAACTAGACTGGCGAAATCAAAAGCAGAGTTCAATGATTAAATATATATGTGGTAGAATCATGAAATCAATTTATTTCCACCAGTATTCTTAAGCAAAAATACACACAATTTGAACAGGCCAATGAAGTATACATTCTAAAGATGATCGAAAGTATGATGACCAAACATACAGAGAGATGCAATGCTGTTGTCAACAACCAAAACAAACGGGTGCGTCATGTACTGACAGGAAATATATCATATAATACGATTTGATTGATTTAAGCAAATGACTGATCGATTAAATCAAATGCAAGCAATCATCAAGTACTTTCCTACACTGTATACACATCCATCTCGCTCTATATACATGACGGTGTTGCTATGTTGCAAGGCTGACACCTCTATCGCAGCTCTGGACCGCTCAGCGATATACGTGGTCAAGGTCATAGACAAGCAGAAAATCAATAAGACTGGAAAGTTAAGCACAATTGAGGGCTATTCGTATACGGATTAAAGGGCAATATCAGTATTTTACTACCGTCAGGAACATTGATAGCTATTACAATTAATTCAGCTTTATAGAGATACTAAAACACAGACAGACAAACAGCGAAGAGAAATCTTAACGTAGGCTAGAAATTATAGTATTAGTAACTGACTGAATTAGTTCAGTGGTATACTCGTTAGGTTTCTAATCCCAAGGATGATAGATCTAGTCTTACGTCCGTCAAAAATGTGTTGCATATATAATCGAGCTCACCTCAGTACTAAAGCTGGCCACATAAAAAGCAGCTCAGAAGCACAACTAGATAGGTTTCAAAACAATTGCTACGTAAGCGCTAGAAAAATGCAACCTTGAAAGTCAGACAGTAGAGCTGGTCTTGTGCAACGTGCATACATTGAGTGCCTCATGACAAGGTGGTAAACAAACAAACGGCCAAATGAAACCACCATGTGTGCACTAATTAAGTATCAGGTCAGTCAGAAAGGTGTTGCGAATGTGCTGGTCCATTGAATGAATTGAACAAAATGCAGGGCGAAACAAGCAACACAAACACAAAAAAGCCGAAATGAGAAAGGAAGAAGTATTATCTTGTTGGGAGACGCACTGGTATAAAGATATGCAGAAGCAAATGTAAACTCCTCTTGTGGGTGTGAGTTGTTTCTTTCCCATCTACTACCCACGGGGGCACAGGCTTTTGGTACTGAGGTCATTTTTCTAAAATATATAACAAGAGCTCAAATGTATCTTTTCACGCACATTTACAGTTTTAGTACCAATAGAAAAATATATATGAAGAGAAGAATGAATATAGGGAACTGTGTCACAAAACAAGACCTATACGCATAATAAACAAAGGTGAAATATATCACATAATTTAGCTTTTATTCGACGTTTTCCATACTAAATTGGAACTGGAAAAAAGTGTATGCACGACGTGGAGTGGATGTTTCTCGGGATTGTATATCTAACAATGCGCGGGAAGGGGAGTAGACCTGATGTAGCTGAGCCCCTGACTAAGGCAGAGGAAATAATTTGTGTCGAAAATGGATGTATTGGATTACACATTCCAAGAGCCCTGACTAACAAAATGTGGCTACAAAATACTATGGTGCTTTGACTGAGAGTTGGAATGGAAAACCGAAAATTAGATTGGGGGGGGGGGGGATATCGAGCTTAAAACTGATGAGACGGGACATGAATACCTTGAATTTAATGAACGGAAAAGAAAAACTCGTACTGGTGAAAAGCAGGGTACTAACCAAAGGGCGTTCCATCCAAAACAATTTGCGTGTCCAGAAGATCCTGTAAATTGCCCTGTTGCGGCTTACAAGGTTTTCCTTAGTCATTATCCAGAAAGTAATAATCTCCCTCAAAGTCCCTTTTATCTCGCCTCGAATCACCGCCGGAATAATGATTCAAAACTTTTGTACAAATGCCAGCCTTTCGGTGAAAACTCGCTGCGCACAATTATGAAAGATATCGCATGCAAAGCTAAACTTCCTGGACTAAAAACTAACGACAGTGCTCGAAAATCTACTTGCACCAAACTTCTTCATGCTGGAATAGCTCCTACAACAATTCAACAACTTACAGGCAACAAAAATGTGCAAAGCATGAACAACTACGCCGTAGCATCACTTGACACTCAAAAGGAAATGAGTAACATTCTCTGCAACAAATCTGTATCATTAAGTTCCAACAATTTGTCCAATATCGTTGTAAATAGCTGTCAAAATAATGTGGCGATTCCCATGCCAGGTCTCCATCGAAGCTTCTCACAATATTAAGCCAGAAACAGTTCTACCGCTATCAACCTAGTTTTAGAAAGCAACTTCCAAAGTCATTCAGCTGGTGAAATCTTCCGTGATCCTAATTTGAGAACTGCACAATAACTATAAATCACATAAACGAGTCTGCTGCCCACAAGCGTCGAATAATTCGTGTTATTGACAGTGATGATAGTCAAACTGAGTGACTGTTGATTCACAAGCTTCATTTCTTAAAACTAATCAAAACTGATCAAAATGTAATTCAGTTTATGCTTTAAGATGAAGTTCGTATTAAAGAGGTTGAAATGTTTAGCAGTTTCTTGTGCTTTTCAGCTACATATAGTGATTTTCTTAAATTATATCAAAACTGATAGGTATATAACAAAAAAGATCATTAAACACACTGATGCGATTTTGATTGCTATATCACGTTTCGTTGTCAGCATAAAAAATCCGGATCATGACTCGTAAAGATCCTGATTTTTTTTATGCTGACAGCTCGACGTGATCTAGCAATAAAGTCCCCGTTACTGTGATAATAATATATATGTATCATATAAATCTGAAAAAGATAAATCGTAGGTTGTTTTCATAGATCTTATCGTACTTTCACTCACATTAACCTTATTCTTTACGTCTTTTTTCTTTCTATTGACTTCCTCAAGGCCATTCTTCCTCTTTAATTGTGAAAGACTTTTTTTGACAGCTGATACTTTATCATTTAACATTTTGACACCAGCTTTAAAATCCTCAAGTAACTTTTTAATGTCTTTTTTATAATCTTTCTTCTCATCGTTTAATTCTTTATGCTGTTGAAGTTACTATTGCAATGTATTATAATCCTCTAGAGACTTCTTTATTTCCTCCACGTCACTATCTACGGCTCATATTTTAGCAGATATAATTTGTTGAATCGGATGTAATAATTGCTCTATGTCTTCTACAAGTCTTATGTTTGATTCCGCTCTAACAGTTTGCACAGCTTGTAAAGAAGCTGATACAGTTCTTAATCTCGCGGTAAATAAATCTTGAGCAGCTGATATTTGTTCTTCATATCATTTATTTGTTTTTGCACTTCTTGGACTTTAGTACATTTTTTGTGACTGTCTGATCCACAGCTGTTAATTTATTATTAACTTCTTCTCTCAATGTTTTCTATTTCTTTCGAATTATTATTCTCAAACATCTTATGTGTTTAGGCATTAACGCATTTTTCTACAAAACCTTTATTAGCTGCAACATATTCTACGAGATTTATAATACTATCGTTGTCTGAGTTCAAGTCCTTGTTTGGAGCTTGACTTCGCACATTATCTTTTTCATCTTTCTCTATGAATTTGGAATTAAAAGCATAATAAGCTCTTACATATATCTCTGTCATGTATTTGACACCAATCGGCAACTTATTGCCTTAGATACTTGATAAAAAATTAATTTATTTGAGAATTTAAAAGTTCGACATTTACACATATGGTGACATTGAATTATACATTTACACATATAGTGATATTGAATTAGATTGTCCAGGGATCCCCCGAGAGCCTTCTTATCTCGCAGTCAGGCTGGTTCAGAACATTTAACCCCTCACACTGAGAAAACAAGACCCGTCCTTTGAACCAACGTCACTATCGACCGCAGCATCTGGATTACACAAAACCCCAGAGTTCGATGACTCTCCTTGAACAGCTAAAATTACAATGACTAAGCCGTGTAATACAGGAGACACGGTTAAGGCCAAATACAATAATACACATTAAGCATGCGCACACATGAATTGATTTAGTCATGAATTAAATTATTTCATAAGAACAACTGTACGAAATTATTATTATAATAACCACGTTCGTATATGAATCTGTCTCGGTCAAGAATAATAACAATGGATTATAAGTACTCAAACACTACTCATCATTTAATGCACGCAACATATAACTGAATTTATCTTGTTTGTTCAGCCATAAAAGCTAACTTCAAATAGACTATATTCTATCTAATAACGTGGCGTTATGTGACATAGTTCTGACTCTCTGCAAAATTGAGAATAAATTCCGAGACATCCAATATATAAAACAATTCTATCTCATAGATCGCATAGCAAGAAAGAATACATTTTCATTTTTACATGCCTCTGCAGCTGAAGATTGCTTCCGTAAAGTGGTTATTGTTGTGCATCTTTTCAGATACACAGTCAATACCTTGCTTTAGTTGGGCAGAGCCCGATGTAAATTCTGAAGTTTTTAACTTTCCCATAATCTCCAACACCAGTGTTCACCTTACTTACTGAAATGGACCCATATATTAAGAATTCTGAGAGGCCTCCAGAAAAGCCTCATCAAGAAGCCGTCCGTAAAGTGGTTATTGGTTTGCATCTTTTTAGATACACAGTCAATACCTTGTTTCGGTTGGGCAGAGTCCGATGTAAAGTCTGAAGCTTTTAATTCTCCCAAAATCCCCAACACCCGAATCCACCTTACTCACTGAGATGGACCCAGATATCAAGAAATCTGAGAGGACACCAGGCAAGCCTCATCAGGAAGCCTTTAGTAAAGTGGTTATTTGTGTGCATCTTTTCAGATACACGGTCAAAAAACCTTGTTTTGGTTGGGTAGAGCTTGATGTACGTTCTGAAGCTTTTTCCCCAGAATCCGTAATACACGTGTCCACCTACTGACTGAGATGGACTCAGATATCAAGAACTCTGAGTGACATCCAGACGAGAATCATTCATCAGGAAGATATCCGTAAACTGGACAGCTTCCTGACAAAACTCGTTGTATTGTGACTATACGGGGAAAAATTTGGACTATAAATACTATGGTTATGGTCAGAGAACTCGAGGTAATCGAGTTTAAACCGAACTCAGTATTTTGAAATAGCTAAGGCTGAAATTATACACCCCCGGGTAACGCTGTACGCGGCATAGAAACCCATGTACATTTTCGTTCATATTTTAATACAAAGATATTTTACTACACACAGTTTCGTGACATTTACTATTAACATCGTATGAGACAAAATCACTGTAAAATATATTTTGAATAATTATGCACTCCAAGAGAGTGGAGTAGGAGCCGTTACAATAATTCTTTGTATTGTTTAGTTGATTTAACAAAAATACATGTTTTAAGGCGTCAGAAAATCCGTGAACTGCATCTGATTTAGTAGATGCATGTATAGATCTCTGTCTATTAAATCCTAGTAATTTAGAATTGACGTTTGTTATATGCACTACGTAAATTATTACTCAGAATTACTAAAACTTTAGAGTTATGTTTTTGGAGTTCAAAATCTATGCTTTCTTCATTTAAGCCATTAGCAGTCATCACATCTTTGACTTTTTTAATGCATATTTGAAGATTATATAAACCATCAGTTACTCGTATGGTCTTGGTTACATTCTTATCAGTAATATATTGTTTTGTGTTTATTAAAAACATTGTAATGACTAACTTCGAAAATCTATTCTCTGCAACGAAATGTATTACTTACCATCTCATTTATCAATTGGATTTGAAAACTATATTTCTTTCTCAGACTGTCCTTCCGCGGTAATGTAACTTAACTTTTCTATTTAAGTAACTGGAAAATAACTCTGATTAAGAGTCCAGGGAAGCGGTCCTGAAAAGTGGTACTGACGTCTGAAGTGCAGTCTTAGACGTCCTGTTACATCCTTGCAACCATTTGCTGTATTTACTATTCATATTACATTCAGCGTGACTGATTTAATTATCACTTTTTGATGTACTCTTCATTTCATCAATAGTATTCAACATATAGTAGAGGATGTTACAAACTTATCGTGTTTAAAAACTGTATTATATACCAGCGTATCTTTTTAAGTTTTTGCACTAAACCATAGCAAAGTTGTACCACATTTTGTACCAAGCTAAAGGTATAATAAAACCAATGGAAGAGGCCGCCGCTACTCCTAAACTGGCAGCCGCAACACCCATTCCATGGGAAACACTTGCCATACAATCTCTACAAAGTGTAAACACTTACATGCTATTTTGTACTTGTTTTTTTACACCTCCATAATGTTATGTCAATTTAACTAATTCATTTTTAATTCAATTAATTTCGTCAGCCTAAAATGAATTCGATGGTAATTCCATTTAACTACTTTATTATCTTGTCTGGTAGCATATTTTGTGCTATGAGAAACTTAATCGTAAGCTGACTCAAAGAAATTGGAATAACCAATTTAAGTACTTTTTCCATACCCATGTTAGTTGGGGAATCTATTTTAAAATGAGATATCCTCTTAAAAAGCATGAAATAACTTACTGTAAGAGTTCAGTTTAATTCTGCATGGTAAACAGTGTTAAGTATGTTTGCGCATTTCGTATGCCATTTATTGATATAAATTTTGTATGAAATTTTCTCATGACTCTACTATTAATTTACATCATTTCTAGAAATGATTACTTTGTTTGGAGGATATCTTAGTAGTTCCCGTCACTGATTCTTTTGTATGTATTTTTTTCCGTGGAATATATAATACATACTTCTCTAGCAACAGATGATATGTGCACTATCAAGTAAGACATGTTGTAACCGCCATCGAAGTCCTGAGAAGCAGTCCGCGAAACAGTCCCTTTTTGCTCTTAGCGGACATAATAATTTTAACTTTTCTGCTTTGGGTTTTTTAAATTCTTGTCAACGATTTCCAAGTTGTTAACCATGTGCAACTTTACGATCATATGTTATCTTTGGTAAAGTTACCTTCTCTGTTGATTTCGGAACCTTTAATTTTTCTTCTGTTTTATGTACAGGAACTTGATCGCTTTGTTCCATTTACTTTGTAAGTAAATTAAGTTTTCCTAATTAGCTATTAATGTTATTCTCAAATTACGTTCAAATTACTTTCATGTTATCTTCAAGTTATTTTAAAGTGACTTTCAAGTTACCTTCAAGTTATGTTCAAGTTAGCATCATGTTAAAAATATCTTAAATAGTTACTGATTTTCTAACGTAACTGGTTCCTGGTTTTCTAGAACTTGCTCGTTTTGCTTGCGTTCCTAAAAAAAGAATGTAAATATCACTTAATGCCGAAATTGGTAATCCAAAGCTAAACGATAAATCCCCACTAAAGTATCTAATTCCATTTGTTGTTAAGTAGTCTCCTTTCCACTCTTTCTGTAATTTGCTAGAGTTATTAATGGGAAGAACTTTACTCATTAAAGATATAATTCCTAGTATTATTGAATCTGGCAATAACTTTTATACTTTAGCTGATCTAGCATTTGCAAAGATGGTATGTTTTTGTGATTTGTTTTGAATTAATTTTATCCGACTCCTTATAATTATCGATTAATTGTTTACCAGTGATTTCCTTGTATGTTCCATTTACTATACCAATTTGATTGTCTGTTTCTAGGCTTTTGTTATTTCGTTTTCATATGCGAAGCAACAGTCCTGTCCTGCTTTGACTTTTTTAGTTTCAGAAAAGGGAATTCTTTTTCAAGTTGATTGTAATTGATTTAAATAGTTTGAAATGACGGCACGTGGTTTTCGTTATATGGGGCAAAAACCTCCTGAAGAACCTCCTGAAGAACTTGATGATATACCTGATAGTGATCATGCTCCTGGTCCAATTCCTACTACTGAAGGTCCATACTCCTGATACTACTAATCGAGATCCTACACCTGATACTACCACTCGAGGTCCTACTGCTAATACTACTACTAGAGATCCTACTTCTGATACTACTACTAGAGATCCTACTCCTGATATTACTACTAGAGATCCTACACCTGATACTACCACTCGAGGTCCTACTGCTGATACTACTACTAGAGATCCTACTCCTGATACTACAACTCGCGACCCTACACCTGATACTACTACTAGAGATCCTACACCTGATGCTAATACTAGAGATCCTACTCCTCATACTACTACTAGAGATCCTACTCCTGATACTACTACTAGAGATCCTACACCTGATACCACTACTAGAGATCCTACTCATGATATTACTACTATAGATCATACTCCTGATACTACTACTAGAGATCCTACTCCTGATACTACTACTAGAGATCCTACACCTGATACTACTAGTAGAGATCATACTCCTGATACTACTACTAGAGATCCTACTCCTGATATTACTACTAGAGATCCTACACCTGATACTACCACTCGAGGTCCTACTGCTGATACTACTACTAGAGATCCTACTCCTGATACTACAACTCGCGATCCTACACCTGATACTACTACTAGAGATCCTACACCTGATGCTACTACTAGAGATCCTACTCCTGATACTACTACTGGAGATCCTACTCCTGATACTACTAGTAGAGATCCTACTCCTGATACCACTACTAGAGATCCTACTCATGATATTACTACTATAGATCATACTCCTGATATTACTAATAAAGATCCTACTCCTGATACTACTACTCGAGAGTCTACACCTGATACTACTACTGGAGAGTCTACACCTGATACTACTACTGGAGATTCTACTCCTGATACTACTACTAGAGAGCCTACTTCTGAGACTTCTACTCGAGGTCCAACTCCTGATACTACTACTCGAAATCCTACTCCTGAGACTACTACTCGAGGTCCTACTCCTGATACTACTACTCGAGTGCCGAATCCTGATACTATTACTCGAGAGCCTACTCCTGATACTACTACGCGAGAGCCTACTCCTGACACTATTACTCGAGGTCCTACTCCTGATACTACTACTCGAGGTCCTACTCCTGATACTACTACTCGAGAGTCGAATCCTGATACAACTACTCGAGATCATTCTCCTGATACTATTACTCGAGGTCCTACTCCTGATACTACTACTCGAGGTCCTACTCCTGATACTACTATTAGAGATCCTACTCATGATACTACTACTCGATGTCCTACTCCTGATACTACTACTCGAGGTCCTACTCCTTATACTATTACTCGAGGTCCTACTCCTGATACTATTACTCGAGATCTTACTCCTGATACTACTACTAGAGATCCTACCCCTTATACTATTACTCGAGGTCCTACTCCTGATGCTACTACTCGAGGTCCTACTCCTGATACTGCTACTCGAGGTCCTACTACTGATATTACTACTCAAGATCCTACTCCTGATACTACTACTGGAGATCCTACTCCTGATACTACTAGTAGAGATCCTACTCCTGATACTACTACTAGAGATCCTACTCACGATACTACTACTAGAGATCCTACTCCTGATACTACTACTAAAGATCCTACCCCTGATACTATTACTCGAGGTCCTACTCCTGATACTACAACTCGAGGTCCTACTCCTTATACTATTACTCGAGGTTCTACTCCTGATACTATTACTCGAGATCTTACTCCTGATGCTACTACTAGAGATCCTGATCCTGATACTACTAATCGAGGTCCTACTCCTGATGCTACTACTCGAGGTCCTACTCCTGATATTAATACTCAAGATCCTACTCCTGATACTACTACTAGAGATCCTACTCTTGATACTACTAGTAGAGATTCTACTCCTGATACTACTGCTAGAGATCCTACTCCTGATACTACTACTAGAGATCCTTGTATTGATATTACTACCCGAGGTCCTACTCCTGATACTACTTTTGGTCCTACTGCTACAGTTCAGCAAGAGTTACTCACGATCTATACGAAGAAGATCTCAAACATTATTCTAAGATTAGCTATGACGAATATCAGTTTCATAAACCTCATTTTAAAATTATAAAGAAATCATTGTATTACGAAGGACTTGGTAAACTTGATGTTCAACTTTCTGAAGTTGATAAATACGCAAAAAAATTATGGTTTAACTATATAGCGAGCAAAAAAGGCGCAAGAGCGTTTTGGGAATTAATAGTTTGAAATAAAAATAGGAAATATAAGACAGAGGAAAGTCTACCAATAAAAATAAATATATTTAAAGATAATACAATATGGCAACATTATAACATATAGTGTTGATGAAACATATTTGTTAGAATCTTTAGATGCTATAGCAGAAATACATGAGAGGAAAATGCTTGTAGATTGTATCCTTATCAAGAAGAAGGAAAATTAAGAGGATATATTACTGCTTTTGTAAATTAAAAAATATTATCAATGTAAACAGACCTTAACTTGCTTGACAATAATATAGAGAAAATAAAAAAAAAGAAATTGCTAAAGAACAAGATCCAACTAACAAAGCTAAATGAAATAATTTATTAGAAACTTACGAAATTCAAATTACAAATATAGTTCGGCATTTAACAGAAATATCAAATAACTTTAGAGAAAATGTTAATAGCATTGGGTCAAAAAGTAAAGACAAACTTTATACATCTATTGGTATTATAGCAACAATTCTTGACCTAACCATAGCAAATTCTGTAAAGGTTTTAACAATCGGTAGCGTAGGTACTGACTGTAGAGGTTGTGGTGGTGGTGGAGATTGTGGCGTCAAATGCGGTGGTGGGGTAGTGGCTGTTTCATTAATATATTTGTTTTCTTCAATATTGCTTAATATTTGTTTAACATAGCTAAGAACTCAACGGCAACATTACCAGGTATCATTGGCAGTGTAATAATTGGTTCTTACTATCGGCCGGAAAAACATTTTTTCTTTAATAGCTGATAATGCCATTTGGTTAATTCTGGCATTAATTAGCTCGTTCTTAGCAGCTGCAATGAAAGATTTACTTGCGGTAACAAAATGGATTAGAGATTAATCTATTTACTAGGTACTATTTTCTGTATAATATAAAAAATATAGCTTTATCTCGTTAAATAATTTGCTATTCCTTTAGTGGGCGCTCTACAGATAATACATGCTTCTGAGAGAGTGACAGGTGTAAGATGAAGTATTTTGCATTTGCAACATGCACAATGGAGAGAATGTTGGCATACCTCTATGTTACTTTCATGTACTGTGGCTGAAATTTCTTTACATATTGTACTTGTGGACACTGGAAATGATCGAAGCACACGGCAGACAAAATGGCCGCTCTAAAGTACTCGAAACATCAGCCTGAATTAGTCAAAAGTGCACTATTTTCAGGAGTTATTAAAATAGGGAAACGAATTTTGCCAGAGCAGACAATACCAGCCTCTGAAAGTACTATGAATAAATTACAAAATATCTAAAAAGTAAAAAAAGTTATCGGCTCTTTTTTTATATTTACCTTTGAAGTCCAGGAAGTGAAAATGACTAAGCGGAGCTAGCAGTTTTTTGAGAGGTGCACATCTTAAGTAAGACCAAGCTGTATACTCTATAACCCAAATTTCACCCATCAATCATACACCAAAATAAAGGGAATTCAAAGTTCTTTTAACAATGCCTAAGATATACAAGGTCTTTTTTAAATAGCCAGAACAGCCAGTGAGGAAACCCCGGGTAATTCTTTTTCTTTAAGTTTCTAACCCTATACAAAGTACGAAACTGGAGAGCTCCACCTTACCAACTGGTGCTTAAAACTGGGTTGCATGTTTTTCATGATGTATTTATATCTAATTTGGGGATATGCGCTGACCTTTTATTCTGGTGTGGGAAAGGGGGGGGGGGGTACGTTATGACTGCTTCGCGAGGTGGCCCTGTTATAAAAATATTTGTCCGCCACTGAGGGATGGTTTTGTTGTTATAACAACTGATTTGATGACCATTAAGCCTGGTTTTCCACAAATTAAAATGAGGGATGGTAATATGTTAGTTTAAACAGCTTTGAAAACCGGTTTAAAGTGTATGAAAACTGCTTAACTGCTTTAAACTCGATATAACAGGTTAAGTGATCCAGAACTCGCAAATGCAAATTCACCACTACTCATCTGTTGGGGTTTGGGATCATCTTATCGTTACCAATGTATGGAAGAAATTTAAACCATGCAAATTTATATGATTTCTATAAGCACGTGAGTTCAGAAAAAAAGTCCGAAATTCATGAAAATGCACAGCCAGTAGAATAAGCGCGATAGATCGTTTTCCCATAGATTTATCTTACACTATTATCAAAGTACCATTCTGTCAATAATGATGCTTAGTAGAAAAATACTCGCAAGATGACGTCATAAACAAAGCCACTTCCGGCACTTCCCGCACAAATCATTAATCCCTTGGGTAAGCCTCATGTTGAAACGAGATTCTGGTTTAATTTTTGACAAAATGGTCAATACATTTATTATGAGAGCGCTTTACCTGCTAACCAAAGCGTTACATTTTCGATAGTATCTGCTACTTTTGGTAAATTCTTTGGAAAACAATTTGATTCTGCACCTTGATTTCACTGATTCAGTTTTCATTAGAGACTCATGTATCTTTCTGATCTCTTTATACATATGAGATTTTTATGATAATGCATATCATTTAACGACGTCATATTTATGACGTAATTGTGTATAATATATAAACGTCGTCTGTTTCTTTACAAATATTTTTTGCCTGAAGAAGCATACAGTAAATTCGAAACTAGTCGCGCAAACTTATGTGTTGTTTTTTATTTCAATTATATATGTATATATATATATATATATATATATATATATATATATATATATATATATATATATACCAATGGTTGTTGATCGAAATGGTGTAGAACAAATGCAATATCTTCTAAACAAAGCACCTCAACATCATAACTACCGTATTTTGGTGTGTATAACGCACACCGATGTATAACGCGCACCCCGATTTTCGACCCAAAATGAGTGGAAAAAACGTAGTTCTGCCATATAACGCGCATGCGATATAATACATTTTAAAATCGTAACTACCGGTATTTCGCTCCGTTTTCATAGTGCAACAACAGTCGGTCATTTTGGATAGTGGATGAAAAGTGGCAATATTGAAATTGTATCTTTCCGATTTTATGGTTGGCCCTTAAAAGGGCCCTTTAAAGGTTCGTCTAGTTGATGGAGTTCAAACTATTTCATCAAATCCCTCAAATTCCTCTTCGTCGTCATCACTCTCGAAAAGTCGTTGTATGTCCTCGCACTTTGCACTTGTCCCTCTGTCTGCCTGTTTTGTTCGCGTCATTTTCTTCAGTCTTTCTTTCATTCTTCTCCACTCCCTAACAGAAGACTCTCCTACATTAAACTCCCTCCCAGCGGCTCTGTTACCATGTGCTTCTGCATAGGAAATGATGGTTAGCTTGTCTATCGCATTGTACAAATTTCTTATACGACCCATGTTGATACTTTGACTATATTCGTTCAGATTCAAGATCGAACACAATATGCTATGTGAAAGTTTAGGTCCAGTATTTATACTTATTTGGATTATCATGACACCTCTAAAATATATCCCCATGTTCAGGCTAGAATTTACCAAGACAATGCATTGTAATTATGTTTGGCCCATCAAAGCTTTAGCCGGAGCTGATTAGCTTAAAAAAACCCACACTGAGTCAATTAAAACTGTTCACTGTATTGTAACAAAGAAGTACCGTATCAAATACTGTTGTTTAAAATGAGAAATAAAACAAAGAAACAAGTTTCTTTTCTGAAGAAAAGTAAATACATTGCAAATTTACCTAGACAAAACAATGTGACTATGTTTAGCACATCAAAGCTTTAGTCGGTGCCGAGTACCTTGAAAAGACCACACTGAGTCAATGAAGCACTGATCACCGTTAAAAACACCGGGCTGAATCAATTAAATATTGCTCACCGAGACAAAGCATTGTAACTATGTTGAGCGCATCAAAGCTTACCTGGCGCCGATTACCGTGAAAAGACCGCACTGAGTCAATGAAGCAGTGATCACTATATAGTCGCAAAGATATCTCAAATACTATGATTTTAGATGAGAAATAAAACTAAGAAACAAGTTTATTTTCCAAAGGAAAAACAAAATGTTTTCCGACTTCATACATTAACGCCGTGTCAGTGTTGCCAAAACAGGCTAACCGTAGTCAAGCAAAAAATGAGAACATTAACACTGCTTGAATTCTAAATATTATATTTCAATTCAGACACGAATAAATGAACCATAACAAAGAAACCGTAGTCGCAAAAAATGTCTTCTAAAGGTGCCTCTGATGAGAACATTAACACTGCTTGAATTCTACACATTTTATATTTCAATTCAAGCAAGAAAAAATGAACAAAAAATGTATTAGATCAACAGTTATGGAATACTGAACATTTACGGAACAGGTACGGTAATCCTCACAGTGGTATTTGTTCCGCTCCAATGCGGCACTTTGCACAGCTTTTGAACAAGTTACCAGTCGTTATGTACATGTATTTCCGGTCAAGGCACAGAACAAAACGCTACACAGTAATGTGAAATGAAACTAGTTTATTAACATAGGCAATCAAAGAACAAGACTATCAAGGTTTGTAAGCATTATTTATTTTTAATAAGGCTAGTACCGGTAAACAATTTAGTTACAATGCAATGTGCAACGGATTTAATATTTCACAAGGAGTGAATGTGACACATGTAGGCGGCTATAGTGACTTCATACTCTCGTCAGATCGACCTGGAAAAAATCTTTTTTTTTTTATAGTTCTTTTATAAAACGCGCACCCCCGACTTAAGATAATACAATTAGGTGAAAAAACTGCGCGTTATACACCCCAAAATACGGTATTCGCTCGTTTATAATCTATAGAATTCCAATTTAGAACGTGACGTCATTTGTGTTTGATGATGTCCCATGCTTAGTAATGTTATCTTTTTCTACGTCCTACATGTAGAAGCGGTGGCAAAATGGCACAGGAGTCCATTTTCGAATAGAGAGTGATTATGACATTTTATGTAAACTTAGGAAAATCCTTTACACAGATAAAAGCTGACTTGGATGCAGTGTATGGACCTAAAGCACTTGCTAAATCTGTAGATAGATGAAACGTTTTAGTGATAGTAAGAAGGCTGTTAAAGATGATATTAAAAGGTAGGCTAAGGACATTTTTTTTAAAGTAATAGTCAATTCTTTGGAATTATATGTGAAGGAAGAGAGGTCGTGTTACTCTCTGAGAGGTAGCAGATAGTTTTTGATATTTCATACGAAAGTGCAGAGGAACTTCTGGCCTATCTGATCAAGGCATTAGGAATGGACAGTTTATACTATTTGGGTGTCCAGATTGCTTGATAAAATACACATGGGATTAAGGGTAAAGATCTGCAAGGAATTGTTATAGAGGTTCAAAATAGAAGATGGAAAAGATCATTACATGTGAAGAAACTTGGATACATTACTTTCATCTCGAGAGTAAAAGACAAAGACATGTATGGAAGCACACACGTTCGCCATCGCCTATAACAGCATGTCTTTCCAGATCTGGTGGACATGATATGTATATTTTGTTTGTCAACATACAATGAATAATGTTGAACCACAGAGAAAACCACATTGAATGTACAATACTGTGCCACCGTCATCAGATTTAATTTACGTGAGGTTGTTCATAAAATGTGTAAAGATCTACTGAAGGTTGGATTCATTTTGCACCAGAATAATGCCGCCAACCCCACCAACCCACCCACCCAACTATCCACACACATGCAAACTTGGCATCAAAACCTTAAATCAGCCACCATGCAGCTCAGATTTTAGCTCCAGGCGACTTCTGGCTTTATCCAAAATTCAAAGATTCACTACGAATGTTGTCACGTGACGGGCTGCTGCACGTGTCCAGGACATGGGTCAAAAGATGGCGGAAGTGCATTAGGTCGAAAAGAAATGACATTGACAAGGACCACTAAAGTATTGTAAACAGTGAAATAACTTTTTCTGCGTTTGTTATAAAACTTTTTGACCAACCCTCATGTGTGTATATATGTATATATGTGTGTGTGTGTATATATATATATATATATATATATATATATATATATATATATATATATATATATATATATAGAGAGAGAGAGAGAGAGAGAGAGAGAGAGAGAGAGAGAGTAGTCATAGCAGAATTGTTATGTAGAGTGTAGGGCTAATGCTTACTAACGGAAGGGGAAGCGTATTGTTTTTAATGAAAAGAAATGCAGAAAGACAAAGAGTCACAAGTCAATACAGTAAACGCTCACGAATGCTTTCAATCATTTTTATTGTCATGCGGTATCTTTTCTTTGTGATTATTCACAACTAGTAATCCATTGGCGGCCAACACTTGTCGAATATCCTGAAACGAAAGTAGTATTAACAATGTAGAGAATTTACACTATATTACCGTACAGTTTATTATCTTTGAGATGGTTAAAGAAAATACTTTTGATAACAAAATATATCTACTTTCTTATTCAATAATTTTATTGTTGAATATTTTTTCCTGTATGTTATTTTAACAAATCCTTAATATTTGAATCTTAATTTGGGAGCAGACAAAATAAAACAGCACATATATAGAGCATGAGTTATACAGATGAAAGTGAATATCCTGCTTGCAATAATTTGATTTCAGTCTTTAGTACTTCTAGTAATCAATATAGTTTCTCTATACATTAAATGAAAAGTATGACATCTTTATAAGTATGAAAGTATGTTGAAATTGTGCCGAAATGTTTGTGCGTTCTCAAAGCAGGTACTTGACAAACCTTGCTCATACAGAAGCTTGAATGTCAAACGATATAATGATTGTGGAATACCTATACGTATATATATATATATATATATATATATATATATATATATATATATATATATATATATATATATACACTCATGACATTTTATAAAATATTCGATCAATGTACATGCTACATATTACTAAAATGAATGGTCGCTGTAATGTTAATTTGAAAATAAAAAGACAGTAAACAGCATTGGCCGAGATTAGTAACTGGATAATGTGACGGCAGATCTTGGTAGACTATATGTGCAGTTGGGTGCGCGATATGCACGCTTATTTATCGGAGTATTGTTACATTATTTACGTCTTAGTATTAGTTATTAGTGGGTATATGTTAATCCATTGTTAATTTATTTGTGTGGATTAAGTGGTAGCGTAGGCATAGGCCACAGAGCTGCCGTTGCTATTGGAATGAGCATTAGCTCGGTTGTCGGCATTTCCCTCGTTGGTGACGTTTAGTTTGATATTACCATTACCCGCTTGATTTTGGATCGGATTGAAGAAAATGGCTCTTAACAGCAGAAGACTTAGCAGAAGGGCACCAACTGAAATGCATTTACATACATTATCATGGATAATTTTGTCCCTAGTCATCTTTGGAAAACAGGAACGTTAGGATGTAGCTTTCCTTCATTTGTCTTTCATCATCTTGACCACAGTTAAAATTATTCTCCCGTTTTATGGCTTTAAGGAACATAACATACAACTAGTTTTTTTCTGCTAACTCTTATATAAGAATATAATTGATTTTTAAATATTAATTAACGAGACATAAGCTAACCGCAATAATGGCAGCTCGTGTCAAATGTGAAATCATGTATCAACATGCACATTTCAATTGAATCAATGCATATTGTGGAATGAATATATATATATATATATATATATATATATATATATATATATATATATATATATATATATGTAGATATATATACATATATATATATATATACATATAGCCTTGGCTTCGATGGGATCTTGACATGTGAATGACAACATTGTTTTGACAGTTATTTACAACAGAATTGGAGAAATTGTTGGAACTTGATAGTACAGATTTGTTGTAGAGAATATTACTCATTTATAATTCAAATTCATCCATTATGCGGGAAACTCACTAACGTTACCATTTATGAATTTCCGTAAATGGGTTGTACTGTACAACTGTAATGTTTTGGTACGCGATTTCCGAAAATGATCTTGCTTCAAACGAACATTTTGGCAATATTTTACTACTTCAAAATAAAGGAATAAATGCTTTGTTATTGTTGTTGTGACAAAATATTGTTTAGACCTTTCAGATATTTTACATATAACGCAAAGTTTCTTAACTAACGTCGCTGTGAGAACTTTGTTTACTGCTAGTGTTGGGATTACGTCGCTAGGAGCGCTGCTATTGTCACCAGGAAACCTCGAGGATAATGTAGTCCCAGCCTCGTTTGAGAGTATGGTGATACGGGTTTAGAAAACGATAGTATCGTTTTCCTGCTTGTAGGAAATGACGGTAAAATTCTGGCTCTTTTTTTTGGTAGAAAATTGGTAGGTATATAAAAAAAATTATTATTGTGCTTGGTGTTATGAATAGCTCGATGAATAATAGAGTAGGTTCGAGTATGAAATGTCGTATCAGTGACGTCATAAATGCGCTTCAAATTTAGTCACATGGGGCTAGTTCACTCGAAAGCCGCGATTCTGCTCTACAGTTTCGAACTTTGCATAGGGCTTGATTTAAAAAAAAAAGAATTTCCATTGTTATTCTAATTGGTTATTTATTATTATTATTTTTCTTTTATAAAAAACACCCGCGTATATCATAGGTATTGTTAAAATAACTTTTAATTCCCTTTATTTTTGTGTGTGATTGATGGGAATAATTTGAGTTATAATGTATACAGCTTGGCCTTACTTTAGATATGGACCTCTCAAAACACTGCTAGCTCCGCTTGGTCATTTTCACTTCCTGACTTCAAAGGTAAATTGTAAAAAGAATGAGAAGATAGCTTTTTTTACTTTTTATATATTTTATCATTGATTTCTTGCACTTTCAGAAGTTGGTATTGTCCACTATGGCAAAATTAATTTTATCAGTTTTAATAACTGCTAAAGTTAGTGTACTTTGTACTAGTTCAGGCTCATTTTTTGAGCACATAGGAGCAGCCATTTTGATCAGCTGTGTGCATTAGTTTCAATAATTACCACATGTAAAGAAGTTTCAGTCACCATACATGAAAGTAGCATAGAGGTATGTCAACATTCTCTCCATAGTGCATGTTGCTAATGCAAACAACTTCACCTTATCCCGGTCCCTCTCTCAAAAGTACATAATAACTATACAGCGGAACACGAATACTTATTCGGCTGACTCGAGTTCAAATAAAACGGCAGGAACTTACTTATCTAACCCTCGGTGGACGTATAGAAAAATATAGGTAGTTGAAGGTCCTTGATGTAGCCCTGTGGTAAATCATTTTTAAAATGGAAACATTGTTGAAAGGCGACAATGCAGAAGAAAGGGCAAACTTTACCGCAGGACTTGTAAGACCGGCCAGAAAAGTAAGAGCTTTACGAACTGTTTTAAGCAGACCAAGTTACGTCACAAATATTCCCTTCAGTCAGCATCTCAAAGAAGACTTAAAACTTTTATTATAGAGATTTATGGTCAAAAAGCCAGGTAATGAAGAAAATATCGCTGACATTATGTCATTTAAAAAATAACCGGTTTTTAATGTGATAATAATTCTCTGTCGCTAGCCATTCTACTTTGCATCTGTTATATAATAACCAGTTTTCTATATGGTCTGTTTTAAATCTTTTCTCAGTTAAATAATAATTAGGCAACTTCAATGCACCATCATTGTCCTTTTGCTGTATTCACTTAGTTATGTTTATATTAAAATGTTTCTTTTCTTCATCATTTGATGAGCCCACTCTGCTTTTATTTGTGTGGGAGATAATCTAACTGGTTGATCAAATGCCATCTCATGTGTTTTCTTCACATGAAAGCCGCTCGCTGATTGACCAGAATGAGAAAGGTCGACAAATTTCCTAGTGGAACACTTTAGGAATTGTCAAGTGTTACTTCCATCACGCCAATCAACTTTACATATAGTTTGTTGGATACAACTTGACAACCAGTACAATTTAAAAAGTGTGGAAAGTACAGAATAAATTTTAAAATTATCACCTTATTTGAATTGAAATATAAAGTACGACTCAGGAATGCACATGTTAAACCTTTTAAACAAAAGTTTCAATGTTTTGTTTTTGTTATCATCAATTTTGTATGCATATGACACAACTGGTTGTCCATACGGAAAGAACAGCAAATAACAGGGATTATCTAGTCTAATAATTGCAACCATGTGATTTCTGTAGATAATTTGGTGCTATTATACATTCCGATGCATTTCATGATATGTTAACTTCAAGTGGCACACAATCAAATCTTGTCCATGTGTTGTTAAATCTACTGAATAACACCTGTGTATTAATTCATCCAAAGTACTTCTTTGAACTATTTAAGATTAGTGCAACAATGTTAACAACACATTAAAAACATTCTGGAAAAATGATACAGTAATATGCCAAAATACATTAAAAATCAAATCGGATGATAATTGAGTGGAGATTCCAACTTTCGAGGAGAAAACTATCTTTTATCGTCAATCAAGGGAGTAATTGATTACAAGTGTCAAAGGGAGAGACTCCACCACAAAGGGAGCAGGTTGCCTTATTATCTTAAGTCAGAAATTAGTAGTCATCGAAAAAACTTCACTTTATCTTGATCTAATTGACAAACCCCAAAACTCCTTAAATGTAGTACTGCTGTCTGTCAATTGGTGTTGAGTCGAAATTTCAATGGATCACTAGGCAATCTTATCCCAGACAAAATGTGATCCTCCAATAGTACCTTATATGTTAAACTTGTCTGCTAAGAAGACGTCTGCTACGCTAATGGTTAGACACCTAGTCAATTTGCAATACATAACACACATATGTTTCAATGTCTAACAATTTCATTTATTTTTCATCACAATTTGGTGACATTTTTTCTATCAGCCGAAAATATATCTCCATAAAGTAAATGTTTGAAAAAAACTTCGGCTTACAAGAAGAAATCTTCGCCTTACAAGAAAATGTTATGCTAATGAGTAGGCGTGGTGAATAATTGGTTAGTTGTTAGACACTTGAAACAACCTGCCACTATGATTGTTGGCAGGTGAAGCTTAGTTTCGAATTGACCTCTATGATTTTATGAAAATGCTCCGCTTATTTATTTGCATAGCTATCTGTTTACAATTATTAATAATTTGTACCGAAACATAACGTTCTGTGTCATGTTTGCCGGAGAACCGTCTAGTTATTTTTCTCCAAAGATTTTGTGGTGATTGGCAAGAGAAAATAGTATTATTCTCATTGCTTCATCTCGATCTGGAATCTTTTTTGCAAGAAGGTCGATATTTCGGAGCGAATATAGATTTAGTAGATCTGTAGCGTTGACATATCTCAAAATTTTAATAATATTATATGCTGACGATACTGCAAAATTAAAGACTGATGCAGATTATTTCAAAGACAATCTAAACGCATTGTACAAGTATGCAAAACTATAGAAGCTTATTACGAACTTTTCTAAGACCAAGATCATGGTATTTGGTACACGTGAAACTGATCGATTTTGAATTAAATCCTTGTACATATAATATTTTTATTTAATGAATTTAAGTACTTTGGTGATTTTTTTGTTCCAAAAAAGAGCATATTGTTTAAAGATATGAAACACAACGTTGATCAAGAAAAAGAAGAAGAAGAAAAAAAAAAAAAAGATAAGGAAAGATGAAAAAAAACATCTTTCCATCTTTTATTTAAAAGAATATGTAACTTGCACATCTCCATGAACAATTACAACGTGTTGATCATAAAATTTTACCTATTTAGTTTCGTGGTTGTGAATTTTTGAAATTTAAAAATATTCAATTAATTGAAAAAGTGCACAATGAATTCCAAACGAACATAATCAAACGCCTATTTATATGCTACATTCTGAACAGAGGATACATTTAATAAATATTTACATTGAATCTCGCCTGTGTGGATTTTTGACCTGAATTATAAATCGGAAAAAATTAATGAAATAAGAAACAAAATTACCCCCTCCCAAAAAAAAAAAGAAAAAAAAAAAAAAAAAAACAAAAAAAAAAAAGAAAAAAAAAAAAAAACATTATATAACATAATGTATAACGAGTGGAAAATGGATGACAATTACAACTGGTTTGAATGCGTTAAAATATTTTGATTTCTGTTGGAAGAACTGATCTCTTTTATCAGGCCTCTATACATAACCCTTAAGCTACAAAAGCTAGATTTGAATAAATCCTAAACGACTTACACATTCAAGAAGGGAATGCAAAAGTCGCTACTTTATCCAAAGGTAAGAATTATGTCGTTTTCAAACAGAAATCAAAATATTTTAATGATTACATTGATTTAATGATCAATGATCAATAGATTAAATATGCACACAATCTTTCGGTCTCTGTCTCGCTGAATATGTAAAAGACCTTCTGTCAAGCACAATCGTAATTACTTGTTCTTATTCTGAATTGGTGTGGAAATGATCTTTATCAAATTATATATAGCATGCTGGCAATGTTGTGAGGCGATCGGGTTTTCTTACTCTTCTAAAGAGGCAAATTTGATTCCCGGTTTCCCCACGTATAACTTGTTTAAAATTACTGGACATTTTGTTTTCATAAGTGGTTTTAAGTTTAAAAATCCAATACACTTATTCTTGACCGTCCAAATTATCCACATCAAAGGGTAAAACTGTTCCGATCTATTAGGTATACATTTTAGCTATTATTTCAAAACCTTTAAGTGGCTCTGTCAACCATTCATCACCTCATACAAACTTTCTTTTGAAACAAAGTCAGATTTATATAAAAGGAAACATATGATTATATGTTCTTTTACTGAGAGCGTATTTTTTAATTGCTATTTTTTTCTATCTTAACTTGTTTTATTTCATTTTCTGTCTTCTACTCAATTTGTTTAGCTTCATTTTATCTTCGTGTTTCCAATTTTTAATCTTGTGAGATCACTATCTTATCAAATTGTGTCATTACGCTTTTCCTATCTGTATGCATATTACTGCTGTAAGGGACATAACGTTTGACAAGTTGTTAAAAGTTGTAAATAGCTTCCATCTATAATATTGACATCAAAGAGAAAATTAAATAAAATTGTTTACAGAGTGAGCATGAGGTACATAAGAACAGTAGTAAGAGGCTAGGAACTAATATGCATAAAAATAAAAAAAAACGCATTAGTAAGTGTGCAAAGAATCGATATCCTCTGATAAAATAGTGTTTATAATATATTTGGCTTATATTTAAACATTTAAGTGTTTGTTGAATCAATAATAAATTTACAACTGCATTAATCCAAAAACAAAACTGACAAAGAAGACTTGACTCATTTTAGAGTTTTATATTATTACTTGCTTTTTAGCTATAAATACTGCCCCATCCGTTTACCTTCAGGCGATATCGATTTAAAACGTTTTTAAAAGTTGTATACCCATATATTTTTTTTTCTCTGTGCCATCTGACCATCTACTATATTTTTGTAAGAAAAACACCAGATGGTCCTTAAACAAAAATAAAACTACTGAATTTTAATATTTATTTTCTAGACCTCCACCACCGCATTTTTCACCATAAAAATCACACATAATCATAATTAGATTACAAAGTTTGTATTCTCTGTATTAAACCGACCTAACACGATCTCAACAACGTGATTACAGTATTTAGTTTCAAAGAATTAAAGTGTAAAATGTTGTCACATTCAAATAATGGACGCCAGATTTAAGACATTAACAAGAACAGCACCTTATTCTTCTCATGCAATTCACTTTAACAAAGACATTGAACAAATATTTAACGGGATGAAAATTTATTACACTGAAAAAGATGTGTTCACATACAAACGAATACACATTTTTGATAACTACATCCTAATATTTGACTGGTTATTCTATGAACAGATTACAGAGCAGGTCCTAACATAAAATTTCGGCAAAATCAATTAAACTAGGCAGACTGTATGGCAACAGCTGGATGTGGATATATTATTGAAATTGAACAGATCAAAGTGTACCAGAGTTATTACAATCAGTATATATGTTTCACGTCTATTTTCGAATATGAAAATTAGTATCTGAATGTGAATTACTATTATCTGATGAACGAGCTTTCCATGGAACCAACAGCAACATGTATATGAAACAAATTAACCTAATATGTAATAACTGAAGAAATAAAATATATACGTGGTTGATAATGGACCTCCAGAACACAAAACTGTGCATCAAGGTCTTAGAAAGCCTACACCTCGCTAGTTGGTTCTATACTTGCAAATGTCGTAATAACTATGGTGCAGGTACTGTTGAATACTGCAGAATATAGTTATCTGATGACTTGAACTCACTGGTAACATGTGATGAAATAACAAATAGCACATCTTGCAGAATTGAAAGTATTGCAAGGTAAAATCAACGCATCGGGTCGCATGTGTTTCGTGTACAAGGTAGTAAAATTGAAAATAGAAGATCTATTATGGAGCCTGTTTCAACTGTTGAGAGTCAACACAAAAGTTACTTGAAAAATTAATTTTAGGAGAGCAAGGTTATGAATCAGATGTAAAAAAAAAGAAGCAAGATTTTGAACAATATATTTAAGATTCCGAAGTTCTACTGGATTATGCCCTTGGTGGTGATGGTATAATTGTGTTGCCTGGTGATATGGTAATGAAAACTGGTAGCATTGTTCGATACAACAACGTCTTGTAAAATGGACTGAGAGCTTAAAACTATGATTGAACACTACTTTAAATACAAATGTTGTAAAAGGTATGTTTCCAGAAGCTGATAAATAGTCTCCAGAAGTCATCAAAAGATAAACAACGAAGAAAAGAATAAAGCGCAAGAACTGTGTAGATAGGAGGAAGCAAATGGTGACAGTATTGTAATCAAGACTGGATATAATGTACAAGACAAAACACATGAAATAAACAAGCATGAATTTACATTTGTGTTCATGGTTGTACGAGCTGGCTTAATTTACTTTTTAAACTAGGTTATGAATTTCCAACTCTTTTTGTTACAGCTTGCACACCTCTGATCAAAGATGCAAACAAAAAGGCAAATAAAGAACTGAAACTTAATTATCAACTAATAAAAAAATCAAGTTCCCAGCTGTATTCAAAAGCCAACTTATTACACTACCAAACATTCCAGGCAATGTTATTGATTCTTTTTTGGCAAAGTAATTTGCCAGTTGTATCACGCTCTTTTTAGGAAGTAAAAGAAAAATGATTTATTTGTAATAGGAGGAGCAATAGTTGATAGAAAAAGTGTTGAAGAAGGTGTAGGAACAGGTGTGTGCGTAGGTGTAGGAGGGGTAGGAAGATTAATTTTTTAATCAATTTTTCTCTGGACAGATCAATAGTTGTCGCTATCATTCATATAACTGGTAATTAAGGCAGTAATTTTCATTCCTTTCTCCTTAAACAATCTTTTTAGCCTTAAACCTAGTGGTAATTTTTCACTTTTTACAAAGTTCTAAATTGATTTTTTCAACGTTGTTTCTAAAGCCACGCTCTAGACTTTGTGAATTCCTATTTCCATGCGCTCCTTTATTTTCTACAATTTCTAACAGTTCTTTGAGACAAAGTCTCTCTGTTGCGTCGTTACCTTGACCGATATGTTTCAACGTCTAATTTCATATGTTCCATCACATGTTTAGCAGATTATATAGGATTTACATGATATCTTGATTCTCTCTTCTTGCTGAGTCAACAAACTTTTTCGTTTTATGCAAGTCCGTGAATTAGTCGATTTTCCAAGAGAAATAATTTTGATAATTCACTCCAGGGAATTATGAAACATATTCCTTTATTGCGGTCCGCATACATCGAAAACATGACCAAGAAATCTGATCCGCCATTCTAGTGGTAAGCATGGCCATCTGTCACGCAGGGTTATTAGGTTCAAATCCCACAAGTGCTTATTTTTCTGTAATTGTTTTGTTTATGTGCTATCTCCCTTGACTTAGGAAAGAGATTTATGTTGCTTCTTATTCTGTGCGACAAAACACAGCACAGCATAAACAGTAAACAACTGATGTTATGATGCAAGATACCGTAAAAAATACCTGCTACTTAAATATGTTATGCATATTGCTAGCTAATACGTTTGAGCATAAATGAAAAAGAAAATTTTGCTTGTTCCGAATGAATAACGGATATAGTTCATGTCGTTGGTGAGAAAACTGATGTATTTTTACAATAAAGTCTATGTTTTGGTATATGCAAGTTTAAAAGTGAAAAGATGGAGACCCCCCCCCCCCCAACTTTTATAATATTTAGGATTACTCGATGACAAACAGAACAATAAATGTATATCTCCAGAATTGAAATACTACACACAGGCACTGAAAATAGCTATTGCAAATAGAACACACAAGGAGATAAGCGGTAAATTTTTAAACTAAAAAAGAGTTGGAGTATATGGACGAAAAACAAATCAAAAAGAGGTATGAAATCTTTGTAAATGTTAGAGCTGATAAAATGTCCAGATCCTTATCACATGTCGTAATTTATATTGTGACATTATTGATTCGGAGATTTCTTCCAATTGAGATCTTGAACAGTTTACAAAATAAACTGGAAAATACTACCTGACAAAAGATGGAGTTAAATACTTTACTGGAGTTCGGTCATTTAAGCAAGGGTTGCTTCTACCGGCACTGAGTGCTAGATTAATAACTTACAAACATATAGATTTTAGAAAGGACAACAGAAAATAATGAAATAGGAATAGTTCAAACATTCGTGATCAATAAAGCGTGTAGTTGTTGCCTTGTTATTGATGCAGCTGTACATTTAACCACACTTACTGCAATACTTGGCGTTACAGGAGTAACTCTTTATCGTGCAATAAAGTCTCAAAAGCAAAATAGACTAGGCAGTACTGTTCCAGATCTCCTCAATGATTAAGTTAGAAATCTTGAATGATTGAAGTTTTCATGTGCTCTTTTATTGTATCTTCAGGAGGCACTTTAAAAGTTTTAGGTCCTGCTTCGCTGTCTTTGTTAATCTGGATTCAATAGTTTAAATGAGGTACACAGTACGACATAATCAATGTCTTGAACATCTTCACTAACACCATCAGATTTAGTGAAGTTTAAGGTACAATTCAGTCATATATTGAATGCTATCATAGTCATCCAGTATCTTGAATGTCGTGTCTGATTTGATGTTTTTCCTCAATGCTGATACAATTCTACTTCTTGTCTTGCTAATTAATCTGAACTTTTCATGGTTGTGATAACTTTGTTTCGTGTTTCTTCGTAGTACTCACTACTGTATTCTCTGTTTTAATTCTTCCATTGTTAGATTGTTTCTGCAGTACTCATGATGATAACCTTTACTGCAGCCAGCTGCAACTGTGAAACTCAGTTTTACCTTTTTCTTTTTCACATTTTCAACATCTCTTTGGATCGATTTCTTTAATTTATCAGATTGTTTTGACTGCTCGTAAGTAACATAATAAGTCATCATAACTTTAATTTATCAATTTGTTTTACTATTCGTAAGTAACATAACAAGTCGTCTTCCTATTCATCTTTGTTAAGATTCAGATTTATATTTGTCCATCTTACATATTTCCGCATCAAGTAAGTTGCAAATAGCGAAGATAAAGGCACGATTAAGGTCAGCAAACAATCTGACCTGGTTGTTAGACAAAATCTAATTGATCCACCTAGAGTTGAACTTGAAAGTCAACTTTGAAAACGCTCACAGGAATTTTAAAAAGACTTTTTCATTTGGTCAAAGGTAAAGTGGTTACTTTACAAAGTCTTCAGCATACAGTTGCAACAGAGGTTAAACTTAACAACAAACAATCAATAAATTACACAAACCTGGACTTAGTCCAACCCAATACCAGAAATCCTTTAGCAGAACATTAAGTCTGTGCGCTTGTTGGCTAACTTTCGAGATAATAAATAATACGATGTAGACTGAAAGAAAGAACAGTATAAACGCTATTTACCATGTAGAAGTTAAATCTGCTCTTACAGTCTCATACGGCATGCTTGAAAGAAGTTATTTAAGATGAAAATAAGTCTGCCAATACACATGGAAATTTAATAAATTGACCAGCTAATTATTCCATTTTCGCTTAGTCAGTTCATAATCGACTACCAAACAGCACATACACTTTCACCTATTACAATTGTTAATATTGTAACCACAAATGTAAACTCATGCTAAGACAAAAAGTGCTAAGCGCACAGTCAAATATACATTTCTCAATGCTTTATCACGCAACATTAAGCTGTCCTCTTAATGTTGTTTACAGTATGCTTTTGATAAAGCTACTAAAGTTTACAATTTGTTCACCACCAACAATGGATGTATAGCTAATCATTCTAGACAATTGTATTGAGTTTGCAATCGACTACCTGATAGTCAGTAAACTTTAACTTGAGAAAATTGTTACCCAGTCAGAGCTACGCTATTGCTAGAAAAATAAGTTAAAAAGTCATGAAGTGTTCCAGCATTGGCAACGTGTTCGTCCAACACAACAACACATTTAAATCATAAAGTTGCTTCTCTGCAACAATGTCTGGAAATTAAAAACTATAAAAGTGGGAGAAAGAAATACAAAATGGCGTACAATGTTTTGAAATCGGTGGAGACCTGTGTGGAACTAATTTCAGCTGGCATAGGTCTTTCTGCATCTGGATTGTATTTAGCATGAACAGATAGTTCCTATAACTTTTGCTGGTGTTAGTAGAACACTGGTTGGAATTGCTGCAAAACCATTAAGAAAATGTTTATTTGCAACAAGGTTTTTAAAAAATATGATGAAATAGTAACATCTGCCATCACCAAGCTGAATAGTATCGATGACACGATAAACAATTGCAATCGATGACAGGATAAGCAATATTATCGATGACACCATAAGCAAAATATCAGCGAAAAAGAAATAAACAATAAGAGTATATTTTAAGCATCAACGAGTGCAACAGGTACAAAAAAATATTTAAAAAATCGCAAAAGAACAAATTGAATATAGAAACAAAAGGCACAGACGACACGAAGATATCGAAATAGAAAGAGATAAGAGTTGTTCTAAAGGAGCACCTCATCTTCAGGGACTAGGTGTTCAAACTTAGTTTGAACTTGTAGAAACTTACCAGTCGAAAACAAAAACTGTAAATATATGATGTCTGTGTTTTGACTATGATAAGTTTACCAATTAAAATGAACAATGCAGGCTTTGCAAAGCACAAGAGATAAAGTACAATCGATCTGTCAAATAAAGGCTTCGGTAACGATGGTTTCTGATAACGAAATATATTTTACCAATCCAATTTATAACAGAAATGGTAAATTTCCTATTTCATTGCAGAGAATACATTTTGGTTTAGACAAGAATGAAAAGTGACTTTTAAATTCCTCATGGTTATTACAACCTTGATATGTACATGAAAAGTCAGGGATGAAATAACTAAAAATGGTAATAATGTGGACAATATTGATGCTGAATGTTTGAAACAAAACTTAGATGTTAAAATCACTCCGAGTAACGAACTACACAGTATACGTAACCAACTGCAATATTAAATTGTTAAGATTCAACAGCCAGCATATAATACACGCATCTGCTGGATAACATGTAGTTTGCGAGTTTTTTTAACCCCAAAAATGAATACAATTTTCTCGATCAGATCAATAACACCAATACTTACTTTAATGGTTAGTATTCGTGTTGAATATAATCTTACCAGTTAAAACAATTTTTCATGTAGACCTTGAATCATAGAATGTCAATGTACATTACAAGAAGTTACAAAGGGGTACAATTAACATATTGAATATCAGCAGCAGTGACCAAGATGGAAACGTATGCTTCTAACGAATGTTTTCCCTTAAAGCAAATATTGTAGATGATGATAGATTGATTGGCGAAATATCTCTGAGAGGTTCTAGTGAGTTTTTTACTGTTAAAAATTGAGGCATAAATGGGTAAAAGATGCTTCACTCCATCAAAAAAGTGACTGAAACCCCACAACAATAAACGTATCACATATTTACGTAAGCCTATTAAATTAACTAATCCACAGAAACAGATTGAGGAGAAGAGGAAACAACAAAAGATTGTTTTACTTACAGGAGTTCTTTAGGCAGAAATTCAATACTGTATCTACTGCTTTTCAAGTCAAGCACACAGGAAGAGAAATAAAGAGCAGATGAGTTACCTAACGCTATGTAATATATACAAGACATTTAGTAGACAATAAACAGTGAAACAGATGATTTAGAGAGTGATATGTAGAGAATAAAACGAAATCACTGGAAGAGAGATTTGAATATATTCATCCAAGAGCACGATCAACATGTTAATAGGTAATAAATGATGCGGGGATTTGTATTAATTAACGAGTTTTGAATTTTTACCGATTCAGGGATATCCTGATAGTATTGCAATAATTGCGTATCAAAACTAGAAAATAAATATTTTTATAAGAATATAAATATTATCTGAAAGTTTTGATGTTGCCAATGAAGAAACAAAACGTACGTTGAATATTTTAAAGCTAAAGCTACACCACATGCTTTGCTTAACACTTATGGATTTGATTATGCTTCGTCGCGTTTTTCTGAATAGAAGTTACACACAATAGATTCTTTACAATGTGAATGAACAGTTGAAATAAATTGTGTTTTGGAGTTATTACATGAATAACCTGGATGATGCTTTTTTTCTATATGCGTCTCTTGGAGATGGTATTCATAGTAGGCATGATTTAATATATCCTGATAGTAAACAAAATTTGCAAAACGATGGCAACAATAAAACACCGATTAATTTAATTATAAAGTAAAATACAAATACGCATTCATTTCACTTGAGATAGGTATAAGTCTATGTTGCATTCAACTTTTTGCTAGATAAATAAATAAAACTCAACGTACCGCAAATACATAACTCCTAAGAAGCATGAGCAGACACCGCAGTGAATTAAATACTGCAATCCAGCACATCATTGTATCATACACACCCATAGCAACATTATACGCAAATAAACATTGTAAGTTTGTATACCAAAGGAAATCCCAAATATCATGATTGGGCCGGGAAGTTTTTTCGTCTAGTTTGATATGAAGGTTAAAGGAGATGCTAACAATGCAGTAGTAAACATTTGAATAGAATGCTTGTAAAAGACATTACTATATCTTAAGGAAGCGATGATCTGTTCATGTTAAATGACACCATTTTTCGTGACAAACAAAGATATGTGGCTACTTGTATCGGTTAGGAAAAATATGATTAAACAAGGCATAACAACTGAACACTTGAGAAAGTTGCGATAAGGGGCAGGTAATACACCAGATACTGGTGCAAAAGCTGTATGGTTTGTATTGTATGGAAAGAAGTTTAGAATATCACTTGACTTTTAGACACTACCAGATCACTTTCATACTCATGTGCTGTTCCTCATGATTTCAGTTTTAAGATTGCTGAAGCGATAGAAGGTTTAAACCAG
The DNA here is from genome assembly GCA_029931535.1 of Margaritifera margaritifera. Lineage (NCBI taxonomy): Eukaryota > Metazoa > Mollusca > Bivalvia > Unionida > Margaritiferidae > Margaritifera > Margaritifera margaritifera. The sequence continues at coordinate 637,613 of JAQPZY010001039.1, read as the reverse complement.
GGGTATGAACAGGAAAGTGTTAGCCCTGAATACAATACAGGATTACTTTGGAATCAATTGCGTAAGCGGTAAATGCAATTACAGAAATAAAGATGTTTTCTTTTAAGACTACATAACGAGATAGAGAGTCAACAACATTACAGTCAATACGGCGTTCACAAATGTCACGTGTTTTTCTGGCACGATGACTTGGAAGGGCGTTTTAATACTATGCAAAAAGAGTGGAGAAAGTGATCCTGAAAATGTTTACAGGTGAGTGGTACAAAAATAACATCACTATAGAACGTGTGCTAAAGATAGTTTATTCATAGGGTTTTCAATTGAGACGACTAAAAAAAGATGTATATGTATGTTGGTCAGATTAACACTCAAAACTATCAACTGTAATCAATTATGTTTCAGATATCAATTTGAAAGAACATCATAACATGAGAATTTGTGGAGTGACTAAATGTGAAAAGCATTATTTGCACTAAATCTGATAGAGATTATATGTAAAGACCTTTTAGATTACATAGTTATCATCTGTCCAACTTTTCTATGTTACAAAATTTTAAATAGAAATTGGTTACTGAAAGATGAAACGGTGATCGTGATAGATAGATAATTAGATAAATGATTGTTAGAATTGCTGATTAATATTTAAATAGGTACAAATACTTTGTTTTTAATTGATGACAGTTGTAATCTTGAGGACATAAAAAAAGAAAGCAGCTAATGTAACTAGACTTCAATTTAGTGGCTGACATATTTGTGTGAGCGATCGAACGAATGTACAACTCTTTTATCAAAGATTTTATAACAAAATATATGTGTTCTGGTCGTCTTGTACAGGACGGAGAACAAAGCAGTGGAAACCGTGTTTGAAGAGAACCATGCTATTCCAGATGAAATGAAAAAAGAGATTGTAGATACTTTGAAACAGAGTAAAGAAACAAACATTTAATGAGACTTGAGGTTCATTTTCAATACAATGTGCTTACTTGACCGTATGTATTTATTTTATCAACTAATAAGCGCTTATCTTCATTCACAAACAATGCCACTTTTTTCATTGTAAAGCAATACATCTCCTGATTGTAATATCTGGGTAAATCCGTCTCTTCCTAATTTTCTTTATGTTCCAAAAGACGATTTTACTATTTTTCAAATGTTAAAGTGTAGATGTAATGGAATCTCCAAAGTTAACTCAAAGATGAAACAAGCGTCACTATTGTCACGTGTTTCAAACAAATTGTATTCTACCCATTTAAGTTGTTCATCATTTACCCATCTAAAGTTATTTATCTGCATGTATTGGTTCATGACCAATCATATCTATTACTGGTGTCTCGGTACATGGCGAATTACCTTGAGCTTGACCTTTTGTAGTCATCATCACTTTAAAATTACCATCTTTGTATGAGTACTATTCGCTATTTGCTTTTGCATATATCTATGCAGTATCATGCTAATACCACCTCTTGATCCACTCTCAATCGTCAGAAACATGTCAAGGTATGTCAACAGTTATAATTCTTCACCCTGTATCTTTGTTAAAGCATGATGAGCTAGTCCTGATGCACTATAATGGTGAGCATCGTCTAGCTTGTTATTATTAATATAGACATTCTTAAATTCTTTTAACAAAATGTCAAATTGGATCATAATATATTTCTTTTCGTAATAGTCATGTAGATCTTCAAGTGTTTTGAGTTCAAAATAAATCTTTACACACGGTATATACTGGTAATTATCATTTGATATGTTGAGTCCTTTTGAAGTTGAATAAACTTTTCTCTCGGTGGTATAACCATTTCATTTAATCGTTCAGGGCTATTAGTATACTCCTTTGCGCATAAGTCTTTTCTCAAATATTGCATTGCATGTCTCTAAAATGTTTAAGTGTTTCTCTACATTTTGTATCACTTACATTTTTTTGCCAGCTATTCTAGTGACTGTTCCATGAATCTGAAGTTCTATATGAACCTAACTGACCTTTTAGCTGTTATTTCTTTTGCTTTTTTCACGAACCTACCAACTATAAAATCTTTGCTAGGTATGATTTTTGGTTCTTCATCCGGATCATTATTTGCAAGCGTTTTGTCAAACCAGACAGGCTGTGAATAGATATTGGGGTACAATTTCAGAAATTCGAATTGCCGTCGTTACATTCCGTACATATCTGTTAAACAATCATCTTTGCGAACTTTTTGAGCGTCAGCTTAGCCTGCACGATCTCTATAATCTGCTAGTTTTCTCTCACAAATATGGCCCATGTGTTAAATTAAAATGTCTTTCATCTAGGATTGCGAGCAATGTAGGTTTTGCATTTTTCAGTCTTTATTCTTCGTGCACTAGTTTTGCGATCTTATCAACGTGTCGTAAAATACTTGAATACAATCTGTACGGCGGAGAACTAATTTTTTATGACTCTTGCGGATTGATCTGAGGTACAAACAAAACACATTGGCACGTGTTTAACTCTTTCCATTTTTCATGATATATTAGCTTATTGTAAAGTACTATTACAATATTTGTCTCCTTAACAATGATACTTTTAATATCACAATCAATAACATACACAACAGTTAACTGATGCAAACAGTTTCTCAATTTTACAACTGAGCCTTGTTAAGTTTGTTTATCTTTTGAGTTATCTGCACTGCAACACAGATTTTGTGATGTGATAATGTTTCTGAGCTACAGAAAAAAATCAAGTATTTTTTTTACAAAAGTAGCTTCTCTTTCCGTGTCTGTTTTTTTTCGATGGCAAAATTTGGATAACTTTTTTAATTTCAACGTACTGGTACCTATCATCTTTGTATTCATTAGGATCACCACACTGAAATATGATCAGCGTTTCAACATCTCTTTCACTCTGTCCCAGTTATATATTCTGATGATTCTGCCATGTGGGTAGCTAAATCGAAACAGTACCACTTATCACTCCCAGGGGGAGACCACACTTTCCATAGCTGATATTTATCTCTACTCAGGGATCGTACTTTATACTCCTTGGATTGCATTCGCTAGACCCTGTGGGGGACGCTGAAATTGCACACTGTGGAAATTACTGAAGTTGAAGATAAATGACTTCAAAATAACAGACACAAAGAAATGCTTGACCTGCAAAAATGACAGACAAATACAGCATTGGCAGATGCAGGCAATATAAATTAACAGACATCTCCCTGTATAGGAGTACTGGAGAATACAAACACTGAAGCAGATGCATACCAAACTGGAGAATGCACACACTGGAGAATGGCAGACAAGTTATACATTGGAATTGTGTCACGCTCTTGTACATTTTATTTTTATTGCTGACATGCCTTTTTAATTTTTACACCTGACATCCTTGTGGGTATAGTGCGTACACCAAAGGCCATTACACCTCCTTGTGCGTCAGCCGCACAGTATACATTTGGTACATTTACATATTATTGTCATGCCTTGTTTTAAATCCTATCATTAATAGCGATCTTATGTAAACCGCTCGACAGCGAGGTGTTTTCAGATATATAGAAAAAATTCTGCTAGAGCAAGAGGCGAACCACAAACTTCTGGCCTTGAACTGCAGCGCTTTTCCACCAATCATGTTTACTAACACTTTGAAGATTACGAGACGATATTCTGCGTTTGAAGCACGACACTTGCTCTACTGCGGAGTAAATTTTATTTTAGTCTCTGTAGCATCCCTGCACCTTACCATTGTCACGGAATTGTGTGTATTTTATGTCAATGTATATATGTGAACGAAAATGTACTCAGGTTTCGTGGCCGCGTACAGAGGGTGGTTTATTTTTCGGTTTTAGCTATTTCCAAATACTGAGTTCGACTCATCCTATGCTGCACGTGTAAATTAAATGCAGTGAAAAAACCAATTACCTAAAGTTCTCTGACAGCTCATACTCACCATAGCCAGGGTACTTATTGAGTGAATTCTCTATGTATATTCACATTACGACGAATCTTGTCAGGAAGCTAACCACAATACGGGAGCAATCTTCAGCTGTAGCGGATTGTGAACTATCAAATTGTATTCTTTCTTGCTAACCGTTTTGTGTGACAAAATTGTTTTATATATTGGATGTTTCAGAATTTATTATAAATTTTATGGAGAGCCAAACCTATGTCATATAACGCCATGATATCTGAAAGACTATGGTCTGTTTCAAGTTAGCCATTTTTTTCATAACTGAACAGACAGATTGAATACAATTATACGCTGCGTGCATTGAATGATGAATAAAGTTCGAACTCTTATGATCCAGTGAGATTATTCTTGTCGGACACAGATTCATGTACGAACGGGGTTATTATAGTAATAATCTCGTACAGTAGTTCTGATAAAATAATTTAATGTGTAACGAAGCCAATTCATGTGCGCGCATGAGTAATGTATATCATTGCATTCGCACTTAACCGTGGCATGTGTACTACACAGCTCAGTTATTATATTATTAGCTATTTTGGTTTGGTGATGGGGAGTCGTAGAACTCTGAAGGGTTCCTTGTAACCTTTACGCTGCTGTCTGGTGACGTTGGCTCGGAGGAGAGTACTGGTTTTCTCGCAATGAGGGACCAAAGCTTCGCGACCAACGGGTCTGTGCTAAATGTGGAGGCTCTCGATGGATCATTCAACGGACTGGGACTGGGAGGGGCGGGCCATGCGTGGTGGCTCCTTGACCATTTACTACAGCTGTGGAACCAGAAATATATCGTGGTCGTCAACTGGACGCCATGATATATATATATATATATATATATATATATATATATATATATATATATATATATTCCATTTTTTAATAGATATATTTCACTATTGCTATATGAGAATAAATTAATAATTCAATATCGCTAAATGAGTGATAATTCATAATACATGCATTCTACTTGTGGAAAAAATATACATTATATTCATATTTGTGTATAAATCATATACTTTGGTCACTCTTGGTGTTGAACCATACATTGTTTGTCTTCGAGTGTAAATCCTATACTTTCATCACTCTTGGGGATAGAAACAAACAGTATCCATATTTGTGTACACATTCTGTACATATATCAATCATGTTTGTTTATAAGTTCCATATGTTGATTCTTGTTTGATTTTCTCGTTAAAGTTACATGTCCTGATTAGTTCCATGTTAGGAACTATATCATTTCCTTATATCAGTTGTTGAACTCGGTGCGCATCATTCTAGACTTTATGCGCACGAGTATAATGTTAGATTTATTCATTGTTTAATTACATTAAAATAAACATCTCATTAACGAAATTGATTTCGGTGTCTTAGCTAAATCCAATTCCAACCCGGCTTCATCTTGTTATAATGGTGTCAGAAGTGAGATCGGATTAGGCGGAGCACAGGCGTTAGTTTGCATATGTCTGACTCCGGTAATATTTTTCAGATATCTGTTTAAGACTGTGACCTTCCTGACAAGAGTCAAATCAAGAGGGTGAGTGAATATCTTACTCTTATTTTTTAAATTTGCCATTTGTCTATCATACTGCATATATTTTCTTGCCCTGTGAGAAGGAAGATACCGTTGGTTTGTGTAATCCTATAATCCATTTATTTTAGCAGTGTGATTTCAGTATCACAATAATAAGTGTTATTATATAATAGTGTATAAAGGCAATGGTGGTTTCATTTTTCAGTCTGGCCATTTTTATTTAATGTACGTAGGCAAAGTCTATGCCAAAATTAGATATGCAATCATAGTAGAAATCAATGTGTGCCCGGGCGTTGTAAATCTATACATTATTTAGCAGACGATATCCGTCAATTGGTTATGAAGATGTATGTGGTGTTCACGTGATGGATTATACAGCAATAACGTTATTAATTCTAATGCTTTAACACAAACCCTGTAGGCTCTCTATCAAATAATGATATCAGCCAATAGTAACTGATTTCTCTCTCTCTCTCTCTCTCTCTCTCTCTGCAAATGTCCTTGTACACTTATGTACATCTGATTATTTAAACCCTCAACTGAGTAGATAATATAAAGATAGAGGGACATTGATAACTTTTACTTTACATGTAATTTTGGGAATATCTGAAAGATGGATAGCTGTAAATAGGCACACACACACACACACACACACACACACACACACACATATATATATATATATATATATATATATATATATATATATATATATATATGTTGATTTCATTTATATTAAAGTATACTGTAACTGAAGTTTTAATGGCTTTTCACCTGAGAATAGTAATGTCTTATTTGTCGTGTCTCTCTTGTGTAATAAATATTTATATCATTTAGAGACGGTGTGATCTGAATGTAAGAAGGTTCTATATGATTTAGTCCCTTTGATTCGCTTTAATCCTCTTCTCTTTGTTTCCGTCTCTTTAGGTACGTATACGGGTTGAAGTCACGCATGAGAACAATGCATAACGGTCTATTGATAGATTTTATATGTCGTCCTAGGATTAGAGAATTACTTTCCTTGAACTATCTGTCGACCATCTTTTAGTTCATCTTATCATTGCAAATGTATGGGAGAAAATGAAACCATGGAAATTCGCTGGATTTCTAGGACCACGTGTGTTCAGAACAAATAGAGAAATTTTTGAAACTGTACAGCCAATAGGATGTGCGGAATAAATATTTCTCTATGGCCTTATATTATAATATTATCAAATTACAATTTCTGTCTATAATGATGCTCCACAGATGAGGTCACAGACAACACCAACGCCTGCACAAACCATTTGATCCAGGGCCCACTCTCGTTTTGAAAAATCATAACTGTTATTTTCGCAGTGAATTTTTGACGGAAAGATGGGTGGACTTACTATGAAAGCGCTACTTATGTTAGCTTAAGCATTACATTTTCGATATTATCAGTTGCCTTTGGTAAATTCTTTCGAAAGCAAGGTTGAATCAAGAAAAAGTGTTTCTGCAGGTTTCTTGCAGATTTTAACTGGTCGTGGCACTTTAACCCACTGTGAGAAATATGGCTTAGTTGATTAATTCAAAAGATGGTTGACATCTCTTGCCTGGGGAGATAAATCTGCCTCTAACCCAGCCTAATTATAGACAAACTTAAAAGATGCAAGTGAAATGTTCTGTTCCTAAATTATCTTATATCAACAGTCTGCTAAAGTACTTGTAGAATGGTGTAGAAATTTGCAAGTGTCGTTAAGTCTCTAATTTCTTAAAATGTGACTTCATCATGTTGTCAAAGATAGTGTGCAATATATGTAAACCTTCATCAATTGTGATCGCATTTTTGGAACATGTAATAATACCACCACCATCACTACCGCAGTAAATCAGAGGAAGGCAAACAAGTCACCTGGCAACAGGGTAACGTGTATAACTACGCGATGATGGACAACTTGTGAAATCCTCGTATCAGCAAAGTAACATCAGCTATAAAACTAGTTAAGTTTGTCGACGTGAGATTCCATTATTAATTAAATACTGACCATATAAATCTGGAAAAATGAATTCTCGCGTTTTAAATCTTGTCATTATACGCTGTCATGACCATGTGCCTGATGTTGAAATTTATGAGTATCGTTCTGTTACCACAGTCTTTAAGGTACTGCTGTCACGACTAGCAACGCTTAGTTGTTTGTTTGAATATATGTGTGTATGCCCGTGAATTAACAAAATCTGGAAGTTTTTCATTGTATATTGAAGAGTAGTGTAAGTTGGCAAGGCATAACTGTCATTAAACATTAAACAGGAGAATCTCGAGAGAGTCTGGATACACAAATAACTATAAATCATCATAGTACAGGCAGAAACAAAGAGAGAGAGAGGGGGAGAGATGCAACGAAAGTTTATCTAACTGTAGATTGTTAACTTGGAATTTTGTCAACTTTCTCTTCAAAAGTTTTATCATCGAATTTATTTCAGAACCACTGTATTTTTCGAAATAAGTCTTATATTTCTTGAATGTACCCCCACTTTATATGTATGTATGTGTTTATGTGTATGTGTTTGCGTGTGTAATTATGTATGTGCGTATGTATGTGTGTGCATGTATGTGTCTGTGTGTGCATGTATGTGTCTGTGTGTACGTCTGTGTGTATGTATATGTGTATGTATGTATATGTGAATGTGTGTGTCTAAGTGTGTGTATATGTGTGTATATATGTATATATATATCTTTATATATATATGTGTATATATGTGTATATATATATATATATATATATATATATATATATATATATATATATATATATATATATATGTGTGTGTGTGTGTGTGTGTGTATTGTTACGACTCTAGGGGTAATGTAACAGAATAAAAGACACAAACAAGCTTTCAAGATTAAAATGCAAATCTTTAATTTTCTAAAATATTAAAAGAATTAAAATAATTCAATAAACAATCAAAGTGAAAGAATTAAAATAACTTACAGTATAGAATATCCTAAAAAGTCCTAAAATGTTTTAAAGTTCACTTCTTGATGTTAATCCGAGTAATCCGGATGAAGTATTCCGAATGAAAATAACCTGTAATGTGCTGAAGCTGAGAAGCTCTGATAAAATCCAAAATAATCCTTGCAAGTCTGGAATCTCACAAGTTTTAGAATAATGTCCGATAATTCCACGGAGCTGTATAGTAATTCAGATGAATTACTAATTAAATAAATTCCACACTGAACTGAATAATTTCAATAACCTCTCTTCATTCAAGCAATTGTAAAGAATGACTTATCACTGGACTATCTGCTATTTATACACCACTAGTGCGCAGAATCAAATAAATCCACAACGCAGTTCTTGTCAGCATTAGAAGCCTTTAGAATGTATTTACTTCAAGTAAACACAATTTAATTCTCAAGAATGCTATTTTATACTGGAATTAACAGTCAACAAGTTGTTATTTACAATGAAACAAAAGTACACTGAATCTAGGTTATCTGCGCGAGACAAAATCACGTGATATTTCCAGCGTGTGACCTTACAATGTTAATTTCCAAAAGTACAAAGCTAGGTCGACTTCATTTTCCCGCGCATTTGATTATGTGATCATTAATTGATCGAGCAGTAGTCGTATGTATACTGATATGCTAACCTTTGTTTAGACAAAAAACAGAGATCATAAATTAGTAAATTAAATTATTATAAAAAAAGTAAAGGAGGCATGATTCCGTAACACCCTCACCCATCAACGAAAAAGTGATTTATGCAATAAAACACTTTTTAATATGTACTTCCAACATATAAGTAATTTAATAAAAAAGAAAATTAATACATGATACAGTCATGTATACAAAACAGTGTAACGGTGGTGTTATACACATGAAAATACATCATCGATTAAATTTTACTAAGAAATAGCCGTAACCTTAGCTTTTATTGATTTTATTTTTCCATGTCTCACAATCGTACCCTGAAAAGGTAACACAGGCACGATAAAAGTCACTTTTATACTGATGGTCAGTTTCGCCTCGCTGAATCTCTTGAAGAATGGTTCTATTAGATCTTGCCACATGTCGTTGCAGATGATGACATCATCGATGTATGCATCGCAATTTCTATTCGGATGTTATTATATTCATCAGACGTTGGAAACTTGGAGAACCTTCATCCCAAATGATACGACTTTGTATAGGTAAAGTTCTGGAGTCGTGAATGCAAATTTTTCTTTCTCTCCGTAAGTGAAATTTGGTAGAACCTTTTCAATAGGTCAATATCTTGCGACGTATTAGTCATTTCCAATCCCGTCTAGAAACTGAAATGAATATGTCCCGGTGACTCTATTTACTTTCTATACTGTATACATGTACGGAAAGTGTTAATTTGTTTCTGCACTGAAACATGGTAAACTCCAGTCACTTTTATTTGGTTGAAGTCATTTTCCAATAAATTCCGAGTCTTGTTTGAGAGGTGACATCATGGAAAATTTTATTGGTTCGTGTAGAATGTCTGTAAATAAATATCCATTTTCTTCTATCAACTATTTCAGTTCGTAAATCTCAGGCGGCAGTATGTGCGAAGAGTAGCGACTTCAAATCATCCTATCAGATTTCTCATCTTCATTCAAATCTTCAATGTGTGAGACAAGTACTACTAAAGTAATCGATAATTTATATGGCTATTTCTATCTACATATTGTTCTAACATTCTAACATTTTGACAAAGTTGTTTCTGCTTTCTCCTCCCAGAAGTATTAATAATAATTTAAATTCCCCAACCTTTTGTCAGTAGTATAAGGACCAAAATACTTAACCTAAAGAGGATTTTTGGGGTATAGGTAGCAAAACTAATACTCCATTATCTGACTAAAAAAAACTCCTACACTGACCCCTCACAGCAAACAACAATAATTGGAAACCTTCAACCTACTCCCTTCCTGTTCCACAACAATTCCCAATTATATACCATCTCATAACAATATGTTACAATAATTCGTTCTAAAGTCCGATATAGTATCAGATTCAATAGACCAAACAGTGTGAAAATCCCGACCAAAACTCTCACTATGGTCTCAGTTTTAATATTCCACAAAGGAATAGCTTTTATAAAACTTGCAGACGCACACTTCGTCGACAAGTATTGGTTGCCTAACATCGTCTCATTTATTCCTAAACGACCAGACAACGACGTTTCATGGACTACACTAAGTAATTCCTGACGATAGTATCTAAGAACTACTATTTTACCAACTGACCACTCATCACCAACAATTACCCTAAGCAATCTCTGTTTCCGTTCAAGGACTTCACTCGTCAAGAAGTAACAAGTACCTTCTTGCGTGGCTTCAGTTTCAGTCATAGCCCCCTGAAACAAACAGGAGATATCCGAATCTCCCTGTTGTAAGACATCTAGTGTTTGTCTTATTACACCCTGACTATTTTTATGAGACATAGTAGTTGAAAGAGTATCACTATCAATACCAGACTGAGGAGCAGAAGTGACCTCATGAAAAGCCTGACCCACAAAGGTGTCCGCTAAAGGAAATACATCCTGTTCAACAACAATATTCTCAAGAGCATATTTTGCCATAGCTCTAGTAACTTCACAAGCTGGATTTAAACCAGGGATTTCTACTTCAATATGATCAACTCGTTGATCCATACTAAGCTTGCTAGTTACAAGTGGATTAACCACGACCTTATCTTTAGCTAGGTCATTACCTAGTAATAAATGGATGCCCTTAATAGGCAAAGAAGCCACTGCTCCTATGGTCACAGGTCCCGAAACTAAGTCTGATGACAAATTAACACAATGAAGAGGGACATTAACATATCCACAATCTACCCCCTGTATTAATACACTTTCACTAGTAGAAGACTTCTCAGAAAACGGCAAAGTACTATCTAACAATAGACTCTGAGAAGCTCCTGTATCTCTTAATATCTTAATAGGAGTAGCCTTATCCAAGTCACCAACAAGTGACACAGAACCCTTCGACATGAATGGTTCGTAATTCTTCATTACAAAATCAGACAGAGGCAAGCTAGCCTCCAAACAAATATCATTCTTGATAAATGACCCTGACCTTGACTTCTTGACAACTAGAGCATTTGGAATTGCTCTATTATAATTCTGAGGCCTAAATTGCAACTTTAAGCAATCAGAAATAACGTGTCCCTTCATCTTACAATATGAACACGTGGGCAGAGATAAGGTTTTCTGATATTCCCTATCAGAATTTTGATTCCTTACAATCACATCACCCTGAGGTCTGAAATTACCCGAACGAGTTTGAAATAATTTCTTAACATAAGATTGTTGAGGAAAAGTTTTAGTTATCAATGGAACCTTGTGTATTGAAGAAAATTCATCAGCTGTGATGGCTGCCTTTTCTAAAGTCTCAACTCCTTTCTCATTAAGATACACCTTAATATTGTCACTGACACAATTCTTGAAATCTTCAATCAATACCAGTTGTTCAAGATTATCATAATTGCCTTCAACCTTCTTAGATGTACACCATCTTGTAAACAAACGTTTCTTTTCCCAAGCAAATTCTATCTGAGTTTGATTTGTTTTGTTTTTACATTCTCTAAAGTTTTGACGATGAGTTTCAGGTACCAACTCGTAAGCTCTTAAAATGTATTCTTTGACCACTTCATAATCAGCAGATTGTTCAGATGAGAGTGCAGTATAAACATCACTAGCTTTGCCAGTTAACACACTCTGCAATAATTAGGTCCACTTCTCTTTTGGCCATTCCAGATTCTCGGCAATTTTCTCAAAACTGAGAAAATATTTGTCTATCTCCTTTTCTCTAAAAGGGGGAACCTGTCTCAAATGTTTGGCCAAATCAAAGTATGAACCCTGATTGTCATGAGTATGCCCTTTGCTGGTCAATTCTAATTCCCTTAGTCTAAATTCTCTATCAGAACTTTTCTCCTGAAATTCTCTAACTTTATCTCTCTCTCTTTCCTCATTATCTCTTAATTTATCCTACCTTTCTCTTAATTCCTTCTCTATTCCCATTTGTTTATCCCTCCCTTGCATTTGTATCTCATTATCCCTTACTTTATCCTCCCTTTCTTTTAATTCCTTCTGAATTTCTCCCTCTCTTAATTTATCTTCCCTTCTTTCTTGTCTTTCCCTTTCCTTATCTTCCCTTTGTATTTCCCTTCCCTTATCTTCCCTTCTTTCCTGCATCTGCATCTGTTCCCATTGAAGTTTGATCTTTTCAATCTCTATGTCTTTAGCTATCTGTAAATTCTTTCCCAAACCAGACGGAGATTTTTTCTTAACACTTGAAACCCCCTCTTCAAAAATACCTGATTGTATTAAATATTGAATCAAGATACTTCTAATATCCTGCTTCAACATGGAAGCCTTTGCTTCAGTAAGACTATAATGTTGAGCAATTTCAAGTAATTCGTCCTTCTTTAAGGAATCAAATTTCTCCTGGGTAGGATCAGCTAAGAAACTCTCTACTCTGGATGTCATTTTGAAAGCCTGTTAGTTTCTCTTTATTTCTTAATCTGGAAATTAAAAGAAACACTAAAATTTCAAACAATGAAATTCAAATCCCAAAAAGAAAACTTTCCGAAGTATCAAAATCTCTGAAATATTAAAACTTCGAAAATATTTAATTAAATCTAAATTTCAAAAAATTTAATTTCGGATCCCGAAATTATTCAAATTTCTAATCCCGAGACGAGCTCCCTAATTTATCCTGTTACGACTCTAGGGGTAATGTAACAGAATAAAAGACACAAACAAGCTTTCAAGATTAAAATGCAAATCTTTAATTTTCTAAAATATTAAAAGAATTAAAATAATTCAATAAACAATCAAAGTGAAAGAATTAAAATAACTTACAGTATAGAATATCCTAAAAAGTCCTAAAATGTTTTAAAGTTCACTTCTTGATGTTAATCCGAGTAATCCGGATGAAGTATTCCGAATGAAAATAACCTGTAATGTGCTGAAGCTGAGAAGCTCTGATAAAATCCAAAATAATCCTTGCAAGTCTGGAATCTCACAAGTTTTAGAATAATGTCCGATAATTCCACGGAGCTGTATAGTAATTCAGATGAATTACTAATTAAATAAATTCCACACTGAACTGAATAATTTCAATAACCTCTCTTCATTCAAGCAATTGTAAAGAATGACTTATCACTGGACTATCTGCTATTTATACACCACTAGTGCGCAGAATCAAATAAATCCACAACGCAGTTCCTGTCAGCATTAGAAGCCTTTAGAATGTATTTACTTCAAGTAAACACAATTTAATTCTCAAGAATGCTATTTTATACTGGAATTAACAGTCAACAAGTTGTTATTTACAATGAAACAAAAGTACACTGAATCTAGGTTATCTGCGCGAGACAAAATCACGTGATATTTCCAGCGTGTGACCTTACAATGTTAATTTCCAAAAGTACAAAGCTAGGTCGACTTCATTTTCCCGCGCATTTGATTATGTGATCATTAATTGATCGAGCAGTAGTCGTATGTATACTGATATGCTAACCTTTGTTTAGACAAAAAACAGAGATCATAAATTAGTAAATTAAATTATTATAAAAAAAGTAAAGGAGGCATGATTCCGTAACACCCTCACCCATCAACGAAAAAGTGATTTATGCAATAAAACACTTTTTAATATGTACTTCCAACATATAAGTAATTTAATAAAAAAGAAAATTAATACATGATACAGTCATGTATACAAAACAGTGTAACGGTGGTGTTATACACATGAAAATACATCATCGATTAAATTTTACTAAGAAATAGCCGTAACCTTAGCTTTTATTGATTTTATTTTTCCATGTCTCACAATCGTACCCTGAAAAGGTAACACAGGCACGATAAAAGTCACTTTTATACTGATGGTCAGTTTCGCCTCGCTGAATCTCTTGAAGAATGGTTCTATTAGATCTTGCCACATGTCGTTGCAGATGATGACATCATCGATGTATGCATCGCAATTTCTATTCGGATGTTATTATATTCATCAGACGTTGGAAACTTGGGGAACCTTCATCCCAAATGATACGACTTTGTATAGGTAAAGTTCTGGAGTCGTGAATGCAAATTTTTCTTTCTCTCCGTAAGTGAAATTTGGTAGAACCTTTTCAATAGGTCAATATCTTGCGACGTATTAGTCATTTCCAATCCCGTCTAGAAACTGAAATGAATATGTCCCGGTGACTCTATTTACTTTCTATACTGTATACATGTACGGAAAGTGTTAATTTGTTTCTGCACTGAAACATGGTAAACTCCAGTCACTTTTATTTGGTTGAAGTCATTTTCCAATAAATTCCGAGTCTTGTTTGAGAGGTGACATCATGGAAAATTTTATTGGTTCGTGTAGAATGTCTGTAAATAAATATCCATTTTCTTCTATCAACTATTTCAGTTCGTAAATCTCAGGCGGCAGTATGTGCGAAGAGTAGCGACTTCAAATCATCCTATCAGATTTCTCATCTTCATTCAAATCTTCAATGTGTGAGACAAGTACTACTAAAGTAATCGATAATTTATATGGCTATTTCTATCTACATATTGTTCTAACATTCTAACATTTTGACAAAGTTGTTTCTGCTTTCTCCTCCCAGAAGTATTAATAATAATTTAAATTCCCCAACCTTTTGTCAGTAGTATAAGGACCAAAATACTTAACCTAAAGAGGATTTTTGGGGTATAGGTAGCAAAACTAATACTCCATTATCTGACTAAAAAAAACTCCTACACTGACCCCTCACAGCAAACAACAATAATTGGAAACCTTCAACCTACTCCCTTCCTGTTCCACAACAATTCCCAATTATATACCATCTCATAACAATATGTTACAATAATTCGTTCTAAAGTCCGATATAGTATCAGATTCAATAGACCAAACAGTGTGAAAATCCCGACCAAAACTCTCACTATGGTCTCAGTTTTAATATTCCACAAAGGAATAGCTTTTATAAAACTTGCAGACGCACACTTCGTCGACAAGTATTGGTTGCCTAACATCGTCTCATTTATTCCTAAACGACCAGACAACGACGTTTCATGGACTACACTAAGTAATTCCTGACGATAGTATCTAAGAACTACTATTTTACCAACTGACCACTCATCACCAACAATTACCCTAAGCAATCTCTGTTTCCGTTCAAGGACTTCACTCGTCAAGAAGTAACAAGTACCTTCTTGCGTGGCTTCAGTTTCAGTCATAGCCCCCTGAAACAAACAGGAGATATCCGAATCTCCCTGTTGTAAGACATCTAGTGTTTGTCTTATTACACCCTGACTATTTTTATGAGACATAGTAGTTGAAAGAGTATCACTATCAATACCAGACTGAGGAGCAGAAGTGACCTCATGAAAAGCCTGACCCACAAAGGTGTCCGCTAAAGGAAATACATCCTGTTCAACAACAATATTCTCAAGAGCATATTTTGCCATAGCTCTAGTAACTTCACAAGCTGGATTTAAACCAGGGATTTCTACTTCAATATGATCAACTCGTTGATCCATACTAAGCTTGCTAGTTACAAGTGGATTAACCACGACCTTATCTTTAGCTAGGTCATTACCTAGTAATAAATGGATGCCCTTAATAGGCAAAGAAGCCACTGCTCCTATGGTCACAGGTCCCGAAACTAAGTCTGATGACAAATTAACACAATGAAGAGGGACATTAACATATCCACAATCTACCCCCTGTATTAATACACTTTCACTAGTAGAAGACTTCTCAGAAAACGGCAAAGTACTATCTAACAATAGACTCTGAGAAGCTCCTGTATCTCTTAATATCTTAATAGGAGTAGCCTTATCCAAGTCACCAACAAGTGACACAGAACCCTTCGACATGAATGGTTCGTAATTCTTCATTACAAAATCAGACAGAGGCAAGCTAGCCTCCAAACAAATATCATTCTTGATAAATGACCCTGACCTTGACTTCTTGACAACTAGAGCATTTGGAATTGCTCTATTATAATTCTGAGGCCTAAATTGCAACTTTAAGCAATCAGAAATAACGTGTCCCTTCATCTTACAATATGAACACGTGGGCAGAGATAAGGTTTTCTGATATTCCCTATCAGAATTTTGATTCCTTACAATCACATCACCCTGAGGTCTGAAATTACCCGAACGAGTTTGAAATAATTTCTTAACATAAGATTGTTGAGGAAAAGTTTTAGTTATCAATGGAACCTTGTGTATTGAAGAAAATTCATCAGCTGTGATGGCTGCCTTTTCTAAAGTCTCAACTCCTTTCTCATTAAGATACACCTTAATATTGTCACTGACACAATTCTTGAAATCTTCAATCAATACCAGTTGTTCAAGATTATCATAATTGCCTTCAACCTTCTTAGATGTACACCATCTTGTAAACAAACGTTTCTTTTCCCAAGCAAATTCTATCTGAGTTTGATTTGTTTTGTTTTTACATTCTCTAAAGTTTTGACGATGAGTTTCAGGTACCAACTCGTAAGCTCTTAAAATGTATTCTTTGACCACTTCATAATCAGCAGATTGTTCAGATGAGAGTGCAGTATAAACATCACTAGCTTTGCCAGTTAACACACTCTGCAATAATTAGGTCCACTTCTCTTTTGGCCATTCCAGATTCTCGGCAATTTTCTCAAAACTGAGAAAATATTTGTCTATCTCCTTTTCTCTAAAAGGGGGAACCTGTCTCAAATGTTTGGCCAAATCAAAGTATGAACCCTGATTGTCATGAGTATGCCCTTTGCTGGTCAATTCTAATTCCCTTAGTCTAAATTCTCTATCAGAACTTTTCTCCTGAAATTCTCTAACTTTATCTCTCTCTCTTTCCTCATTATCTCTTAATTTATCCTACCTTTCTCTTAATTCCTTCTCTATTCCCATTTGTTTATCCCTCCCTTGCATTTGTATCTCATTATCCCTTACTTTATCCTCCCTTTCTTTTAATTCCTTCTGAATTTCTCCCTCTCTTAATTTATCTTCCCTTCTTTCTTGTCTTTCCCTTTCCTTATCTTCCCTTTGTATTTCCCTTCCCTTATCTTCCCTTCTTTCCTGCATCTGCATCTGTTCCCATTGAAGTTTGATCTTTTCAATCTCTATGTCTTTAGCTATCTGTAAATTCTTTCCCAAACCAGACGGAGATTTTTTCTTAACACTTGAAACCCCCTCTTCAAAAATACCTGATTGTATTAAATATTGAATCAAGATACTTCTAATATCCTGCTTCAACATGGAAGCCTTTGCTTCAGTAAGACTATAATGTTGAGCAATTTCAAGTAATTCGTCCTTCTTTAAGGAATCAAATTTCTCCTGGGTAGGATCAGCTAAGAAACTCTCTACTCTGGATGTCATTTTGAAAGCCTGTTAGTTTCTCTTTATTTCTTAATCTGGAAATTAAAAGAAACACTAAAATTTCAAACAATGAAATTCAAATCCCAAAAAGAAAACTTTCCGAAGTATCAAAATCTCTGAAATATTAAAACTTCGAAAATATTTAATTAAATCTAAATTTCAAAAAATTTAATTTCGGATCCCGAAATTATTCAAATTTCTAATCCCGAGACGAGCTCCCTAATTTATCCTGTTACGACTCTAGGGGTAATGTAACAGAATAAAAGACACAAACAAGCTTTCAAGATTAAAATGCAAATCTTTAATTTTCTAAAATATTAAAAGAATTAAAATAATTCAATAAACAATCAAAGTGAAAGAATTAAAATAACTTACAGTATAGAATATCCTAAAAAGTCCTAAAATGTTTTAAAGTTCACTTCTTGATGTTAATCCGAGTAATCCGGATGAAGTATTCCGAATGAAAATAACCTGTAATGTGCTGAAGCTGAGAAGCTCTGATAAAATCCAAAATAATCCTTGCAAGTCTGGAATCTCACAAGTTTTAGAATAATGTCCGATAATTCCACGGAGCTGTATAGTAATTCAGATGAATTACTAATTAAATAAATTCCACACTGAACTGAATAATTTCAATAACCTCTCTTCATTCAAGCAATTGTAAAGAATGACTTATCACTGGACTATCTGCTATTTATACACCACTAGTGCGCAGAATCAAATAAATCCACAACGCAGTTCCTGTCAGCATTAGAAGCCTTTAGAATGTATTTACTTCAAGTAAACACAATTTAATTCTCAAGAATGCTATTTTATACTGGAATTAACAGTCAACAAGTTGTTATTTACAATGAAACAAAAGTACACTGAATCTAGGTTATCTGCGCGAGACAAAATCACGTGATATTTCCAGCGTGTGACCTTACAATGTTAATTTCCAAAAGTACAAAGCTAGGTCGACTTCATTTTCCCGCGCATTTGATTATGTGATCATTAATTGATCGAGCAGTAGTCGTATGTATACTGATATGCTAACCTTTGTTTAGACAAAAAACAGAGATCATAAATTAGTAAATTAAATTATTATAAAAAAAGTAAAGGAGGCATGATTCCGTAACACCCTCACCCATCAACGAAAAAGTGATTTATGCAATAAAACACTTTTTAATATGTACTTCCAACATATAAGTAATTTAATAAAAAAGAAAATTAATACATGATACAGTCATGTATACAAAACAGTGTAACGGTGGTGTTATACACATGAAAATACATCATCGATTAAATTTTACTAAGAAATAGCCGTAACCTTAGCTTTTATTGATTTTATTTTTCCATGTCTCACAATCGTACCCTGAAAAGGTAACACAGGCACGATAAAAGTCACTTTTATACTGATGGTCAGTTTCGCCTCGCTGAATCTCTTGAAGAATGGTTCTATTAGATCTTGCCACATGTCGTTGCAGATGATGACATCATCGATGTATGCATCGCAATTTCTATTCGGATGTTATTATATTCATCAGACGTTGGAAACTTGGGGAACCTTCATCCCAAATGATACGACTTTGTATAGGTAAAGTTCTGGAGTCGTGAATGCAAATTTTTCTTTCTCTCCGTAAGTGAAATTTGGTAGAACCTTTTCAATAGGTCAATATCTTGCGACGTATTAGTCATTTCCAATCCCGTCTAGAAACTGAAATGAATATGTCCCGGTGACTCTATTTACTTTCTATACTGTATACATGTACGGAAAGTGTTAATTTGTTTCTGCACTGAAACATGGTAAACTCCAGTCACTTTTATTTGGTTGAAGTCATTTTCCAATAAATTCCGAGTCTTGTTTGAGAGGTGACATCATGGAAAATTTTATTGGTTCGTGTAGAATGTCTGTAAATAAATATCCATTTTCTTCTATCAACTATTTCAGTTCGTAAATCTCAGGCGGCAGTATGTGCGAAGAGTAGCGACTTCAAATCATCCTATCAGATTTCTCATCTTCATTCAAATCTTCAATGTGTGAGACAAGTACTACTAAAGTAATCGATAATTTATATGGCTATTTCTATCTACATATTGTTCTAACATTCTAACATTTTGACAAAGTTGTTTCTGCTTTCTCCTCCCAGAAGTATTAATAATAATTTAAATTCCCCAACCTTTTGTCAGTAGTATAAGGACCAAAATACTTAACCTAAAGAGGATTTTTGGGGTATAGGTAGCAAAACTAATACTCCATTATCTGACTAAAAAAAACTCCTACACTGACCCCTCACAGCAAACAACAATAATTGGAAACCTTCAACCTACTCCCTTCCTGTTCCACAACAATTCCCAATTATATACCATCTCATAACAATATGTTACAATAATTCGTTCTAAAGTCCGATATAGTATCAGATTCAATAGACCAAACAGTGTGAAAATCCCGACCAAAACTCTCACTATGGTCTCAGTTTTAATATTCCACAAAGGAATAGCTTTTATAAAACTTGCAGACGCACACTTCGTCGACAAGTATTGGTTGCCTAACATCGTCTCATTTATTCCTAAACGACCAGACAACGACGTTTCATGGACTACACTAAGTAATTCCTGACGATAGTATCTAAGAACTACTATTTTACCAACTGACCACTCATCACCAACAATTACCCTAAGCAATCTCTGTTTCCGTTCAAGGACTTCACTCGTCAAGAAGTAACAAGTACCTTCTTGCGTGGCTTCAGTTTCAGTCATAGCCCCCTGAAACAAACAGGAGATATCCGAATCTCCCTGTTGTAAGACATCTAGTGTTTGTCTTATTACACCCTGACTATTTTTATGAGACATAGTAGTTGAAAGAGTATCACTATCAATACCAGACTGAGGAGCAGAAGTGACCTCATGAAAAGCCTGACCCACAAAGGTGTCCGCTAAAGGAAATACATCCTGTTCAACAACAATATTCTCAAGAGCATATTTTGCCATAGCTCTAGTAACTTCACAAGCTGGATTTAAACCAGGGATTTCTACTTCAATATGATCAACTCGTTGATCCATACTAAGCTTGCTAGTTACAAGTGGATTAACCACGACCTTATCTTTAGCTAGGTCATTACCTAGTAATAAATGGATGCCCTTAATAGGCAAAGAAGCCACTGCTCCTATGGTCACAGGTCCCGAAACTAAGTCTGATGACAAATTAACACAATGAAGAGGGACATTAACATATCCACAATCTACCCCCTGTATTAATACACTTTCACTAGTAGAAGACTTCTCAGAAAACGGCAAAGTACTATCTAACAATAGACTCTGAGAAGCTCCTGTATCTCTTAATATCTTAATAGGAGTAGCCTTATCCAAGTCACCAACAAGTGACACAGAACCCTTCGACATGAATGGTTCGTAATTCTTCATTACAAAATCAGACAGAGGCAAGCTAGCCTCCAAACAAATATCATTCTTGATAAATGACCCTGACCTTGACTTCTTGACAACTAGAGCATTTGGAATTGCTCTATTATAATTCTGAGGCCTAAATTGCAACTTTAAGCAATCAGAAATAACGTGTCCCTTCATCTTACAATATGAACACGTGGGCAGAGATAAGGTTTTCTGATATTCCCTATCAGAATTTTGATTCCTTACAATCACATCACCCTGAGGTCTGAAATTACCCGAACGAGTTTGAAATAATTTCTTAACATAAGATTGTTGAGGAAAAGTTTTAGTTATCAATGGAACCTTGTGTATTGAAGAAAATTCATCAGCTGTGATGGCTGCCTTTTCTAAAGTCTCAACTCCTTTCTCATTAAGATACACCTTAATATTGTCACTGACACAATTCTTGAAATCTTCAATCAATACCAGTTGTTCAAGATTATCATAATTGCCTTCAACCTTCTTAGATGTACACCATCTTGTAAACAAACGTTTCTTTTCCCAAGCAAATTCTATCTGAGTTTGATTTGTTTTGTTTTTACATTCTCTAAAGTTTTGACGATGAGTTTCAGGTACCAACTCGTAAGCTCTTAAAATGTATTCTTTGACCACTTCATAATCAGCAGATTGTTCAGATGAGAGTGCAGTATAAACATCACTAGCTTTGCCAGTTAACACACTCTGCAATAATTAGGTCCACTTCTCTTTTGGCCATTCCAGATTCTCGGCAATTTTCTCAAAACTGAGAAAATATTTGTCTATCTCCTTTTCTCTAAAAGGGGGAACCTGTCTCAAATGTTTGGCCAAATCAAAGTATGAACCCTGATTGTCATGAGTATGCCCTTTGCTGGTCAATTCTAATTCCCTTAGTCTAAATTCTCTATCAGAACTTTTCTCCTGAAATTCTCTAACTTTATCTCTCTCTCTTTCCTCATTATCTCTTAATTTATCCTACCTTTCTCTTAATTCCTTCTCTATTCCCATTTGTTTATCCCTCCCTTGCATTTGTATCTCATTATCCCTTACTTTATCCTCCCTTTCTTTTAATTCCTTCTGAATTTCTCCCTCTCTTAATTTATCTTCCCTTCTTTCTTGTCTTTCCCTTTCCTTATCTTCCCTTTGTATTTCCCTTCCCTTATCTTCCCTTCTTTCCTGCATCTGCATCTGTTCCCATTGAAGTTTGATCTTTTCAATCTCTATGTCTTTAGCTATCTGTAAATTCTTTCCCAAACCAGACGGAGATTTTTTCTTAACACTTGAAACCCCCTCTTCAAAAATACCTGATTGTATTAAATATTGAATCAAGATACTTCTAATATCCTGCTTCAACATGGAAGCCTTTGCTTCAGTAAGACTATAATGTTGAGCAATTTCAAGTAATTCGTCCTTCTTTAAGGAATCAAATTTCTCCTGGGTAGGATCAGCTAAGAAACTCTCTACTCTGGATGTCATTTTGAAAGCCTGTTAGTTTCTCTTTATTTCTTAATCTGGAAATTAAAAGAAACACTAAAATTTCAAACAATGAAATTCAAATCCCAAAAAGAAAACTTTCCGAAGTATCAAAATCTCTGAAATATTAAAACTTCGAAAATATTTAATTAAATCTAAATTTCAAAAAATTTAATTTCGGATCCCGAAATTATTCAAATTTCTAATCCCGAGACGAGCTCCCTAATTTATCCTGTTACGACTCTAGGGGTAATGTAACAGAATAAAAGACACAAACAAGCTTTCAAGATTAAAATGCAAATCTTTAATTTTCTAAAATATTAAAAGAATTAAAATAATTCAATAAACAATCAAAGTGAAAGAATTAAAATAACTTACAGTATAGAATATCCTAAAAAGTCCTAAAATGTTTTAAAGTTCACTTCTTGATGTTAATCCGAGTAATCCGGATGAAGTATTCCGAATGAAAATAACCTGTAATGTGCTGAAGCTGAGAAGCTCTGATAAAATCCAAAATAATCCTTGCAAGTCTGGAATCTCACAAGTTTTAGAATAATGTCCGATAATTCCACGGAGCTGTATAGTAATTCAGATGAATTACTAATTAAATAAATTCCACACTGAACTGAATAATTTCAATAACCTCTCTTCATTCAAGCAATTGTAAAGAATGACTTATCACTGGACTATCTGCTATTTATACACCACTAGTGCGCAGAATCAAATAAATCCACAACGCAGTTCCTGTCAGCATTAGAAGCCTTTAGAATGTATTTACTTCAAGTAAACACAATTTAATTCTCAAGAATGCTATTTTATACTGGAACTAACAGTCAACAAGTTGTTATTTACAATGAAACAAAAGTACACTGAATCTAGGTTATCTGCGCGAGACAAAATCACGTGATATTTCCAGCGTGTGACCTTACAATGTCAATTTCCAAAAGTACAAAGCTAGGTCGACTTCATTTTCCCGCGCAATTGATCATGTGATCATTTATTGATCGAGCAGTAGTCGTATGTATACTGATATGCTAACCTTTGTTTAGACAAAAAACAGAGATCATAAATTAGTAAATTAAATTATTATAAAAAAAGTAAAGGAGGCATGATTCCGTAACAGTATATATGTATATATATGCATATATATATATATATATATATATATATATATATATATATATATATATATATATATATATATATATATATTAGTACAAGTTCTGCTGTAAAACCTTTGTCATTGAAATGTTTTGCTTACGGAGGTCGTAAAAGTAACACTAGTAGTATTAGTCGTAGTTGTAGTGGGAAAAGTTGTAATGTTTTGTTAATGGTAGTAGTGGTGGTGGTTTTGGTATTAGAATTTTTCATAACAAAATCATTGTATGCAGTTTAGTGTTAAAGCATACTGTAGGAGGGGGAAGCTTATTATTTTAAATGAAAACAAACGCAGAAAGACAGAGAGCCAAAAGTGCAATAGCTTAAACAAACATGAATGCTATGAATTAATTTTATTTTTGTGTGGTATTTTCTCTTTCTTTTTATTCACTGCTTGTAAATTACTTCCGACTAAAATTGTCCAGCATCCTGAAAGAGAAAATAGTATCAACAATATTGAGAACTCAATTATTTTACCGTAAGGTTTATTATGTGTGATATGGTTATAGAAAATATTTTTGATAAAGTATATATGCTTTCTTATCCAGCATTTTCATTTTTGAATATTTGTTTTTTGTATGTCATTTTCACAGATTCTTTTATGTTACTTTGGGAGCAGACACATATATGGAACATAAGTTACAACGATGAAAGTAAATATCCAAATGCAATAATGAGATTTCTAATTTTGACAGCAGTTTTTAATACTTCTAGTTATAAATAAATTTTCAATATAAATTGAATGAAAAGTATTACATCTTGATAACTATGTTGAAAGTCCATGTGCCGAATCGTTTCTGCTTTCTCAGAGCAGGTACTTGACAAGGTTTGCTCGTACAGAAGCTTGAATGTAAACAATATAATGATTGTGGAATACCTATACTTATTGCTGATAGATACACTCATGGCAACTTATGTATCGGGGTATTCTGAAATTATTTACGTCTTAGTATTAGTTATTAGTGGGTATATGATAATCCATTGTTAATTTACCTGTGTGAATTAAGTGGTAGCGTAGGCATAGGCCACAGAACTGCTGTTGCTATTAGTCTGAGCATATGCTCGGTTGTCGGCATTTCCCTCGTTGGTGACGTTTAGTTTAATATTACCACCTTGATTTTGGAACGGATTGAAGAAAATGGCTCCTAACAGCAGAAGACTTAGAAGAAGGGCACCAACTGAAATGCATTTACATACATCATCATGAACAATATTGTCCCTAGTCCTCGTTGGAAAACAGGAACGTTACGTTGTACCTTTCCTTCATTTTGTCTTTCATCATCTTGACCACACTTAAAATTCTTCTCCCGTTTGTATGACTTTAATGGACATAACATACAGTTCTTTTTGTCTGCTAAGTTTTAGATAACAGAAATACTTTTTAAGCATTAATCGATGAGACGCAATCTATAAACCTGAGTGCAATAATGACACCGCGTGTCAAATGTGGAATGTAAAATTAGTTTTTCAATTCAGAAAACAACATGCACACAGACACACACATATAGTAGCCTTAGAGATGCAGTCGTTGTATCAAGATTCAAGCTATTTTGATGCTTGGTGTTACGAATAATACAATGAATGACAACCTAGATTAAAGTATGAAAAGGAGTATCAATGACGTCATCGATGTAGTACAATTAAGTCACATGGGGCGATTTCACTTGAAACTTGAGTACTCGGAACATAATCACAGTTGATACTGTAGTAATTGTGATGTCTCGTGAGCTTAAAAACAAGTTGCTTTTCTATACAGTCCATTTATTTGAGTTAATTTTGGCAAGAGTCATTCCGATATTCTGTCTATGATATGCAACTATTTACATATATGTTTACTGTGCTTTTGTGCAAGAATACCCCTTTGAGAGCATAGCATTACTCACGTGCATGGATATGGAAATATATTTGTATGCATGTATGCTCTTCTTTTAAATCAGTCATATAAATGCATAAGCATGCATCCCTCGCGTGGAAGACCCAGTCTTGTCCTGTGCACACACCCAACGCCTGACTAACTCTTTATAAAAAAGTGCATCACATATGCATCAAGGTTGCTTTGTTTATTATCTTATTAATATAGTTGAGGCAGAGTACTTATATTTATTGTAAAGATGATGATGATGTGCTGAAACACGACGACGGAAATTGTGATAGATGTAGCTGGATTGAAAAGTTACTGTAAAATTGATGTTTAAAGGTATGTTCCACTCATTAAAAGCAACATATTGTCATGATAAATATAATACAAAATTTGATATAAATATCATGATAAATATGATATCAATTTTGACATAAATATTATGATAAATATGATATCAATTTTGATATAAATATCATGATAAATATGATATCAATTTTGATTGTTCTTCAGTATGATTATATTACTTATTTGCCATAGTAATGCACACTCCAAGAGATTGTAAAATTTTAAACTTAAGAATAGCAATGTGAATGATGAATGATAAATTCTCTCTTTTTTTCGGTGAAAATGTTGTAAACAGTTTCATCGAAATCCATGTATATGGTGCGTCAACTATTCCAGCTGAACTGACCCGTGTGAACTACGTGACATCACACAGAAATTTCCATCAGAGATCAAGAGTTGAAAAATGACGTTGTCTGTGTCAAATGTTCTACGAATTTGGAAGGACAGTTGTTCTTTGAACCATAATTTGTAAAAAATAAATTACTTCTAAATGTTACTGGTCATCGAATTGTGCATTACTGATTCAACTCTCGTCTGGGCTTTTATTTCACGCGCAAGAATTAAAAGGTGCAGGGTCTGCGTCAGAACTCAGTTAAATGCAGAAAATCATTTGTTCTTCTTTGTATGTAAACTCTTTCAACTAAAATTAAAACTATACGATAAACAGAATCTCAAATGGGTAATGATTTAATATTAAATTTATGAAACTCATTGAATAATTTCCAGCTTTTGCTCTCCAAGGCTAGCAAAGCTGGAAAATATTAAACTCGTTTCATAAATTCAATAAAAATTAAATACCCATTTAAGAGATTCTCTCTCTCTCTCTCTCTCTATCTATCTATATAATATATATATATATATATATATATATATATATATACAGACAACAACAAAAACATATATATATATTTAAATTACAAACGTTTACATGACTATTTCTAATGGAATTAAGGTTTGAAATGTTTGAAGTTTCATCTAGTTGGCTTCAACTTGACTGATGATGTGGTAAACTAGTTGATATTCACTTATTCACTTTACATTAAAAAACAGATGGCGCTGTAGCTCCTCCCTTTGTAAGTGAATATCAACTAGTTTACCACATCATCAGTCAAGTTGAACCCAACAAATGAAACATGAAACATTTTCAAGCTTTAATTTCATTAGAAATAGTCATGTAAAATTTTGTAATTTCAATGCTTTTTGTGTGTGTTTATTGATTGCCTTCTTCCTGTTTTGTGTTTGCCTCTGACAAAGACTAAGTAAGAGTCGAAAGCGCTTAGGCTAGGTAAAACTTAGTTTTGCACTGTTCGTTGACAGCTTGTTGCATTATAATCAATCCCTGACACTGCCGATCCCTTGCTGGATCCAGTGCACTTGAAAGGACTCAACTTACGCCCATTGCCATTTGATCCAGTTACAAAAATCGGAGGTGAAAATTGTCCACTGACTCTGGGAACTGTCGATAATAATACCACAAGGCACGGGATAATGATGACGGATGCGTAGAAAACCAATGTCTTCATTCTAAAAGACGTGGAATAGTATTAGATAGATAGATGCACCGATAGAGACTACCAGTCCATACAGCTTCATGATAGAGAGATAAAGAACTGTTTAGACAGGGAGTCCAAATCTGAGTCAATTACTCTTATCCGGAATCAAAAGTAGATCATTAGAGATAGAGTTATTGGAATAAGGGTAAAACTATATATATAGATTCGAGAAAGGCATCTTTTAGGTTTCACTCGTTATATTTTGAAATAGATTCGAGAAATGCATCTTTTAGGTTTTACTCCTTATATTTTGAAATAGATTCGAGAAATACATCTTTTAGGTTTCACTCGTTATATTTTGAAACAGATTCGAGAAATGCATCTTTTAGGTTTTACTCGTTATATTTTGAAATAGATTCGAGAAATGCATCTTTTGGGTTTCACTCGTTATATTTTGAACGTACTTCTCGTCTGTTTCAAAATGTAATAAATCGGCCTTTGCTCAAACAGGCGATATTGTATGATATATCATTTGTGTTCGGTTAATCTCTACAACATCTTACTCGTGATTACCGAAGTAGGAATAAAGCTTGCAAAAATGTATACCTTAACGTGCTATCTCTTTAATAAAGCTTGCAAAAATGTATACCTTAACGTGCTATCTCTTTAATAAAGCTTGCAAAAATGTATACCTTAACGTGCTATCTCTTTCCGCTTCTTTCCAGAATCTCAGCTGAAATTTTTCTTATCAAGCAAAAATCTTTAAGGTCTATGCCTTCATCACCATAAAGAACGCCTAAAGTATGATCACTAAGTTAATATACACATCCCTTGTAGGCAAACATGTATACAGGAAACCATAATTTAAAGCCGCCCCTCAGTCGAAAGAGGCACAAATTAAAACTTGGCAGTCGAGGAAATACATATGAAATAAGTTTATGAGCAGCAAATTAATCTACTGTATTATATTTTCGATCATATAGAATATGATAGATCTCATATATATATATATATATATATATATATATATATATATATATATATATATATATATATATATATATATATATATATATATAGGTTTGCGAGTGAAAGAGAGAATGAACAAGTGCATGGCGAGCAGATATATAGACCGATAGGCATAAGAAATAACGTTCACATCCTAGGGAAATTAAGTTGGCCTTTCAAAACTGATCCTTATATCTTTGGGTGGATGTCTAGAAAGGAGTCAGTTTTTCTACTCCTCTAACAATAATCATTTAAGAAAACCTTCAGTACATGAATGAATCACTTATTTCACTGGCTCCTAAACTTTGATAGGCTTGTGTTTATATTTTGACAATCTCCAATAAACAGTGAAAAACTAAATAATTTGTGCCATTTTGGCTGTAAAGCTTAAGTTGCAAAATTTTGTGTTTTTTTGTATTCGTTAGGTCTGATCATGTATTTTCATGTCAATCTGGATAAGATTTTCTCCGCGTGAACATTAAATATTTTCAAATCAGAACTACAATTGTCTTCATAACTGGTGGCTTTACCATGAATAACACACGTTTATCTCGGTGAATATTATAATAATGAACAGTTTCTATCGATACGTATTTATTGCCTTTTCTAAAATTGTGCTTCTATTCTTCCAAAAGTTTTCATTGAGTTTAGTAAAATAACATTTGGTGGAAATTTAAAACATCTGATGAATATTCTTTATTAAATACTCGTGTTTTTTTCCTCCATGATATCTTCGTCAGTAGAATACCAGACATATGTTGATGGTCAAATATCACCATTTGTAGGATTTCCTAAATCTTCATACTTTTACGTGCTTCTTAGCTATACACAATGCCCGATCCATGAGCTTCGAAAAGCTATACATTTTTCATACTTTTCATAAGTTCTAAAACCATACCTTTCTTTCTATGCCACCATGATCATCTACTGCATTTTTAAAAACCACCTAATGGTGGTCAAAGAAAAAAATAAAACCACGAAGTTAGTATTTACTTTCTAAGCCACCAAGAACGCATTTTTCACCATAAAAAAATACGTACAATCATAATTAGACCAATGTGTTTCCATGCCCTCTATTTGACGGACCTAATAAGAGCTTAATAACGCAATAACACTATTTAGTTAAAAGCTGATTTAAGAAATATCAAGTACAACACCTTATTCTTTTCCTGAAACTCAGTTTTACTCTCCAGTTAACAAAACATTGAATAAGTATTACAGAGATGAAATTTTACTACAGTGAAAAAGAACTTACTTACATACAAACCATTAAACATTTTAAATAACTACATTCTAAGATTTGAGAGCGATGATTCAAGGACCACATACAGAGCACAGTGTACATGAACTTTTGGCAAATCCCAATTAAAGAGGGCAGTATGGATGGCAACAGTTATATGTGGATATTTTTTTGGAATTTAACAAAGCAAAGTGTACCAGAGTTATTTCAATAGGTACGTAGGTTTACTTATATTTTTAACTATGGGGGATACCAATACTTGGTGAACAAGCTTTTAATGCAACCAGCAGCAACATATCTACGAAACAATTTAACCGAATCTGTAATAACTTTACCATTAAAAAACTAATGACTGGAGATGCATTAATGTAAAAAAAAAAAACACGTCACATTAAACAGTGGAACTATTATGTGAGTGAAATACATATATACATAGATTTTTTTCGAAGACACATATATATGTTTCACGTCTATTTTCAAATATAAAAACTAGCAACTGAATGTGCAATACTATTATCTAATGAACGGGACAATACATGATTGATAATATACCTGCAGAACATAAATCTGTGCAACAGGGTTTTGGAGAACCTATACCAGCTAATAGGTTTAATGCTTTCAAACGTGGTAATCACTACGGAACAGGTATTGTTGAATACTGGAGAATGTTGTCGTCTAATGAAATTAACTCAGTGGTAACACGTGATGAAAAAGCAATAGAGCACAAGTTTCAGACATGAAGGCGTTGAAATGATAAATCAACGTATAAGATCGTATGTGTGTATTAGATGGCAAAATTAAAAAACATCTATTACACAGCCTATATTAATTGTTCACGATTCAACAAAACAACGTATTTGAGAAAGTAATTTAGGAGAACAAGGTCAGGAATAAGATGAAAACATTGGAAGAAGATTTGAACAATATATTTAAAATTCTAAAGTTTTACTAGGCTTTGCCATTGGCGGTGATGGTATATTTTTGTTGCCTGGTGATATGGTTATGAACATTTGTAGCATTATTGGACACAACAACAACTTTAAAAATGGACTGCTAGCTTCGAACTATGATTGAACACTACTATAAACACAAATGTTGTAAGAAGTATGCTTCGAGAAGCTGATAAACAGTCTCCAGAACTCATCAAGAGATAGACAATGAAATAAAACCAGAAAGCGTAAGAACTCTGTCGATAAGAAGAAACGAATGGAGACAGTATTGAAACCAAGACCGCATGTGAGTTAAAAGTCAAAACTCATGATATAAACAGACATTTATATTTGTTTTCATGGTTGTAGGAGCTGGCTTAATTTACATTTTAAAATAGGTCATGGATTTCTAAGCCTTTTTTTTTTTGCAACATGTAAACCTCTGATCAATGACCCAACCAAAACGCCAACTGATGCAATAACAACTGAAACTAAATTATTAGCTGATAAACAAATATTCAATGTAAGAATGCTAAAGTATTTTTTACCTAGTTCAAACAAAATGTTGGCACTCGTTTCAAGCCCATTTCTAGGAAGTCAACAACTTGTTTGTTTGTAGTATTACGAGGTACAGGAGTAGGTGGAACTAATCCTGATCAAGGAGCAGGAGCAGGAGGAGCAGGTGTGTAAGTAGGTGCAGCAGGAGTAGAAAGAACAATTTTATAGCCACATTTGCTAAGACAGATCCATAGTTGTTACTATCATGCCTATAACTGTAATCATTGCAGCAATTGTCACTGCTTTCTCTTTAAACAACCTTTTTAGCCTTTCGCCTTTACTAAGTTTTAAATTGATGCTTTGAACTTTGTCCATAAATCTACGCTTTAGATTTAGCAAATTTCCAGTTATATGTGATCTTTTATTGTCATAAGATTTCCAACAGTTCTTTGAAATAAAGTTTTTCTGTTGCATTTTGTCTTGACCAAAATTTTTCTTTATGTTTCTATATTTGCCTTATGTTTCAACGTCTAATTTCATATTGATATCACATACTGAGCAGCGTATATAGCATTTACATAATGTCTTGATTCTCATTTTCTTTCTGAGTAAACAATCTGCGCATTGCATATGAATGTTCTCCACTTTGAATTCTTTTATAGCAATTATTTATTATAGATTCTGCTCCTCTCAATTCCTTACCAAGTGGCAATTTATTGATTGTTTGCATTTCTGTTTGATCAGAAGTTCTGATTGTTTGTTTTTGTATCACTGTAGGTTTACAGTGATTGCTATACATAAATGTCTAGATATGTATTTTCTGGTGATAACCGTTTATTTTCTTATTTAGTCCAGCGTAAAGATCTAAGAAGTTGCTCCAATCTCAATTTCTAACTAAAGTGTTAACAGGCTTTGTAACACCATTTTGAGTGATCCTTAAAAAATCTACATTACCCTAACGTCCTCTCGATTCTATGCATAGTTCACCCTTAATGCTCTATACATACCTCTTGGATATTGCCTCACAAAGTGCTGTTCCACATTATAACCAGAATGTCTGAATAATGCTGTCAGTATAATTAGGCACTTTACTAGAATTGGCTCTGCAAAATCACTAGCAAAATCAACAGTATCATCAGCCTGAATTATATCCTGTGTTGGTCATGTATCATCATCTGTAGCATAATCGTAAACAGGATTTTTCAATTATAATATTAAAAACATCCACTATCTTCAGCCAATTTATTATACTTAAAAGCAGAGTACATTGTGTGTTTTTGTATATGCAAGTTTTTGTTTAGTTCAGTATTAAAGGAATGAAACAGACATAACTTAAAAAATAATTGGGGTTAATCGAAGATAAACATAGCAATAACTGCATTTCTCCAGAATTGGAAGCTAACAAACAAGCACTGAAAATAGCTATTGCAAATGTTACATGCAAGGAGATAAACAGTAAACTTTCTAACTGACGTAGAGTTGGAATAAATGGATGAAAAACAACTCAAGAAGAGGTATGACACTTTTGTAAATCCTTGAGCTGCTAAAATTTCCAAATCTTTGTCAGATGTCGTGATGTATAGTGTAACATTGATTAAGAGATTTCTTCCAATCGACACCTTAAACAGTTTATTTAAAAAAAACTGAAAATTACCACATAACATCAAGCAGAATCAAATACTGTGTTGGAATTTGGTTATTTAAGCTATGTTTGCCTCTACCGGAACTGAACGCTAGTTAGATAACTTTCAAACATACAGATTTTAAAAAGACAACAGAAAATTATGAGGAAACAAAAAATATTCAAACATTCTTGATCAATAAAATGTGTACTGGTTGCTTTGTTATTGATTCATTTGTACCTTTAACCACACTTGTTACAATAGTTGGCATTACAGGAGTAGCTGTTTATCGTGCAATAAAGTCTCAGATGGAAAATAGACCTGGCAGTACTGTTCAAGATCTCCTCAGTGATTATGTTAGCCGTCTTGATTAACTCAATTTTTTCCTCTGTTCTTTTATTTTATTTTCATAAGGCATTTTACCTTTTTCAGACCTGTTTTGTTCTGGGTCTAATGCTTCTATTTTTAAACTTGTGAAAATATTTTCTTTGCTGATCTGAATCAGATAGTTCAAAAGAGGTACGACAAAATCAATGTCTTGAACATCTTCACAAACACCTTCAGTTCTAGTGAAGTTGAGCCAACTACGGTAGAAATCAATAGATCGAATATCTAGTATCTTGATTGTCAATTTTCAGATTTTTTTTCTCAACGCTAATAACATTCTTCTTCTTGTCTTGCTAATTATTCTGACGTTTTCTTGATTGTGATATCTTCTTTGCGTGTATCTTTTGTGATACTCATGATTGTACGCTCTATTTCCATTTTAGGTTGTTTTCTGCAGTACTTTACAGTAGCTAGCTGCTAATGTAAAACTCGATTATGTTAAAGTAGTTAGCTGCTGCTGTAAAACTCGATTTTGTTACAGTAGCTAGCTGCCACTGCAAAACTCGATTATGTTACAGTAGCTAGCTGCTACAGTAAAAATTAGCTACTGTAAAACTCGATTATGTTACAGCTAGTTGCTACTGTCAAACTCGATTATGTTACAATAGCTGGATGCCACTGTAAAACTCGATTATGTTACAGCTGCTACTGTAAAATTCTAGTATGTTAAAGTAACTAGCTGTTACCGTAAAACTCGATTAGGTTACAGTAGCTAGCTGCCACTGTAAAACTCGACTATGTTATAGTAGTTTGCTGCTACTGTAAAACTCTAGTATGTTACAGTAGCTAGCTGCTACTGTAAAACTCGAGTATGTTACAGTAGCTAGCTTTCACATTTTCAACGTCTCTTGGAATCGATCTCTTTAAACTAATTTTGAAATTATTACATACTATTTCTAAGTAACATCATAAGTCGTCTAACGATTAATCTTTCTTAAGATTCAGATTTATGTTCGTCTATCTTACAAATTTCCGTGCCCAAAAAACTGAAAATAGCAAGATGAAATGCAAGATTGAATTACGGTTAGCAAAGAACCTGAAAAGGTTTCTCCCCAAAAGTCAAAAGATCCACCTAGAGTTGAACTTTAAAGTCAACTTCGAAAATGTTCACAGGAATTTAAGAAAACCAAAGCAGAACGTTTAAAATACAACAAGAGTACAAACATTTCACAAAATGCTGAGATCACACGACTTAGAATATATTACATTCGGTCAAGCAACAAAATCTATAATTTATAGGTGATGGTGTTTCTGTTGTCTGTATCTTGTTCATTTGGTCAAAAAGTAAAGTTGTTACTTTACAAAGTCTTCAGCATACACATGGACACTGAATAAATTGTAAAGTTAATTATTCCATTTTGGCTTAGTCAATTCACACGACACTGTTTAATAGCACATAAACAAACATTTACCTGCTAAGACAATAAGTACTAAGGGCACAATGAAATATATATTTCTAGGTTGTCTAACATTTTGAGCTAATTAATAGAAATTAAATGTCGAGGGAAAACAATTGCCAACACAATTTACCACGAAACATTAAGCTTTCCTTCTAATGTTGCTTACATTATGCTTTTGAAAAATCTATTGAAATTTACAATTGGTCCGCCACCAACAATCAATATTGGTCTAGTTCTGCAATTATTATTCTAGTTTATTTGAGTCTGTTTACAGTCGACTACCTAATAGAAAATGGACTTTATCCGGAACCAATTATTACCCAGTCAGAGCTACGATATTGTTAGAAGAGTGAGCTAACAGGCATGAAGCCCACCACCACTGGTGGTCTATCCATCCGAAGCAATTAGGTTCTGTGCGGCAACGAGATTAAATATGATTTGGTCGTTGATATTGCAAACTATAAAAGTGCCAGAAAGAAATATAAAATAGCACGCTCGTACAGATCTTTCTGCAACTGGATTGATTTAGCAGGAATAGTTATTACCTATATATTTTAATAGTGTTAGTAGAACACTGATAGGTATTGCTGCAAAAGACACTAAGGAAAGGTTTATTTGCAACTAAGTTTTAAAAATGATGAAATAGATACAGCTGCCATCACCAAGCTGAATAGTATGGATGACACTATAAGCAAACATATCAGTGAAAAATAAATAAACAAGAAAGAGTTTATTTTGATCGTCAGCAAGTGCAAAAGATACAAAGGGATTTAAAACAGAAATAGAAGGAAAAAATGAATACAGAAACAAAAGACACAGACGAAGAGAAGAAATTGAAAGAGAATGAGACGTGCGTTTTCTGGAAGAGCACATCGACTTCAGCGACTTGGAGAAGCTCGCAGGAAAAGATACAAGTTGATAAGAACAACCGCTAATTTTACCCATGAAAATTAATAACGTAGGCTTTACAAAGCATATATAATAATCGATCTTTCGAATTATTAAATCAAACACGGTAACGATGGTCTCTCTGAAAACAAAATATACTTTACCAATCCAATTGATGACAGCAATGGTAAACATCCTATTTCAGAGAATACATGTTGGTGTTGGTTACTACAAAACTCAAAGACAATAATTTTTGCTACATACATAACAAGATTGAAAAATGACTGTTTAAACTCATGCTGGTTATTACAGCATTGATTAGAAGACGAAAAATGTCAGAAGGGGAATAACTATAAATGTTGATAATGAAGAAAATCTGCTGAATGCTTGAAACACAACTTAAAAGTTAAAATTACTCAGAGTAACGAATTACACAGTATACATAACCAACTGTAATGCTAAATTGTTCGGATTCAATAACCAGGTAATCATACAAGCATCTGCTGACACAGATATCGTTTGCAAGTTTTTTCAATCGAAATAATTTTTCCATTTTCTTCGATCAGATGAATAACACGAATAATTACTTTAACGACATTATCGGTGTTCACTAGAGTCTTTGCCAATTAAAAAAAATTGTAAGGAGACTAAGTTTCATACTGGATATTGGAAGCAATTACGAAGGGGTACAATTAACATATTGGATATCAGCAGCAGAAATATAGATATAAAAGTATGTTTTCCATGTCATCTAAATAGTGTAGATGATGTATAGTATGATTGGCTATATACCTCTGAGAGATTCTAGTAAGTTCCTATCGCTAATCATTGAGATATAAACAGGAAAAAGATATTGCACTAGATTAAACAAGTGACTGAAACCCCTGCACAATAACCATATCACAAATTTATGTAACCCTGTTAAAGTAACTGATGCAGCTAACAGAACGTTTGTACAAACACAAGTTGATACTCAAATAAATCTATATCTTTGGAGGATAACAGTTTGAAAGCTTTCGAAACATAGAGAGAAAATGCAGACAATAAATAATTTGCTATTGAACAGAGTTGTAATGAAAATGCTGACAAAATCTCAGAGCTACAAAAGGATTGATGATAAAAATATTTGTTTTACTCACATCAGTTATTCAGGCAGAGATTCAATGCCTGATCTGATGCTATTCGAACAGGAAGAGAAAGATCAGATTATTGGCCTAACGTTAGGTAATATATGCAACCGATGAAGTAGAGGATAAACAGTGAAATAGATACTTGAAAGAGTGACATGAAGAAAAATAAAGGAAAATCACTTGAATGAGAGAGTGCAAACGACACAAGATGCTAAATTAAATTTTACAACAATGGCCACGCTGAATTTGAACAATCTACAAATAATCTAAATGCTTATGTTGGTCAAGATATGGTTAACAATATCGGTGTGGAACAAGATAGTATTGACAAAATA
This sequence comes from Margaritifera margaritifera, assembly GCA_029931535.1. NCBI lineage: Eukaryota > Metazoa > Mollusca > Bivalvia > Unionida > Margaritiferidae > Margaritifera > Margaritifera margaritifera. Next base: position 600,668 of record JAQPZY010001039.1, on the reverse strand, counting down.
GACCAAAATAATGGAACAAATAAGAAAAGATGTCAATGATTTAGACCAAAACTTTACAGCAGACACATATGCATTCAAAAGTGAATTGGACACGAAAATTGGTTTTTTGATAGAATTAGAATATAAAACGAGGAAATCTATAAAAACAAATGCAATGTGATGAAAACACGAAACTTACGAGGGGATGTGTATTGCTTTACGATTTTCATATTGTACCTAATCAGGAGAGTACTGAGAGTATGGAATTAATTGTGTATCAAAAAGCGAAATACATATTTGTGTAAGAATATACAGTATTCATCTTTCCAATGAAGAAACAAAAAGTATTTTTAAAACTTAAACGACATCACAGGCATTGGTTAACAGTTAGATTTATCTATGCTTCATCGTGTTTTGCCGAAGCGGAGGAACACACAATAGATGCTTTGCAACTTGAATGAATGGTTGAGATAACAAAGTTTGTTAACTCGGTCTATGAATAACCTAGATGATACTTTTTTTCTGTATGATAGTAGACATACTTTAAACGAGCCTCATAGTAAGGCAAAGTTTGCATGACTATAGCAACACAAAAACTGAATAATTTCTACCAGCTTTTTGATGATAAAGTCAAATGCTAAAACATTCATTTCACTTGTGTATGTATGGGATTTTTTTTTTTTTTTTAC